>JAQGEQ010000058.1:0-600000 GCA_034620365.1 Pegea sp. RAD2-039 | reverse complement strand
GATATAATAAAGAATTCATGAAATAAATAATTTGAATTAAAAAAAAAACAGAAAAAAATCTATTTAAAAACGTGGGTACAGCTTTAATTTATTAAGTTGCAAATACGAATTCACAATGTCATTACACTTCAAATAAAACGTAAAAAGAATATTTCACTTTACTTAGAACTTTCAATTTCCTATTGCTTCAAATAAAGCATTGAATTTGTCAAATAGAAAACAGATAAAGAAAACAGATTTTAGGGTGTTTCAGTAATAGGATGTTCTGCCGTTCCATATGATATAGGATTTTGCTTTTGCTCTTTTAGCTTTTCTCTTTTTTCATCTAGATCAAATAGCTGATTTATGCATAAAACACAAAGAACAATAAAAGTTATGGTTCCGACAGAAAGAAAAAAAGCATAAAGTTTGCCATCTGTATGTAAATAAAAACCGTGACTTGCTTCAACTGCCTTATTGAGATTGACTGTGTTTGTGATAACCTTTAAATGCTTCGTAACATTTTTCTTGTGATCTAAAAGCATGTTATTCAAAGATAGACTTTTATAGTCTTCCCTAATAGCTTTTATTGTCACTCAACCTAAAAAAAAAACTTAAAAAATAAATAGTAAGAACTTTAATAGTAGAAAAATTGGCGAAAGAAAACAGTTAACTTAATTTGCATTTAAAAACATTTAAATATGAAATAAGTAGTCCTTTTTATTGCTAGCTTATAACTAATTGATTGTATTTTATTAATGGTATTAACTACTAAGTAGCTGCAGTTTTCATCCTGTGTTTGTGGGCGTACTTAAGTAGAAGATAAAGGAAGTAATCATGAAATAAAACAAAAAAAATTAAGATACAAAACTTTAATCAAAACAAAATTGCTGAAGTCAGATTTTAAAAGGAAGTTTGACTAAAATTAAATAAATATTAAAAATATAATTCTACAAGTTTTAGATGAACAATAAAACCCGATTAGAAGTATTGCATCAATAGTTTTAAAATCAGTTTTAATCAAGTGTGAATAAAGCTTTTAATAAAGAATTATCAACGTGTTCAAAAATATTGTCGTGATGAAAATTTCTAATTATTCTTTAATACTTTCAAATTAATAGATAACTTTCTATTGAATCTAAACTTTTCATTAAAACAATGGCAACTTTAAAATATACAAACTTTAATTATGATTGATTTCACACTTCAAATTTGCTTAATATTAAGCAGTTTTTATAAATATGCTGACTTTTTGTATAAAAATCTTGTTTTGCAAGTTTTTTTCGAAAAATAATTTCGATAACTTCTATGAAAAAAAGTGTTGAACTAAAATAATAATCGACAAAATACCTGCATAAAAATATTCCATTATGACACAAAATCTATATTTTCAAATAACAAAAATATTTTTTGGTCAGAATTATTAACGAAAAAAAAATCACTAATTGATTGTAAATATTAGAAAATATTTTGTTAATAAGTTTTATATAAGCCCTGTAAAAAACATATAACTTTTTAGAATATAAAACTTTTTGAATTTACTTATAAATTAATCTATAACTTTATTTTTTTGTTTATAGCATTTTATATTTAGTTTTTTTTTCAATTAAGTATTCTAGAAGTAATAAAAATTTTAATCAAGAGTTTTAGGCAAGCAAATTTTGAGATTTTATAATCTTTTTATATCATCTTTAGTAAAATAATAATTAATTTATAGATTTTTATAAGATTATACAACTAATTTTCTGAGTAGAAAAAAATTATCGTAGATATTTAAATATAGATAACTTATTATCAACATTTAGTTTATAATTTGTTAAAAGCTCTTATTCTACATCAGACTTTTCAAAGATGATTGATTTAAATTTTTACTGTTTTCAAATTAAACTTTTTAGTAATTTATTGAAGGTATATAGAATTAAACTTATATAATATGAAAATTAAATTTGAAATTATCATGAAGCAATAATTAAGAAATATCGATTTATTAACACGTTCGTTTTAAACAAATTACAGAATTTAATTTTCGAGTTAATTTAGTTTACCAAAGATGTTTAAATTTAGCTTCTTTAAATTTATCAGATAAATTATTAGAATTGATAATAAATCAAATATTCGAAATTTATTTTTCATGTATGCAATTTAAAGATAAATTCATTTATCGATTATCCACAATATTCGAATATTATGGAATCAAGCTGAAGTAAAATTCCTTGATAAAAAAGAACAGAAACATAATTTCGATTTCAACAAAATGTATTTCGAAAAACTTTTGAGTTTTAATCGATAAATATGAATAAATTAAATTGTTTAAAATAAGATATTAGGATTGAATATGAAAGATAAAAACTATTTGGAAATAGTTTCAATGATATTGGTTTAAAACATCAAGTGATGAGGATCAGAATTACACTTGAAGATATTTCAAACTATAACATCGAATATTTTGCAACATACTTCATAAAAAAACATCAAAATATCAATTTTATGACAAAAAAGATGAAATAAATTTGAAAACTGAGCAGAAAAAGGATTTTGTGATCTTCTAAATCCCAATCTTGCTGCATAAAATGATGAAACAAAACAAACTTTTTATGGAGGCACAAAAATTAAGAAAATTGAAAATAACAATGATAATAAGATATGGAAAAAGAGTTTTGCTGAAAACTGAAGGATGTAATCTCGTTACAATGGCTTGTTATTGTGTAGACTAAGAGCTGATACAAACCAGGAAACGGCAACTTTAAACTGTATAAAAAAGAAATATTTTGAAAAGCTATATTAATGTAAAGTCAATTTGACGAAGGAGTACATTGAAAGAACAAGACAACACTAAATAAATCTTCTATATTCCTCTATTCTACACAATCATATAAAGGCAGTAAGATATTTGTCTAGATATTTGCACAAATGCACCAGCTGTTAAGACTTGAAACAAGAGTTTGAAAGTTTGCTGCATGAAAATTCAAAGGCTGAAAAAAAAGGCGGAAGGAAGAAGAAGACTTGATTCTACTCTTCTTCATAAGACTCTGTTGTCTGTTTAGAGAGTTAAGTTAGAGGGTTAGTTACCGGGAGAAATATTGAGTGATAGATGAAAATAAATAAATAAGTTAAAAAATAAACAAAGGTTTTAATCAGAGATCAGAGAAAGAGATGATCTCATGAAGATAGCAATCAGTAAAGATACAAGCAAGACACAGTTTGAGAAGTCAACAAAATACTCATCAAAACTTTGACGATTAAAGGCACACATTCTCATTATTTGATACTAAATAAAAGAAATAATAAATAAAACTATTACGTAAATTAACATCAAGACCAGGACGTTATATAACCGGACCATTTACTACGATTAGGGGCAACATAGACCCGGACATTGTTCTTCATCAATGAAACAATTCCAAGGTAACCAGTTCTAGGTACACCGGCCTTAAAGTCATTCATTATTCCCAATTTTTTGGCGGCATCTTTAAATTGTAAAGAATTTTCATATTCAATTCGAACAGCCGACCCATGGCCCTGAAAGTTAGACGCCTCGGCCACTAGTGGTAACGAGTAGACAGTGGTGAGGAAGGTCTTATCATACTTGTCCTTGAGTAAATAGTCCAATTGGATATTGTCCCAATTGACTGGCTCGGAGTTAAGGACAATGTATTTGAGATGCTTCTCAAAAAATTGGCCGTTGCTGACACCTTTTTTGCCAAAAGTCCTGGTCCTTGATATCTCTGGTCTAATACAAGACCGGTCCTTACGTTGGAGTGGATCACGGAGCCAGTCATCCCAAAAAGCGTCAGGCCATTTGGTCTCTAACTCCAACCAAAAGTCCTTCTGTAAAACTGGAGTTGAATCTTTCGTAAAATCTACATCTTAAGATCACCTTCAACATCCAGCCAAGTCCTGGGAAGAAGTCGGTCCGATAGAGAAGTTTGAGGGCGGAGGTGTCCACAAGTTCATTCTTGCCGTTGTCGTTCCACGCTGACACACATATTAAGGTGTGGTCCTGGGACAAAAGAGGCAGAGTGGCGTTGAAGTATGAGAAGAAATCAGGAGAAACGTCGAGATCATCTTCTACTATGATGACGGATGTAGATTGTGGGAAGAGCTCAAAGACCTGCGGAGGTTTAGAGATAAATTAGATGGAAAATGGATGGCTGAAAATAGTTGCAGGTAAATTTTAAAGCTTTGTAAATAACAGTGACAGTTGAAATTGATATTAAGGACTTTAAACGTAAAACAAACTTTTAAACAAGCAAAAAGTAGATATTGTTGTACCAACAAGTACTTAGCAAAATGTCAATATTTGTCCCTTTTGATAAAACATCAGACATCTGATAATCTTCAAACTAAAAAGCTTTTGCAAGAGATCAAAGCCAACAAATTCTACTTAAAATTGAAGTTGAAAAAAAAAATTGAAAAACAAACTTTGTTAAGAGCCCATTTGTAATGTGATGATAATTTGTAGTAGCCCAAAAATTTCTTCTGTTTTGGAGATACAGAGATATCTGGTTGTGTATGATGCACATGAAGCAACTGTAAAAGGTTTAATGTTTTTACAAATTGGTTTTACCGCTTGTTAAAGTTTACAATAGTTTGTCTGATTTTCTTCTCTTTTGTTTCTTTATGTTTGAATGGACGACATTGAAAAAGTACAAAACAAGTTGATGGAAAAAAAATTAAAAAATAAAAGTAAATAGAAAAAAAATTGGGAAAATCTATCCTACCACCAAACATTGTGTAAAGTAGATAAAGGATTATTATATGAAGATGAAAACAAACAATATGACAACGAAATTTCTATTTGTATTCAAAACAGACTGAAACTTTGGAAATAAAAACTTTAAATCGATTTTTCTAATCAGCAAAAATAATGAAAAAAAAAAAACATTTGAACTCTGACCTGGTCCTTAAAACGGTCGATAGTTTTAGAGGTCTCGGGGTGGTTGCCGTCTTGACTGACCACAATAGGAAACTGTTCTGCCGAGCCACGGTATTTCAGTAATAGGTCCAAGCAACGTGAAACTGATGGACGATTAAATGCGAGGACTAAGACTGGGACAACCTGAGTGACAATTGTGGATATCAACATTTCGTCCCGCAGGTAGTTGGTTTTGTAACAAACTTTAAAGATTAATTTTTTGGAAAACGACATAAAAAGTGATTTAAAAATGGTTTGGATGAAATTTTAAAACATATTTTTTTACGCTACATTTGCAGAAAGCTTTTTTGTGTCTACCTGCTGAGGGACTTTATGTAAAGTTTTGATGATTTCTTCATCTTGTGGTTTTACAAGAAGATCTACATGCCTTTTCAAATCTTTTATACGAAATCGGTTTTCGTCTGATTCTGCTTTCATCTGCGTGAAAAATAAAACAACTATTATAACAAGTTTATATAAAAACGTGAAAACCTTTTGAATGAGTATTTCCAACTTCTCAATTTGTTTAAAGTCATCACTAGAAAAATTTCTACTACTAGAGAAGAGTAAACCTCCATTAAGGGACCTTATGTCTTCATTTTTACTCATCACATATAAAAATGTAAGAATCCATATCATGCTCAAACATACAATGAAAAGCAAAACATTCTTTCGCTTGAAAAATTTCAAACACATTTCTGTAATTTAGTAGTAATCTAAATTATTGTCATTTTAACTTCAAACTCTGTTAGTTTAAGAAAGTTAACACCTGTAAGAAATTGAATAGGTTAATACTAACTAGAACACCCTTATAACAAATATTCTCTAAGAAAGAAACTTCTAAACATATGCTATGTTGAAATATAACTTAATAAAGACTCACTTTAAATTTCAATTAAAGTTTCATTCTATTGAAGTTATACAAAACTAATCAATTAAAAAGTTCGATAACTAATTAAGTAGGTATATAGGGCTTTAAGTACTTCTATAAAATGTTGCATCTACTTTACAGAAGAATTTTGCAATATTATTGTTTGTCATTTAAAATCAACTACTATTAAAACTTATTATCAAAATATTTGTTTAAATATTTATTGATAGGTTATAAAAGGTTTCACAAATTACAAAAACGAGTTGTTGGAAGTATTTTAATTATTTGAATAGCTAAAAATTAAAAATAATGATAACTAATTAAAAATTATAGAATCAACAAATTTATCTAACACATTGCTACAGATGATAAGTTATACTTTTATAACAAACACAGAACACAATTTTTTTATTATTTTATATATATAAATGCGAAGGAGGGTGCCTAAAGAGAGCACATCTCACTAACACACATTCTCACGAGTTTTTTATGGTTTTTTCTCACGAGTTTTATATGTTTCCACCTGGGGTCGAACCCGGTACTTCCTAGCTAGAAGGTAGGTGTAGTAACCGCTTCGCCACTAAGCAGGACAATGACCATAGATAAATAATGATAAGGTCTTAAGTACTATATTTAACATTCATAATGTATAGAAAATGGGACACTACAAAGGCAAATTTATACAAGGTATAATAACATTAGAAATATAATAAGATACAAAACAAATAGAAAAATGGCCAATAAACTCATAAAAGTTGTATTATCATAAAAGATAAAAATCTTTTTGATTTAAAACATCAAGACACAAGAAATTAAGCAATAAAATAAATTAATTAGCAAGAAAAAAAGGATTAAATTTTATACGTAAAATAAAACTTAGTTACATAACTAATAGCTAATTATTATGATATAATCTTTTTTATCTTTATCATTGTCATCATTTATTTATAAAGCATTTCAAATTTCTGATAAATCAATTCAAATAAGCAAACTTCAAAAACCTTCTTAACCTTAAAGCCAATGAGAAATATATTAATTACCATAAAATTATTCAAACCATTTAGTCTAATGTATCTATTAAAAAAGTTGAATTTGAAGGTACATAACAGAAACAACTTTTTATAAGTCATTTTATACTCTAATCTTTAATAAGACCAAAATCTGTATTAAAACCAAAAGTTTTATCTGCCAGGGAATGAGACAAGATCAGAAAATACAATTAATAAAACATTTGTAAAGATCTAAGAAAGATTAAAAATATAAAAACAACCATTATAACAGCATAACTGAAACCCTTTTTAATCAACAATAAAAATAATAATAAGATTTAAACTCCATAAAATATGAACAAATTAATGATAGTCAATTATCACATTTAAGTTGATAAATAATGAGTAAAATTAAAATCATTAATTTTCAAAACATTTTAAATAACCAAACTATATAATAGATAAAAAATGTTTTTTTGTTAAAGATAATCTGTTTTTAGTTTTTAACTAAATAGCTTTAATGCTTATTTTTAAGATTAATTATAAATAAAATAAAACTGATATAATATAGTATATGTTTAATTTCAATAGCAAATTTTAATTAAGGTAAATTTTGTTTTAAATCAATAAAAAAAATATTCAATCTAAAATTTATTTTGCAAAATATAATAAGAAAAAAGTATTATATAAATTAAAAAAAAAGACAATTACGTCATTAATAAATATATAAATTAATCAATACATGTATAACCACCTAATATACAAATAATTAAACATTTCTTTTGTATTTATAACGAATAGTCTTACATAAAACATGTTGGGTAAAGAATGTACTTCCATGCAGCATCCCGAACACATCATTGCTCAAGCTTGGATGATTTGGACACAGTATATTTGTAAATTTAACTAGGACTATTTTGTCTTTTCAAAAAATAGATTTGAAAAATTAGATAGATACTAAGTTACCAAAACTTTTTTCTTTTTAAACAACTTGGCTCTTATTTTTTATTTTCTCATCAAAATGAAACAAATTATAAAAATAAAAGGATTAAATAAACATATATAATATACAGAATATATAAAAGCATTATTAATCTCTTTAAATAGTACGTCCAATTCTTGAATACAATGTCAGTTCACGGATGCTATATCAAGTTGGTGATATCAAAAAAATTGAATCTTTTCAGGCAATAAATACGAGATTGGTATGCAGAAAACTTAATAATAAATAAGATAGTTATAAACATCATCTTAGCTTTTTAAATTTAGATGCTCTGGAAATTTGACGGATAAAATAAGACTTAATTCTTACTTTTAAAATTATCCAAAACTCAGTTGATCTTCAATTCGATGCTGTCTTTTCCATTTGTCCTTCTCTCAAGTTATATCAACTCAGACGATACACATTAGATCTTAACAAGCCCATTTCACCTGGTACGTTAATCAGAGCAAATTTTTCTCATTCCACACAATTAGCACTTGGAACCTGCTGCAATCAGACATTGTCATGTCAGAACCACTCGTGTTGTTCAAGCAGAAGTTGAACCGTTATAATATTGACATTTCTAAAGTGTGATTCTCTTTTACTTTGTTATACTATTAATATTCTCTGTAATTATTCACTGTTTTATTGTATGGAGACTACTGAAATGCCATGTGTTACATCTTTTTCTTTCTATATTTATATATATATTTTGGTATAACTAAATTGTATATAATAGGTATTATTTGTGAGAATGTGTTTTAGCTAGAGGTGCTCTCTTCGGCACCCTCCTTTGCGTTTATTGTAATAAAAAAATAAACAAACTACCTATTATTCGGTTTACTCTTAAAATTGATGATAAAATACTTTTTTTATGCTCGTATTAACTTCAAGAAATAAACGGAAACTAGATCTTGTCATACCAGTTACGCTGATGCAGTAGAAAACTGTTTTGTTTTAGAGATCCTGTGGTTAAAGAGAAGCCATTTTCAAAACAACGCTGGTTCTATTCATATGTAAACTTCAACTCTAAAGCACAACAAATTTTAGTAAAATCAATTGTTTAGAAATTATTTCGATCAATTTAGCCTATTAAGCCGCAAAAATGAATTAGCTAACAAAACCAAGTCAAGAAAAAACTTGTCTCACAGACAAATCTTATAGCTGGCAACTGCGTGCAACAAAATATTTATTTATTGGTGGTATATAATACTCATACAAACATTCGTTTATTGGTATATATCACAAAAGATTTAGTAGACCTTATGAAGGCATAAAGTTAAATATATTAAATAATTAAATATAGTAAATCACTATAATACATGCTGGAGTGTTAAAAAATATTCTTTGATATACTTTTTTGAATAAAACTTTTAAACAAAATTCATCGGCTTAATCATTTTTAGAAATGAAAACTTCAAAGACCCTAAATATAATCTTTAAAGAAAAATATAAAAATTACACAAAATATAATTCCGTTTTGAAACAATTTTATTTAAACAGATATTTATTGTTCAAGCAACTTTTATATAAAATTCTGCTTTAAATTTATTAAGTAAAACTGTTCAACAAAAAAAAAATCGGTATTTAGGATATAAAAACAGCAATGATTTTAATCGTGGCGAATTTTCAGATACACTTTTGTAAGCTAAAAAACTGTTTGTCAGCGTTTTTTAGTCAACTCAGATAAATCTTCTCATTAATTTAAGTCAACAATAACTTTTAAAAACACTTCATTAACAGATAATTTCTTTAATTTTTTTAAGTCCATTTGTGGTTAAGTCTTTATCTAAAATCGAAGCTAATTATAGAAAGCTTTTCTTTTTATAATTTTTCATTTATTTTTTAATTTTCATTTAGTTGATAAAAACATAAGCTTAATAATTATAAAGACTAGTCCGGCCGAGTACAGCCATGCTGGGTATGCTTTAAGTAATAATGATTAAAACAAAGTAAAACTTAGTGAAGTGCAAAAGAACTAGCAAAGTAAGACACAGTGAAATGCAAAAGCAACAGTCTTTCGGGGTTTTCTCTTTTCTTTAAAGCTGGTTTTTCTTCTTTGTCTTTCAGCTGTCTGCGGAGTAGAGAGCGCCATTCGGAGTGATCTGCTGCGATATCCTCCCAATTGCTAGTATTGATGTTGAGCGATTTCACACATCGCTTGCAAGTATCTTTAAATAAGTGAGAACGCCCGTTGTTGTGTCTAAGTTTTTATAGCTCCCTATACAGCAGATCCTTCGGCATCTTTTATCCGACAAATAAGCTTATGCACAGTATAACATAATAACAATTGTTGTACAATTATTGATTATTATGTTTCATAAAAAGTCACATTTTTTATCTTGTTAGAGTTTAACGCTTATTGTTTGATGATTACTGGGAAATCTACAATTTAAAGTACTAAAAAACTGTGCAACGATTAACCTAAAAATTAAAATTGAAGTATTTAGGTAAATAAAGACAATCCTGCTATTTAATGGATCCTGGTGATAAATCATACATGTATAAATTATCTACAGCCATAAAAGAAATTATTCTAAAGTTAGTTTAATCTTGCATAAAAGTTTAAAATTTCGTTGCTGTTTTTTATAAATTTTAATAAAATACTAGTTTTTTCGGATTCAATAGTTGGTAATAGATTATGTTACTTTTTCAAGTGAAAAATGCTGACGTACTATCTCAATATGCCAACTTTCTGTCAATATTTTACAAATAAAAATTGAATTAAATTACATTATTATTATTTAATGACCAAATGGTAACTTTTCTTTGCTACATTTGCAATTTAAATTCTTTTTAATTTTATTATGCAAAAAGTTTTTTTTTAATAAATAAAATCCAGTTTTAACGAGTACTTTTCCAGTTTACACAATAAAATATTTCTAACATATTGTGCAGTCAAACATTTGGATCTCTTAAAAGTTATTTCAATATGCCAAACAAAGTTTTCTTCTGTAATTTTCTGATTTTATTTTTTAGTTAGTAACTAGTTCTATACTTCACTGCTAATAAAATTTCCCAAATAATTCCTATTAAAAACTTTTGTTTTAAATTTTGTTTCCTATTATAGATAAAAAAATTGATATCTTTGATTATACTTAAAATACATATTTGTTCGTTTTCCTTTGCATCTCAAGTTTATTTAGAAGTAGAAACCATGTTTTTAAACAGAAAGTAAATATTGCCTTAATATTTTAAACTTTTTAAGTATTTTTGTCTGCTAAATTATCTTATTCAATCTATATTTCATTTTTACCTTTGAAAACAAAATCATTTTTAAACATAACAAATCGTTTGTCATTTTGAAACCCTTCTTTTATCAAATAAACAAGTTTATTAGGTAAAGATATTTACAAAATTTTGATAATAGATGTATAAATGAAACTCATACTTTTTGATTGTGTTTTTATTTGTTGGTATTTAAATATTTAATGATTCAAATTATAATTATTCATGTCATTAATACTTTAATTTTCTATTGATGTTTTATTAATGTTTGTCTAAAATCTTTTTTTGTAGTTTATTATTTTAACATAAGTTTAATTGTATTTGTGTTTTTAATTTGATTTTAATGACCAAAGTTCATTTCTTTTTAAGCATAATGTTAAATTTTGTTTACTTGAAATTGTGCATTTCAAATTAAATAAAAATTTTAAAAAATTTGTGTATGTTTTCTAAATAGAAATGTTTCTTATCAAAATAAAACTGATATTTTAAAGAAAGTTAACTTTTAGAATATTTTCTATTTAAAAACAGTTGTAAAACTACCAGATTGTATCAATTGATTATCTATATATCATCCTTAAAGTTTTATAAAGTTCAATCATATATAAAGTTTTTTTTAGATACAAAAATGTTGTTTTCATATTTTTCTATCTTAACATTTTGCTTAGCTAATAAATAATCATTAAAATGTTTAAAAATGCTTCAAATATGCCCACAGGAAAAATATTATTAATATAAACCTTTTTCAGTGCAATTATTCAAATTTAATTATTTTTTAGCATTTTTTTTACAAACTTTTCTCGTAATTAAACAATTTTTTTTTCCTTGACTTTAAATTAACACTTGAAAATAAATTATTTTTGTTTAATGTGAGTTAACATAGATTATGATGAATAATATATAATATAATTTTGATATATAAATAAATTGATAATTATCTGAGTTTTTATTTAGTTATTTATATTGCTTTTGTGCAGAAACATAATTTAGTAACTAGATTCTATAATTTAAAAAATATTTATAATCTTTTTAAATAGGAAGTTTAAATAATAGGTTTTTCAACAATAAGTTTTATTTAAAAAGATGATTTTATGAAATATATGAGTTTTAAACTGTTAAAATTAATCTTTAAATTTTAGTTCTTATATTGGATTTCATTCTTCTTAATATAAAGCAAAAAGAACAAAATAAAACTTTGATAAATTCTTTTTCTAACTTTGAATTATTTTTAATGGTTTCATTAAAAACTTTCAAGTTAAAAATCACTTGTTTTTAAGTACAGTTTTATTCTTGATCAAAAAGTTTTCTTTTCTTGTTGATATAGAAGAATGTTGAAAAAGGAGTGCCTAATTAAAAAAAGCTGAAAGATAATTTTAGCTGTTTTGTTTTCAATGTTAATTTCTTTATTAAAGCCAGTCTTATGCTTGTATGCATTTATTTTCAACTGCTACAGTTCTGATTAAATAAGATTTTATTTTTTGTTGAATTGATTTTTAAAACCAAATATTTGAAAATTTTGCTTAAACTCCCATTTCTAAAACAAAATTTTTGTTGAAATTTTTATTTGAACAAATAGTTTGTTTATTTTTAAAAATTGTTTAAAGATTGTGCCTTCTTTGTTACTTTCTTGTATTAAAAACTTTTAAGAAATTATTCTTCATTTATTTATAAAATTTATCTATCTTTGTATTTGATAGTTTAAAAAATTACTTTTTCATTAAAAGAGAAACCTATTTTAAATATTTTAATTTCTTTAAATAATAAACTTTAATTTTCTGCTTTTAGATCTGAATTTTATAAACTGTAGTTATTTTGAATGATTCACAGTTAAAATGTCTTATAATAAAGGGTCAAAAACATCTGCTGAAACAGTTGAACTGAATAAACATGCTAAACAGGTATTCGAAGCTCAAAAATCATCTCAAGCAAGCTCTAACACCAAAGGACTTCAACCAGAGATTGCAAATCGAGTTCGGGTATATATGTTTTTTTGATAATTTATTTCAGAATTCTATAAGCTGATTTAAATTATTTCTATCTATTCGAAACTCATTAGATTGCCTTTTTTTATGAAAGTTAGTTTAGTCAGGTTGAATTTCAATATTCAACAAAACTTTATTAAAAAACTTTATTAAAAATCAGTATAGTTGAAGAATCTTAATAAAAATGACAAATTTTTTAGTATTTTTTTGAAATAAATTGATGGAAATATTTAGTAATCAGTAATAACAGATGTAGTAACTATCTGCATTAAAAATTGCTACAGTTTGTTAGAAATCAAGTTAATAAATGAGTTGGTAATTGAATATGTTTGCCAAAATCCTATTCATCCAGTAATTAAAAGGTTTTAGATTGGAAATGTTAATTTTCTATCAAGCAACGAGTTTTGTTTAATTTGAAAGTGTTTTTATCAGTAAAAATATTCGTGTACAAATGACAAAATGATAGATTAGCAAAAGTTAAACACTTTTTTATAACAAATATTTATGATGAAATTTTGCAAATATAAAATTTGTTCTTGAGATCAACAAGCGATTACCAAACCATTCAGTTTTTGTTTATTAGTTTTTAAGTACTTTGTTTTTAATTAAATTTGATTTTCTTTCTTAATTAATGGTTAACCAGCAGCTTGCCTTAAAGCTAGTTAATAATTCATAAAGTAGACTTTTATATACGCTTCACTCGTAATTTGTTTGTCACTTTATCAGTAAAATTCCTTTTCAAACAAATTTAGCTGTAACCAATTACTTTCAACCAACAAAAAACTCGCCTGAAAGTACATTTGCAGAAAGTTAGCAGCTGCAAATCAAATGCTGCAATCACTAAAAATACGATGGTCGAGTAACTGGTTTCGGGCGCCTTTTACTGAGGAGAAAGTCACTTCGACTGTAGATACAGCTGGCTTAGCTTACAAAGATTTGATTATCAGTTCATTCTTTCTATCATTCATATTATTTCGTTTAGAATAGTTCTTTCTATTTATTTAAGTTAGTTTACTTACTTTGGTTACATTTTTTTTATCAAGTAATAAGTTAGTGTTCTTATTTCAAAGATTTTTATGAGAAAATCGATAAAAAAAATCAACTATTTCTTCCTTGTGAAGTTTCATTTTTCATACTTTCTAATTTATTAACTTCTAATTTAACTTTTCTTTCACAGAAATGATCTTTAAAACTTCTTCTTTCATTAAAATTAACATCTAATTGATAAACAAATGAATTCAACCCTAACCTTTATATTCTAATCACTATTTTACCAACCAGCTAATTGTATGTGTAATAATCTTCTTAATTAAATCACTGTCTGCATCTATTTCTATACAATCCATTAAATGTTCATTTGAATGTCAGTCGAAACCTTGAAAGGTCAAATGAACGTTACATGTTTTTTGCTTGTCTTCTTCATCTTGTTTTATTTATTCTATCAACTGATCTGTTTGCTGCTGGCATCTATTCCATCGCTTATTCTAATTTCGTTTTTAAAATTAAGTTGCACAAACCCCCCCACCCCCAAACTTGCCCATATTTTTTATATCAGACTCAACTCCCTCAAAAACTTGTTTGCGCTTTTTGTCACTCGACAAACACATGACGTAACTGATGACGTCATTATGCTTGTACAATCGAATTGAAAATAAATTCGTAACAAGATAAGGTAACAAGTTAAAGCTAGATTTGTGTTTCTTTTTCTCTTTTTTTTTCTTTTTGTTGTCACTTCCACAGTTAATCTTATAGCAGTTACTTAAACAACTCGACTGAAACGCGAGATTCGCGGTCACTTTTGTCGCTTCGAGATTTATCAGTTTTATCTTTTTTTATTTACCGACAGAGTTTGATTTTTTTAAAACTTTTAGTCATGATTCCAAGGCAGAAAGATGCTGGTTTGGTGAACGTCGATTCGTCGCATCGAACCGCGTCCATCTCAGTAACTTTAAACAAAAAAGTTGAGAGTTACCAGAAGTGCATGTTCACCATTGGTGAGGTTGCTGCTAGTAACCGTGGCGGTGACCCGTTGAAACGGGGGCACCTACATGACCAAGAATATATTACAAAATTGGAAGAGAAAAGAAGTTTGTTAAGGAAGCAACGAAGTCACAGCCGAAGACGTTTAATGTCCCGAAACGCATCTTTTTCAAGAATAGACAGCGTTAATAGCATGTCCTCATATTCTGGAGTTGAGGTTTGAAGTAATCGAGACTCATTTCACTAATCGTCAATAAACCAGCTGTCTAGTCGTCTCGCGACTATGTGATGTCATTTGGCGTTGTCACTGATCTTTTTCGTTTGATAAATCGTCTATTGAGAGATGAATTATTCATACTCGATTATTAACACTAGGTGGCGCTATTATTGATGACGTTTTTATTTACAGCAAGTATCTTTTGCTGATGATCGAATAAGAAGCAAGAAAGCTCAGCGGTCCATGTCCAGATCTATTTCTGCATCTTCAGTCGACAGTTTCAGCTCTGGTAAGAGTCCTAGACCTTCATCAACACCTTTTTAGTACGCAATCAATGAAATTATGAATCACTTTTTTAATGTTACATCATAATCGATTATTATTTACTTTTTCTTTTCCACTTCTGCTTTTCTATCTCACAAATTATCAAATTAATATCTGCAGACACTTGAGAAGTGTGTATTGATTATTTCTTCACTGCCTTCTGTCTTTCTCTTCAAGTATTTTAAGCAAATTTAGTTTTTTTTTAACTGACACTGTAATCTTTTTTGCAGTGTTTTAATCTGATAATTTATAGTGATTAAGAAAATTTTCTGCTTGATTCGATTTTAGATCGTATTTAATCACTCTATATATTTACATATTTGAATTTATAATAAAATTTCAAAAAATACTTTCAATTTTGATTTGAAATCTTTTTTGTTTGATCTCATTTTTGTTTTATTTTTTTCTTTAAACTTTTCATCTTGTTTCTGTTAGTAATATAATTTGATTATTATCTGATTTCCTGAAATAATCTGATTTTCCAATTTCTATCTTTTTATCTCTACTATTACTTATGTAAATACAAAAACTCAATTTGCTTAATAGTTCTTAAGCAGTTCACTTTATGTAAACTTCGTTTCGTTTTCTTGTTTCTTTTCTGATAACAAATTTGTAAAAAAGTTCAAACATGACTTTAAGAAGAAGTAAAAAATCTACAAATAAAAATAAATGGAATAGATTAATGGCACAGGGTGAAAAATCCGATTTAACATTCAGTATGTAAATTACCCCCAAAAATCTCGCTTTCATCTGAACAGTTCCTCCTAAAATTTCCACAACTTCTTTTTCAGCTTCTTATTCAAGCTCTGATGAAGATGAATCTTCTCCAAGACACAAAAGTAGTGTAAGTATCAGTTGTTATGAGAAACTTTAAAAAGCACGCGACGTGTTCTTCGCAGCAGCAAACAAACTCCCAAGGATTTTCGGACTTTTGCATTCGTAATATCAGACACGCGGACTTCGGGCGACGAGAAATCGAAATTGCTGAGCAAGAGATGCCGGCTCTGATGGATTTAAGGCGGAGAGCTTCTGCAGATAAGCCTCTGAGAGGAGCTCAGATTGTTGGATGTACTCATCTTTCAGCTCAATCAGCTGTAAGTCATCTTCATCTTGCAACGTCCGCCTAATCTTCATCTTCTCAGGTTCTCATTGAGACTTTGACTATATTAGGAGCGAAAGTTCGTTGGTGCGCTTGTAACATCTATTCAACGCAAAATGAAGTTGCTGCTGGTCTTGCCGAAGCTGGTTAGTGACCCACAACCGCCTGTCCCACATTGACCATCTGTCTAAAAAGCACCTGTCCCACTATGACCACCTATCCCACAACCGCCTGTCTAAAAAAATCTGTCCCATATTGAACACCTGACCCACAACCACCTTCTACAACCACCTGACCCACAACTGCCTGTCTAAAAAGCACCTGATCCACACTGACCACCATCATTTACAGGTTACTCGGTGTTCGCGTGGAAGGGGGAACAGGAAGATGATTTTTGGTGGTGCATCGACCGCTGCATCAACGCCGATAATTGGACCCCAAACATGATCCTTGATGACGGAGGAGACCTCACTCATTCAATCATCAAGAAGTATCCGGATGTCTTTCGTAGTATGAAAGGAATCGTAGAAGAAAGTGTCACTGGTGTCCACAGGTGCCCCATGCCCCAATCACCCCATTCTTACTTACTCCGCGATGTGTAGACTCTACCAGTTGGCCAAGACCGCCAAACTTTGTATCCCGGCTATGAATGTAAATGACTCCGTCACCAAGGTAACCAACAAACGCGCGTCGTATCCACCGCTTTCAAACCCCATTTTTTACCCACAGCAAAAATTCGATAATCTCTACTCATGTCGTGAATCGGTTCTGGACGGGTGAGTCGCGCGCTTGTGACGTCACTGTGACGTCATCACCACTTTTCGAAGGTTGAAGCGAACTACTGATTTGATGTTTGGTGGCAAGCAGGTGGTGGTGTGTGGTTACGGCGAAGTTGGGAAAGGGTGCTGTGCGGCGTTAAAGGGTCTCGGCGCGATCGTCTATGTCACAGAAATTGACCCAATATGTGCCCTGCAGGCATGGTAAGTTGGTCCACTTGTCCTACTGTCCATGGTCTGATCTATGTTTTTCAGTATGGAAGGTATGCAAGTGGTCCGTTTAAATGAGGTGGTCAAGACCGGTGACATCTTTATCACTTGTACTGGTCAGTTACTGGTCCACAACCACCTCAAATGCCCAAACATTTGATCATGTTTCTTAGGCAACAAGAACGTCATTTGTCGCGATGATTTAGATAAGATGAAAAGTGGGGCGGTTGTGTGTAATATGGGCCACAGCAACACTGAAATTGACGTGGTCAGTAGTCCCATTAGTCGTCCACTTGTCAGGCTGATTAGTTTTGACGGCAGGCGAGCTTAAAGACTGGTGACCTGACCTGGGAGAAGGTCCGTTCTCAAGTGGACCATGTAATTTGGCCCAATGGTAAACGAATTGTGCTTCTGGCTGAGGGACGCCTCCTCAATTTGAGTTGTTCAACTGTCCCTTCATTTGTTCTTTCAATCACTCATTGTACACAGGTAAGCAAACTGGCTTGTTGATATGACAACAAACTCTCCACGCTTCCATGCTTTCAGGCACTGGCATTGATTGAGCTGTTCAACGCACCTGAAGGTAGATACAAGCAAGATGTGTATCTGTTGCCGAAGAAAATGGGTAACAACAATCACAATTTCGTTTGTTTGTCGACTGTTGGTTTGTTTTTAGATGAATATGTGGCAAGTCTACATCTGGCTGCATTTGATGCTCATTTGACTGAATTAAACGATGACCAGGCTAAATATCTGGGACTTAATAAGTCTGGACCATTTAAGCCAAATTATTACAGGTATGGTTGGGTTTGAGGCAAGCAAATTCATGATCTTTTCTTTCTACAGATATTAGTGATGAATTCATCATACAATTGAATCATATTAAAATATTTTGTAGTTTAAAACTTAGTAAAACTTGATCTTTTAATCGTTTTCAAGATTGCATTTGTTTTGGAGAATATCATTTCTGTTTTTTTCTATCCTCACAAAACCAAAATATTGAAATAAATTCCTATTTGGTATTTTTCTTTTACCTTCTTCATCCAATCTCTTCTTATATAAACTTTATTATCTTTTCTTTCCTGAAATCAACTTCTGAAATATTTTAAATTAAAAAATAAAATATTATTTTAACTCAAATCTTTACCCTACTCAAATCAACAAATCGTAAACTAACTTTTAACCCAACTTAACCGACCAACTGATTTTGGGGGCTTGTGGGGGAGATAAAGTCTGTAATTTTTTAGATCAACTTGTTAACGTTTTGCGTACATTAATTGACAAATTTGTTTTTGTTGAACGGCATCTGATAAAAGAAGTTCAACTTTTTATTATGCTTTGCAAATATATTTTCGAAAGGTGGATGTTTGAATATTAAACTTTTTTTTAGTGATTTCAAGTCTTCTAATATTAATCAAACTATTTCGACTACTACTCCCTTGTAACTAATAAATCAACTTTAAACTTTTATTTTTATTCTTCTGTATAAGCTTGGGATTTATTAAATCAGATCAACTTCAAACTGAGACTTCTTCATCTCTTAGAATATACTACAAACAGATTTTACAACTTTCAATGTTTGGCTAAAACTCACAAATATTTTTTTAATTAGATTTATTTTTTCAGTCTTCTAACAACCAATGTCAAATATACTTAAATCAATAATGACAAATTTTTTGACTATTATTTATCGGAATATCTGATGAAAATGTAAAACCATTTTTATAATTATTACAAAACTATGATTTAGAATAGAAAATATTATTCATTCTCGAACTTTTAGTCTTTTAAGTTCAATTTCCGATAAATATATGTTGAAAAAAATTCAATTGTTAAAATTTATTTTAAATATAAATGACTGATTATTATATTTCACAAATTTATTTTAGAGTACTTTTAAAAATCAATAAGTTGATGATATATTTTTGGATTAATATCTAAATAATTTCATTAAAACCTCCACTAGAGCTGATGTGTCTACCCCCTGCAGAAAAATTTAGTGTCTTTTATTGTGTAATTAGGTCAACAAATGCGACGCGTTTATTCCACAAATAAAGTTTTTTAAGTTTTCTATTTAGGTCGTAAAATGAAAGAAATACTTTTGTATTAACCGATGCTATACAAACTTACCTTTGTGTAGGTGCTTTTAAAATTTGAACTCCTATTTAAAGGTGTATTCTAAAACTTTCTGGATTGACGTTTAAGATCAAGGCAAATAAGTAGTATAAGCTTGTAGAATAAGGTTTATTTTGATTGAATTAGTGTATGAATAGAAGATAAGATATAAACGTTTCTATAAATAGTTTGCAGTTAAAAAACTCAGAATATAAAAATCTTTTAATTAAGATTCTATTTAATGCAACAAACTTGTAAATGTTAAAATAAACGCCTCAAATGCAAATAGGTGTGCTTTTAAAACGTTTTGCTACAAATTTGTTTTTAATTAAGTCGTTTTATTTTTTAACAGATTAATTCTTACAAAATCAAAATTGTTGTTCTAAAATAGTTTAGATGCTGGTTAACATTCGACAAATATTATTAGTTTTAATATTTTCTATTTAGTAGTTTTCAAAACATGAGTAATTAAATAATAGTATTTTATCATACCAACAATTTTTTATTTCATCTGAAAAGAAATTAACTTCTACCTGACCAAGACTAAAATTAAAGAAAATATAAAATGTTTAATCTCTAAATCATCAAAGAGAGTCGTATAGACATAGAAAGAGTTGTAGACACCCTTGACTACCTAACACAAGTTACAAAACATAAAAGGTTTTGCATTGATCAAGATGATTTTGTAATAAAAATAAATAAATAATTCAGCGACAAAGTGGAATAGTTATCTGCTTATCAAAGCTTGAGTGCGTTGGTTTGAATCCCACCTGTTAATCAAAGATTATCTCACCTTATTTGAGCTTGGAGCTACAATGATGAATTAATTTGCTTATGTTTAAACTTTAATGTAAACATAATATAATTAGTGTAAAATTAGGATCGTATTATAACACTATTAGGGTATTAGTGTTTTTATAAGTAATTTTAAACTTTTTTTCACAAAAATGTAGTTAGGGTAAGTTTTTATTAAATTTACCATCTATTAATTTTATATTTATCATATATAGGAAGCTGAAGCCTTTATAACGACAAAAAACGACAAAAGTAATCAAGTTTTTAGTTTAATTAATAACCAAGCTTTTAAGCAAAGTCGTTTCTTGAAAAACAGATTAAATATACAGTCATGTTGTGTATCTTGGCAATGATCTATATCATCGTCTTTTTATTTTGATATAATTATAGAAAGCTATATAAGAAATTGAAAATAGAATACTTTTGTACTAATAAAAATAAAAAGAATGTTTCTTAGCCGTGATATTTTCTGCTAAAAATTATATTAATTAATCTATATTTGAGTGTTCATTGATGCTCTATGTAAGCTACAGCCGGAAAATGCTATTTTTGAATTCTGAATGCTGAACATTTTTTAATTTATTTTTTTTCTAAGGTTGTGAAATGAATTATTTTCTTATGTAAAAAGCAGCAATCGTTTTTATTTTAGTCTTATATAATGTCACTTAAATAACGACTATTTAATTAAATATAAAATTAAAACTATTTTTATTCTTAGCAATAATAAAAAATTGCATATTTGAAATCTAATTTTAAGCTAAAATTGTATTTTTTTTCACTTTGAATATTTCAATAATATTTATTATTGTTTTAAAAACTTTATTTTGATAATATTTTATTTGAACAAAAATCATAAATTTTTTACTCCATAGTACTCATTAGTAAAGTAATTCTTGTTCTACTCATTTATATGTATGAAGCTGTTTAAACGTTTGTTTATATTTTTCTAATATAATTTATTCAAATAATTCTTTATATTTTCTCTTCTATCTCCTTATACAGTTATTTTTAGAATTATAGAATTTGTTGTATGACTTTAATTTCGAGCTTAAATGAAAGTTTAAGATAAATTCTGAGTTTTAAAATAAAATAAAGATTCATTTAGTTGACTGGATATAACTCTTTTTTAAAATATTGTTAAATATATTTTTAAATATTGTGAAGTTTTAGGAAGCATCTAATTGATATAAATTAAATATTTTTAGGACATTTATAAACTTTAATTATGATTAAGTTGATTGTTTTTGGGCCTACTGGAAAAAGTGGTATTGCCATAACTCGAACAGCTCTACAGTCAAATTGTAAGCCACAAATTTAAGAGTTTTTATTCCAAACTTTTATACAACAACATTTCATTATAGATGATTAAATATTTTGATATTCTTTCTATGAGAGCAATTTAAATGTTTAAAGAAATTGTTTTTATATGAACATCTTGTATAAGCCTACATAATTTGGAAGATTTTTTAAAAACAGTTATTTAATCTAACATATTATTTGATGTTCTACATTACAGCTAAAACTTGAGTCAAATAATTTCCTCTATTAACTAATAAAAAATTCTTGTCTAGGCTTAGAAGTTTCAGTCTTCGTTAGATCACCTCATAAACTACCATCTGATGTAAAACCAAAAGTGAATGTGATTGTTGGAGATGTACTAGATCAAAATGCTGTTAATTCAGCCCTTCAAGGACAACAAATTGTTGTCTCAGCTCTGGGGAAAGGAATGAATTTGGGTATTTGAATAAATTTTGATATTGTTCATAAAAACTTATATTTTAACTTCTATGGTTTGTTCACTACTTCAAATAAGTAACAAATTTTATATTTTGTTTAATATTGAAATATGATCTTTTGTATTTTGCCTTTTAGATTATTTATATAATATAAAATTAATATGAAGAATTGAAACAACAATGACATTGACAATGTGAATAGATTCCAAAATATTTATAAAATTAAAGTAATTTTGATAAATTAAATTTAAACTGGTTTACTTATTACTTTCATTACAATATGGTTAATTTCTACAAAATAAGAAATAAAAAATCTTTTAAAAATGAAAATGTTGGAGGTGATCAGAATCATCAAATATTTGTTTCAAAAAAGCATTTTGAGTGTGAAGAACGTTTTGAGTATCTTATAAAGTCCTTTGCAAGTTATCTCAAATTCCAATATAATAGATTAAAGTTTTTAATATCACTCCTTCATTTTTAAATAACTTATTTTAAAGTAATTTAATCTATATTACGTGGTAACTAATTATTATATCTAAAAAACTTTTTGTAGCTCCAACAACTTTGATATCAGAGGGAACAGCAAATGTTATAAAAGGAATGCAAGTTAACGAAGTGAAAAAGCTTCTAGTTGTAAGTGTGTGTAAGTATCACTTCCTTTTATTTCAGTTTCTTATTTCATTTGTGAACAAAATAGTTTCAATTAAACAATAAAAAGTTTGGAATTAGTCTCACTTATCTGATTGTATTTAGTTTGTTCTTATACTAAATATTCTCAAGTGAATTTCATACAACTTAAACTCAACCTTTTCAATCAGCAACCGAACTTTCTCCTGATGAGAGAGCGCCCTTTTTTCTAAAAGCTGTTATAGATGATCATACAAGAATGATCTCTATGTTGAAAAAGAGTGAAAATATTGACTGGTGTGGTGTAATGGTGCCAGAAATCTTTCAGTTGCCATACACTGGGAAATATGAGGTAAATAAAATTTATCAAACCGTCATGTAGGATATATTTGCAGTTCAAAAAAAGATGTATCTGACAACAATCTGTTTATAGGTTGAAATTGGAAAAAGACCAGGACCGCATACTGTGGTTGCTTTAGATATGGCTCATTTTATTATATCATGTGCCACAAACGATGAAAAGTGGTTGAAATATAAAAACAATTTAGTTGGTGTAACTACGAAAATTCCGCTTTCTACTTTAGCTGGTACCAACCAAGGAAAGTTCTTTATTGCCTTGGCAACTGGATTAGTCGCTCTTATATCTTTCGGGATTGCTAAGATCTTCAGATGATCTTAATTCTTCAGGAAATTTAGGAACATTACCTTGTGATCATATCTATATTTAATCATATCCTTTTATGGTACTAATTAATTGTTACTATCTTTTCAACAATCACTAATTATGTGTTTATCATTTTGATGTTTTTTGTATCTTTATGAAAATTTTCTGATATTCATAATTTCATTTATTCTTAATTATCTGTAATTGCACTCAATATTAAACTGGTCATTAGGAAGATATTTGACATTTGAAGTATTTTCTCGTCTCTGTATTAGTTAGAAATTAGTTTCAGAGTTAGTTGTTGTTCCTTTCTGTGAGTTAATATTTGTAAATTTACTAATAATTCCATTAAACAGTTTCCACTAACAACTTTAAGAGCTACTTTGAAACTAAATCATCTTGCATCTTTTAGAAGATTAATATTTGATAAAATGAGGTTAATTGTATTTGGTGGAACCGGGAAAACTGGTTTAGCAGTACTCGAAAGAGCTGTCCAAGTAGAAGGTGGGTTTCTCAACCAATTTCTCGTGAATAATCTCTAGTTTTTCAGCTAACATTGTCACTGTGTATGCAAGAAGACCAGATAGAATCCCAGCTCATCTTCTCGACAAGATCACCATCATCAAAGGAGATGTTTTAGATGTTGAAGCAGTGAAGAATTCGTTAGAAGGACAAGATGCTGTGATCTCATGTCTTGGCAAAGGTCTTAATTTAGGTATGTAGCTACCTTAACGATTAGATTTTTACTAATTTATTGAGATTCGAGTCTCATCTCGTCGTCGCTATACTGCGCCACTTACCGAACAGAAAGTATCTTTGTAATCATGGGTGAATAGTGCCACTGCATTGTGGTTGTTTAAGAAGAAACAAAGACCAAAGGAAGTTCAGACAACGTTTACAAGACCTCAGCATCGATGGTACTGTTTCAGATCATTTGGCCGTGCCACCGAACACCTGGTTTAGAGAAAGGCTAAGATAAGGAGAAACCAAACCAAAAAACTGTTTTTTAACTTATTTTTAAATCTTATATTTAAAATCAAATGATGGTAAAAGTGATTAACAGCTTTTGTTTCAATAGAAAGTTTAACAGATTGAGCCGCATTTATATATTTAAAGTTGTAGCAAATAAGTTTTCTTTTCAGCTCCAACTACTTTAATATCCGAAGGAACTACGAATATCTTGCAAGGAATGCTCTTTCACAAAATCAAACGAATATTTGTTGTTAGTATTTGTAAGTTTAAAACAATTAAATCTTTTCAAAGTTCATTAACATCTTTTTTCAAATCTTTTCAAGCATCTCGACTTCCTTCATCAAAGTCTAAGGGTCCTTGGATTCTGAAGAACATTGCTGCTGATCATGATCGAATGTTGAAGGAGTTGAAGAAGAGATCAGATGATATTGAGTGGTGTGCTTTGATGGTTCCAGAAATATTTCAGTTACCTCCGACAAACAATTTCCAAGTGATTTTAAAACATTAATTTGTTGAAAAATTCTTTCAAATAAATTAATATATTCTTTTTGAAGGTTGCTATAAATCGAAGGCCAGGACCTATCACTGTTGTAGCTGCTGATATGGCTGAGTTTATGGTCACGTGTTTATCTGATGACGAAAAATGGAATACTTATCGAAATAACTTTGTTGGAATGACTTCAACTGTAACCTTCTCTCAATTACTTACTACTAGTCAAGGGAAGATTTGGATAAGTGTACTTGCGACAGTTGCTTCACTCACCGCATTTACTATTTCAAAGTTATTCTTTTAAAACTTAATATTACTTTTTCAAATAAATCATTGGATTAGGGCTTAGGTGACCTATGATAAAAACTTTCGATTTAATCAGTTGAGCTGAAAGAAAAGTTTTTATTAATTTGTTAGAAAGTTGAAGAAATATATTTTAGTGATGAAATTATAAAATGATATTTTTTCAAAGTTATCTAAACAACTTAAAGCTAAATTAATTATTCACGTTCAACATTTTGTCATATGATTAATATCATATTCATCTGACGAAATAAGTTTCAATTGAATATTTGATATTGTGACTAATTCAAAAGTGATTTATAATATTATTTTGCCTGCTACTGACAATTTAAATATTTGTTTTGAGAAACTTTTCATATTTTCCTGCTTACCGATATTTTATAACTTATTTACATCATACATATGAATCCACACACTCTCATGTAAAAGACATCTAAAAATATCTAGTTTATTTGCTGCTATTAAGATAGTTTCTCTAAAACACATTTTTAAAATCAAAATTGTTATAAAAAACAAACTGAAAAAAATAGACAACAAATTTAAAAATAAGTGAACTGTAATAACAGATTTAGTTTAAAATCATTTTTAGATAGAAAAACAAAATCTTATAATATTCATAAAAATAAGCAACTTTAAAAATATTTTTTCTGAAAACTGTTGTATTTAAAATGCTCATTTTACTTTTTAGTAAATTTAATTTATTTCAATGCATCACGTTTTGCATCTTAATAACTGAATAAATTGGATATTAGTCTTATAGTGAACCTTTTTTAAATGCAGAATTTTTCTGAAGTTTATTTAGATAAAAAATGTTCAATAAATAATTTACATGAAAAGTTTTACTGAAGAAAATAAATCTAAACTCTTCTTGAACAGCATCAGAAACACAAAAAAAATCTTTTAATCTGATTTATCAGATATTATATAACAATAAAGTTATATCTAATCTAAAAAGTACAATATAAAAAGATCTTGAATTACTGGAAGCAAAGTTGATCTTATAAGAAAGAACTTCTAGCTAAAAGCTTGAATATTTTTCAAAAGATTGTTTTTTGTTTATTTTACAAATAAAACCTTTACAACATTTCTGTAATTTCTAAGAAAATATTTAATTACTAAATAAAATAAACATTTTTAAAGAAATTGTTTTTATATAAATAATAATAAACTACTAAAAATTTGTAATAGCTTTACCAATCTAGCTATCTTCAGCCACTATGTAATAGTAAATTAATAGTTTTGTGGCTTTAAAAATAATTCCAGTTAGTTATGAAAGCTTATTTTTATCACAATAAATATTTTGAAAGTTAATTAGATTACTGATGATAATAATAAGCAACAATTTATATATAACATTTCATTTTAAATGATAATAATGAGTTATAATGTGTGTCTCTACTTCACAAATATTTACTTTAAACTATGAAGCATACTTAAATAAAATAACAAGCGACATAGTTGGTTTAATTTTTGTCTGCTTAAAACCATTTTATTGAGTAGCTTCAAAAAGTAAATATATAAGTTATAAAATTGTTTGATAAAATAACAGATTCCTGAAAACGATTTATGATTCTTTTTAATCATTTAAAGTTATTTTATCTATGATATTTTTTCAAATAAAAGCTTTTAGTTAGCCACGATTTTGTATGACCCCCGGCATATTAACAACAACATTAATGTTTCAGTTTTGCTGGTTATGGTTTCATTTTTATTTCTGTTTTTGAAAACATTACAATTAATCAAATGGTTTTTTTCCTTTCGTGATAAAAATGAAACTTTTTAAAATGGTTTAATATCATTAACAACGTGTTAACAAACAAAAGCTTTATGTCATATTACGAATAGGTTTTTTTAAATAGTCATGCAGCTAAAAAATTCTTTATCATTTTATATTTTGTGGTTAAATAACGAATTTTATCTGCAAATTGAGCTTGTTAGCTTATATTAAACAATTTTTATTGTTGATGATTTCATAAATTAGTTTTAACTATCAAAAGGTTGTTTTAAAAATAAAACTACTAAATAAGCCTTAAATTTGAAAGCTTTTCCAAAACCATTTGCTGATCACTACAATATAAGATAGAAGAGTAAAAAGAAAAAGTCTTAAACTAGCAACTAGTATTAACCTTGAATAGAACGTATTAATTATTAATGATTTGAAAATAAAATCGTTTTAATGGTGTAATGAATGATATAAGCCTTAGAAAGCTTGAACAAATTTATCAAATTGTAGTAGATCAAATTAAATTTTGTTGAAAAAATTCAATTTTTAGCTGAACAAAAAAACAAACTTTTACTACAGTAGTAAAATATGATGACTAGTTTGTTTTAAAATAACATTTTCTAATCTTACTTCTGATGTAGCTAATACTTTTGAATGAAAGCTCCTGAAAGCAGTAGGTCAGTTCAAAGTCTCATTAAACAACTGTTACCCAGAAATAAAGAATTGATTTTTAAATTTTAAATATATTTATCTCAACACATTAGCCTATTCTTCAATAATATAAAAAATCCAACTTTTACGTCATCAACTTTAACATAAAATTTTTTATAAGACATCTTTCACAGAACCTCTTATGTCTTAAAAGCACATCAAACAATTTTATATTCTTATGTCACAATATTTTATCTCAACAAATGAAAAATTGAATTTTCTTTAAATAAATAAAAAAAGTGAATAATAAAGAAATTGTGTAAGTTTCTGCGACGATTGATAAATATCGAAAGAAATATACGAAGCTTTTAATCGGTACATGTTCTTACGTATGAATGAATGACGTCATCAAGTCTAAGCGTCAAGGCACTTAGCTTGCTTCGTCTTCAATCATATGATTAGCAAATAGGGCAGTAACACGCGCGTATATGACGTGTAAGGAAGCCCAAGCCGTAGCGAATTACAGATAAATGACATCAACATTAACGTCATAAGAGTATCAAGCTTGTTGCTGGTAGAAGGAGCATCTTTGAACGGTCTCTAGATCAGATGACCAGTGATCAACGAGAAACAATGACGTCACAGCATGCAGTAACGTCATCAGATCATGATATGAAAGAGGTCTGATGACGTCACAGGATGAATTGATAAATGAAAACTAATGAGAATTTGGCCCAAAAAAGTTCAGTTGAATTTGAGCTACAGTGAAAAGATCAACTTCAAGAGATCAAGAGGAACTTGTTTTGTTAGATGCTGAAGTGATGATGATGGGAGTCTGAGAGGTTGAAGGTTGTTGCTGGATAATTTTTGGTCGGACAGCTTGGAAAGGTCGGGATAAGATACGAGTCTGTCCATTTACCGAAATGGGGGTTGGATGGATTCGATCTTCTGTCCTTGATCTTACTGGACGTCCACTGTTGTATGAAAAATGTATTAAAAGATCAAAGAAGTATATTTGAGACTTACTTGTGGATCTTGATATGTTTAGAAAGGTGGTCCGATCTTGCAAAACTTTTCTGGCAAACTGGACACTTATAAGGTTTGTTACCATCATGTGACCGGCGATGACGTGCAAGCTCATCAGAGCGTGAAAACTTCCAAGGACACGAAGGATATTCGCATTTAAAAGGTTTCTCGCCGGTATGACGTCTACAAAAACACAAATTAGCTCAATTTACACAAATTAGCTTCTACCTTATATGTGCTTTTAAATGAGAGCTCTTCTTGTAGCTTTTAGTACATCCCTTATAATTACAGGCATGGACTCTTACAGAGTCTTTCTCCTTCTTTAACTGTTTAGTGATCACTGGATCACTTGCTGCAGCTCCTGGAGCGATTCCAGCAATTAAAATACAGCTTCCTTGTTGAGCTGATATAACGGGTAATGGCGCAATCTTTGTCAGCGGTTTCTGTGACGTTTGTGGCTCACTGCTGACTTGGGGCCCTGGTAAGATTGTCACTGGGCTTGGGGTGGTGTTGGGAACCACTTGGGCGATTGTAACTGGAATCATTTTGCCGTCCAGCAGCAAAAAAAGAGGGGCTGATGTTGGAGTCGTAGATGTGGAAGGTTGAGGATCAGAAGAGTTAACAGCTATTAAATGAGCCATCGTTGAATCTGGTTTGTTGTCTGTTGTTGTTGTTGTTTTTGTTGGTTTATTTGTTGTTGGTTGTTTATCAAGTGACGTCATTGTTCGATCAGGAATTGAATTATTGACGTCATTCAAACACTGATCACAGAAGAGTGATTGGAAGCTGGTCTGAGATCCACAAACGCAGCAGGAAGATGTCCCTGAAGATGATAGTTCAGTCTGAGGTTCACCTAAATGGAAGTCCTTCGTAGCTGTGAATTGAGTCATGTGACCAGCTGCGGTGTGGTCCACTTTTAAAGGTGACCGGCTGACCACATGCTTCATCTGTAGCGCAGTTGACGCATCATTGGTTGGCAAATGGTTGCCATGGTTACCAGTGTGGTCCACATGAGTTGGTTGTTCTTCGCCGAGTAAAAGTGCTCGAAACGAGTAATTACGACGTAACAATGCTTCTTCTGACGGAGCGCTCGCTGCATCTGTTCCAGGGATCAAAAAGAGTGAGTCATCATCTTGAATTGTGGGTAACGTGAAATCGAAGCCCACTTCACGGGAAGTGACGTCATCAGATCGCGCTTCATCGCACCGTTTGATCTCTTCGTAAACACGATCAAACTCAGAGATCGCCATCGCCATTCTCGTGTTTCCTTGTGACGTCACACATGGGTCGTAGATGTCAGGCTCAGTTGTGGGACAGTTGGCTGAGCTGAGAAGAACATCTGAGGAGTAAAACTGTGCCAGTTCACGTGGGTTCGATTTCAGCGCCTCAAACGTCCACGGAATGACGTCATTAGACTGAGTGTTGGGATTCGGTGGACAAAAATCGTTTAAGTCAGATGAGAAGTAAGTAAACGGTGGCTGCTGATTGGTTGCTGGTTCAGTTGTCCATGGTGGTGACAATGGAGGAGATGGTGTTTCCATGGCAACTAGGTGCTTAGTGATAAGCCTGTACCAAAGGCTAGAGCCAAATGTGAAGAAATTGTTAGCGTAAATTTTCTGGGAAAAGAGAAAGAAGGATTTTGATTGGTTGGCTGAAAGATTCAAACATTTGGAACTTCGTAAAGTTCGTTTTTAAAATAAATATTTGAGTGTCTTCAATTGAAAGTTAATTTGCTTTACGAGAATCTAAAGTGTTGCAATTGATATATTCAAGTTCATTTATTGTATATGAAAGACTAAATTAGATTAAAATAATTGATAAACATTTTTTAATTTAATAATAATAGAGTATTTTCAAAGTAAAAACCTTCCACATAAAAAATTCAAAGTTAAAATTTGTTCAATACTTTTTTTGCCTCTTGTTAAACTAAAACTTGTTCTTATCTTAAGATTTCTGATAATCTAAAGTTGAGATAATCATAACTGATAATTTAAAAAGTTCAAAACAACTACTTATAAAGTGAACTTTAAATTAATGATAATCAAAATTAACTTGAAAAAGTTAAGAAGAAAAAAAGGTTCAGACTCTATCAAAATTATCGTCAATAACAAATCAATGAATAACATTAAATGTTTACATACAATAGCTTGATAATGAAACTCAGCAAAATCAAACATTTAAGTGATGTTAGTGAAGCAATTGCTTTTTTAAAAACCAATCTAACTGAATCATTTAATAGTTTATACAGTTAAAAGAATGAATTTTAAAAAACTTTGACGAATAACAGCTTGTACTAATAAGTGTTTTTTGTAATAACATAGATACTCAAAACGGTGTCACTGTTGCTATAACTAAAATTTTTACTCTTCATTAAATGAATCGTGATTTTTTGAACATCAACGGAAAGTATAACTTTATGAAAATGTTACTACTTGTTATCATTACATTATTGTGAACGTCTCTGATAAATATCCTAAAATAAACCTAAATTAATTAATTACATAGTAGCAGCATAAGGTTATGTTGTACCTTGTCGTATATTTGTAAAATAAACTGCCTGTTAATGAGACTTGTTAAGACTATAATAATAACGCTACAATTCAAGTTTAAACAAAATTGGAATTATTTTAAATCGTTTTTAATAAGCACCGAAGCGATAGAAAACTCACAATACAAAATATTCAAACCGTAATTTTTGCGCGTCAATATATAAAATGTGAATGAATAAGAGATGTTAAATCAGAGCCCTCACAAATTTACAAATTGACATTTATCGTTTTGTATTTTTTAGCTTTAGTATTCAGTAGTTTCGAAACTGAGAATATGATTTGAAATAAATCTTTTGTAGGTGTTTGTATAGACTGAACGGCTTAGTTCTTTCATATGTAAAGTACTTCAAGAGAAAAAGCGTTTACTCATATTACTCGATGTTAGTATGTATAAATTTGAAGTTTTTATTGAAAACCTAACACTGGTGGCTGCTTATAAATAAACTAACACCGAAAACTAATTTGATGTTTACAAGCAACTTAGTTCAATTCATTATAAACTGAAATTAAGTGAAAATCCAACAATTATTTTGTTAGCTGTATTTACAAAAGGTGACTTCACTTTTAGCTACTACATTAACTTATGTTAAACTAGGCAAACATTCGTTAAAGCATTTCATTTAAAATAAACAAACTATTTCCAATTAAAAATAATCAAAAAGTTGATTTTCAAATGTATAGAAAGCGTTTCAATGATATAAAAGTTTGATTTGCAACTAAAATTAATTAAAGAAACCTTTTAAACGAGTTCAAGCACTACTAACAGATGTCAAATAATTGTGGTTTTTAATTCAAGCTCTCATTATAATCCTTTAAATTTCAGACGAAGGTTAAAATCTCAATGTAGCTAAAAGACTTCATAGAGTTTAACGAAATTAAATTATATGCAAATATAAGAAATGGAATATTCAAATTTTTATGCAAAAATATTTTCGGAATAATTTGCTAAATGGAATATAGTTGAATGTTGCTATTTTAAATAGAGGAACTTTAAATTATATACATCTCTTTTGAAACTATAACAAAAGTCATGTTAAAAGGTTTTAAAACATCCTTAGCCACAGAATACTTCAACAATACTTAATGGTTACCTTTCTGTTATTTTTTTTTTTTGAAATCAGCTGACAATATTTAAATTTCAGCAACTGTTTGCTGAAATAAGAGAAGAGATAAAACCATTGAAGCGAAACAAACTAGTTTTTAAATGATATCAGTAAAAGCTGAACAAATATTTATTTTTTGATGAAAAGAAATTTTTATAATCAACCTAAATGGCTTTTAACTTAAACACTAAAATTTCAAAAATGTAAAAGTCTTTCCTTTTTAGTATACTCATTATTCAAATACTTCAAAAACTTAGTTGCTATTACCTTTGAATGATATCTATTTTTAATATCAACTTTGATATCAGCTGCTAAAACCTTATCATACACATGTTTAAATGTAGATAAACATTTAACAACAAACCAAACTCGTTCAGCTTTCTGAGATCTAAATAATTTACAAAATATGATAAAAATCACCCTCAATTCATTTTTCTTGTTAGAATTAACAAAAAATCACTTAAAACATGAATCTAAATTTAGTGACAAAATTTGGTTTCAATTTGAGTTTCTGAACTTTTTATGAGTTTAAGAATTATTAAAATTCATTTAAATATTATTTCTTAAAAATATTGTTTCTTAAGTTTATGCAGTATAGGCTTAGCAAAGAATTGTTATCTATCATAAAAATTATACATTATCAAATATAATTGATAAACTTATAAAACAATTTATTTATCAACTTGAAAATTTAAAACTATTTTCTAAACTTAAAATTTACATAAATAGTATGTGATAAGGAATTTGAAAAAAAGAAAAGATACAAATTGTGTTTTAATTCAGACATTAGAAAAAAACAAATAGCATTATTACTACTTTTTATTAACAAACTGATTTAATAATAAAAGAATCAAAGTAAGTTTTTGTATCATTATAATTAAATCAAGAAATCTTTATTAATGTAATAGACAAATGCTGTATATTAACAAGTTTTGAAAGTAATCAAACTTTTTTCAATTAACTAAAGTCACAAAAAATTAAAACTACAAACTTTTTTCCTTGCTTTTTTAATGCATTAAAAAAAATCTATTTTCTATAACAACCAATTTAAACAACAAAAAACATTAAGCTTATTCTATTAACATTAAACTAAGTTTTGTATTCATTCAGTTAAGAAACTATTGTATAGGGTAGAATATAACTAATAGTAATAGTCAAATTGTATACAATAATAAAAAACATTTAAATTTATGGTAATAGTCAGAAAATTAAGATACGAAAAAATGTATTAACCTTTCCTTAACAATTTATTCAAAATAATAGTTAAAGAATATTGGTATTGTTATAAAGTTTAAACATAAAAATGCTTTTAAAACTATAATTCAGTTACATTTAAACAAGTTTCATATTTAAACTTATTACTAATGTTGAATTAAACCATTTCATCATTTTACATTTCAAAGTTGTAAATTAATAAAAATTATATTTAAAATAAATACATCATAACTACTAGCTACTAAATGGTAACAGCAACTGAGTTAACCACTAAATGATTTACCGTTTATATATTAACTTTTAATGAAAATTTATTTTCACTGTAAACATTTATTATTAATATCTGTCATAGTCTTGTAATAAAATACAAAAATTATTATTTTTATGTATAGTCACTTCAAAAGATAATGCTTTAAACGTTTTGATATCAAAAGACTTTTATAAAAAAGTTTATTAAATTCGAATAAATGACTGACAGAATATTGTGTAATATTCAAAATGATTATGAATAGGTTAAACTAAATCATATTATTAAGTTTAAATAAAGTTAAGATAGTAACTAAATAACTAAAATTATATTTCTAAAGATATATAAAGTTATCCACAAACTATTAAAAAAGCTAAAATAATAAGAAATATATACAACAATAAAATATAAATACCAATTAGCAGACTTTTATCTACATAAAAAATTGTTGTTAGAAGAACAACACTAAGTTTTTAAAGCCACCTGTTTATACAGTATATAAAAAAAATAGATAAAAAAGTTAAACTTGCCAGATAGTACTATAATATTATGAGCAAACATTGTTTTTTTAACATAAAACTAAAAATTAAGCTTTGATGTTAGGTCGCAAAAGCTCAATTATACTATATACTTAGAATTCAATTAAAAACAATAAATTCTGTGAAACTATCTTCTGTCCTCCAAAACAGGATATTTCAAGCTTAAAGTAAGATGAATATAGCATGTAATTAAGTTTGTGAGTAATAACAACAAAGGTGTAAAGTGAAAAAGCCATTTTAGTCAATTCGTAGACATTTGTGTTTATACATAAATTGCTTACAAAAATTTAAGATAACAAAAAGTCATTAAAAATTTGAAACAATCGTAGCTCTTGTATAGTTTTAGACAACACTTAATAATATATTGAAATAATCCGCCATCAAACACAGAATTATAAAATCAATTAAGTTAAAATTTTCGCAGTTTTATAGTAAAGAAAGACATTGAGTCAATGTCCGCTTGTTTGACATTATGGCAAGAACTTTGATTTAAAAATCTGTAATTATGATTGAATTTCCACGTCGATTGCAAAAGACGGATAAAAGTCATATTATGTTTTATAGTTTTAATATTTTGACATGTAAAACTAGCTCAAGAATACAAAGCCAAGAAAACTAGCAAAATATCTTACAGACAAGCTATATTTTGTAAGAGTTGTGCTTGTAACCACTGAAATATAATTAAGGACAGTTAGTAGAGACCTAAGCCAGAGTCTTTAATCTTTGGGCTAAGATCAAACTCTATTGTAGTTAAGAACATAAATAAATAGCAGTAGATGATGTCAGTGTGTTTGTGTACGCAGATGACATCAAGCTTGATATGCAGGAAACTTAATATTAAATACGATAGTTATAATCATCGTCTCAGTTTCTTCAATTTAGATACTTTGGAAATTTGCAGAATTAAATACGACTTAATTCTTATTTTTAAAATTTTCCACAATTTAATTGATCTTCAGTTTGATGATTTCTTTTCCACTCCTCCTTCCCTCAAGTTATATCAGCTCAGACGACACACATTACATCTTAATACGCCCATATCACCTGGTACATAAATCAGAGCGATTTTTTCTCATACCGCACAATTAATACATGGAACCAGCTGCCATCAGACACTGCCATGTCAGAATCACTCCTGTTGTTCAAGCAGAAGTTGAACCATTATAAAATTGCCAACATTGTCATTTCTAAACTGTATTTTCTTCTTTTTTATATTATCAACTATGTAATTATTCACTGTTATATGTTTTAGGTACTACTGAAATACCATGTAGTTACATCTTTTGCTTTCTGTATTTCTAACTTAATATATATTATTTGTGAGAATGTGTGTTAGCGGGAGGTGCTTTCTTCAGGCACCCTCCTTTGTATTTATTGAAATAAAAAATAGAAATAACTAATTTTTTCAACACTGAGCACAATAACCTTTTTTTTAATTCTTCATAAAAATTACTAAAATTATAAATATTTTTTTGTTAGATGTTAAGAAGAACCGATACTTATATGATAGGCTTATACTGAAAAGGTTCAAATCTTCAATTAGATGTAAATTTAGACTTGCATAGTCCGATAAAATTATAATTCTAAATTAATTTTGATAAGAGGTTTTTTTAAGATGTTTAAGTAAATTTACATCTTACATATAAACTACAAAGTTTTAATTACAAGTTTAGCGGATATTTCTAGTAACTTGACTCCTACTTCAACAAATACTAAAGTCGAGAAAGATTTGTATAAAATAAAATCTTTCTTTTAGTTTCTGAGAGGTAGCGAAAACTTGTTGCTTATTCAATAAATGTTTATTTAATGAATACAAATAAAGCGTTAAGAGAAGATTTTTTGAAGATCCTTCTCTCGATTTTCTTTCTTAATCACCAATAATCATCATCAGCAATATGTTTGAGTTTAGATAATTACTTTTTCTTCGTTTAAACTTTTATTAGGTTGCTTTAAAAGCTTTAAATAGCTATAAAACAGCTTCAATAATTAATAATAAATAAATAGAATACAAAAATTGTAATTTAGTATTGGACAACTATTAAATTATTTTCAATTATTTACCTATTCAAAGTGATATTGACAAAAGCTAGTTTAAGTTTTTTGCAGGGCATTGATTTGAGATGGAAACTGATTAGTAGACATCTGAAGATAACGTATCAAGTTCTAAGAAAACTTCTTGAAAATAATTCTGTTCAGCTAATTCAACAAAGTTAAAATTATTTCAGTTTGTTTATTGCAAATTACCTTGCCTAAGGTGTTCTCATATGTAAATAAAAACTACTATTTTGCTTGTAGATATGGTTAGTTATTATATATAGCTTTCTTAAATCTTAAAATTAGGCTTACTTTAAAAATAAATTATATTAGAAATAAAAATGTACAGTCTATAACAGATAAATTTTTGATTATATAAATTAATTTAAAAACTTCCATTAAAATTTAACCTCATAACAAAATAAATGATTAAAAATTTTGATTACACTGAAATATTTAAGGAAGAAATAGATTAAAAAACAAATGACCTAGTTTGGCCGAAAACGAGCATCCTGTGAGTCAGGGCAGAAACTATGGAGATCTAGTTGTTGCCCAGGTGCAGGATTTCACTCTCCACGCCAATAGAGTTATGCAGCGGAACAGATAGACTGATGCAGCAAGCATGTTTGATGCTTTATACTTTATATATGATTTATGTGCTATGTAACGAGTACATTATTAAAAAAAATTTAGTTCTTCCAATTACTAATTAAAATCAAATTAAGATATAAAAATTAATAACGTTATAAGAAGGTTTAGACATTGCAATAAATATCTTCATACTTTAAGGAGGAAGCTTTTTTTGAGCTAAAAAAAATTGTTCATAAAAATTATGTTTAGCAACAGTTATTGATTATGTATTGAATATCTAATTATGATTGCATATTATATGAAATAAAAAAGTTTAAAAATCATTTAATTTGGTAATATAATAAGCTTAATTTATAAAAATTATTTCAAAAATAGATAAAGAAAATTTGTACTTTTACTTCTTAAAAGTTTTATCGATTTAAAAAAAAACTGCTTGTAAGCTCACAGTAAACTTATAGTTATGATAGAATTTATAGTTGTAGTGTATTTTAAAATTATTTTTTTAAATTTTCGTGATGGTTGATATTACAAGATATATAAATATACGACTTTCTGTTGTTTTAATACAAAAAAGATTTACTTCAGATAATAGTTATCAAATCATTGACATAAGAACTTAAACATACTAAAATTAAAAAAAAAGTTAAAATGCAAATACTAAAAGCCACTAAAATATTAGCTAAGCTTTTTGCTTTAATTAAATACAAAATGCTATGCTTAGTCTTTTTAGTAAAAAAAAGCCACTTTGTTAGAATTAGTACAAAAGTAATACGCATTGGTTTGGTAGCATTGTACACATGTCTCATATTCAAAAATTTTCTTTTTCCATTTTACTTTTCTCTGATGAATTTTTAAATAATTAGTTAATAAAAAGTTAATTTTTTTAGAAACTACAAGTTTGGTTTGATTTATTTTACTTCAGTATAGAAGTTTACTTATTTTAGAAATATTTTTTATTAGAAAACAATTATTCATATTTTAGGTTTTGATGTTATTTAGTTTTGTCATAAATATTTTAAATTTTTCAAACTTTTTTTTGTAATAAACATACATTAAGCTCTAAATTTTTATCTTTTATAATTAGTCTTGTTAAAATTTTATTTAATCACTAATAAACACTTTTAAAGTAAGTAATAAAATATATTTTATAACAAATTATTTTAATAAAGCTATAAAGATTTTTAAGGATTTTTACTATGAAGGAAAATATATTATGTCTGAATTTATAAAATATTATGTGATTTTCTTATAAAAACAACTTTTTTATTTTCTTTTAAACATTAAATCAAAGCTGTTAGAATGTTTTAAATACTTAACTAGTAAAATTTATTTTTATTATTAATAAGTATTATAGTTTGATAAATCTGTTGACTTTTTAGCAGCAATTTGGTTTTATTTTGCTAAATGTAATTTTACTTTCTATTTTTTCTCTTTAATTTTTGAATAATCAAGTTATAATAGAATAAACTGTTTAGTATTTATTATTTTAAGTTTGGTATATTATTAATAAATTTGTTTATTGTTTGTTTTTTTACTTTATTTCTTTAATAATTTCATCATTTATACAAATTTCTCTGGAATCTGATGTCTCACTATCGATTTGATGTGTCTTTTTGTTTTCAGCAAATTGTCTTAGAACATATTCGGCAGTCTTTAAGTCTTGGATGCTACAAACCAACAAGTAATGACAACAATACACAAAATGTACAAGAGATATAAGTTCAAAATACATCAAGAAAAGTGTCAGTTGGAAGTGAAGATGAAGACAGAAGTGCTCATCAGGGATTAGTTTTGGTTGGAGGATTGAACTTAGCTGAAGCTGAAAGAGGAGATACGACACATTATTTGTGTCTTTTTGTTTGCTCCTAATAATTTAATACTTAATAGCTTATGAAGCTTATCAAATATACTTTTTATAAACATATTTTAAAGTATCACTAAAATGTACAAATTTATAATTAGTTGTTGTACAATTTTAGAAATATATGTTATATCAAATTAGAAATGGTTATTATTAAACTATGATATATCTCATTATTCCCAATTTTTATTTTATAATTATGTTTTTAACATTATTAATAACATAATTTTATTTTTTAATCTAAAGAAAGTTATTTTGAAAGTTTTGTTTTAGTATAATACCTTTAAGTAATTAAACAATTTGGTTTAAAAGTTATTTTATAATAACTTATTTCTAGTGGTTTTTATAACTAAACCATTTTTAATTTTATAAATAGCTATTTTATAAAAATGTATTTATTTGAAGGTTTTATTTTGCAAATAAAATTATATTATTTTATAATATCTACCTTGATTTATTACTTTTTTATTTATTTTCTTTTAATCAGTCCTTTTTTCTATCAATTTCTTAGGTTTATTTTAAGTATTTAAAAAAAAACTATCAAACAGCTTAAAAAATTGGTTTCTATTCATTTAAGAAAATAGATTAAAACAATCATCGGTTTCAGATATTTTTAGGTATCTCAGTTAGATAAAATTCATAATGCCGAGCAGCAAAAAGAATCGCCGACCAAAAATGAGCATTGGTCAGGGCAGCAAGAAGAGGCAATGGAAGAAACTGAAGCAGCGAAGACGGGCTGAAGTTAAAACGTAAGTTGAGATATGATTACTAAATTGAATTCAATATTGATGTTTTAACTCATTTCTAGGTTTAAATTCAATAAATTAGAAATTATTATTTTTATTGTTTGTAACTTGAAGTCATGATTGGTTTTGAATCACATTTTTTAATTGATTTGTAGACCAGCTATTAAAGCAGCATGGGATTCATCTAAAACTTTACAAGAGAATATGAAGTCTATGGGAATAGCTTTAGATGCTAATTCAGTCAGCCACATTCAAAGAAACCGATTTATTCCACAAACGATTGAAATTGGTGATTTAGAAGAAGCTAAAAAAGCTTCTACTTCAAATAATCCAGTTATTGAAGGTTATATAAGTCTTTTTGAATGAAATTTTCTTGTCAACAGCTTTTCAAGTATTTTATTTTCTTCTAATCAAATAAAAATAGAATTTATCAACTAATTTGATGATAAAAATTTATTTCAGACTAAATTGTAAAACACCAAATATAATTACAAATAAACCGTTTTTAGTTATTCTGTAAAATTTTAGAAGATTTTAAATGTTTTTCATCCTGAAGACTCATAAAGATAATCTTTAAAATATTCTAAACTAAATTTGCAGCTATGGAAATTGAAGCTAGTGTCGGAGAAAAGAAGAAGAAATTTCAAATTTCCAAACCACTTGTTGAGTTTTGTAAAACCTTAATGAATAAATATGGAGAAAATTATAAGGTTGGAATTTTTAGAAGCAAATTGAGTTAAAATTTGAATTATCTGAAACATTTGCAGTTGATGTCAAAAGATCGAGTCTTAAACCAGTATCAACTTACCCCTTCTCAAATGAGAGAAAAGATCAGAGAGTTTAAACGGTGTAAAACTCAATACCAGAAGTTTCTCGATGAAAAGAAGATGTTGAAACAAGATGAAAAACCGGATGTGGAGATGATTGCTGAATAAATTATATTTTTGTAATTGGCTGAATAAAATTGAAAAAATCTGAAGTTTGTAAACTTTTTTTTTCAATTATTTTATAACCTATTAGTGATGCTGCTTCCTACAACGAGATAGATTAGTGGTTAAGGGATTAGCTTCCTTGTTTTGGGCGCACGTGAGTTCGAATACCACCTCGTCGTCAAAGCTATGTCGCGCGATGTTACGTCACCACTACTTGCTTCGGGAAAAGCCAAGAATATGTCCGGAAGAGCCAGACAGAAAGCCTACATTCCGTTAACTTTTGGGTCACTGTCCCAGGTCACTGGGCTGCGACACCGAATCCAAAGAGTGACCTAATCGCATGCTGCTCTTCGCTTAGGTCCGATTTCATCTCTGTTATTGAATTCTCATTTTTTGTAGAAAGTTTTTCTTGAAAATATCTTATGTGTAGATTACCAATTTATCTATTTGCTTCTCTTCTATCTGTGTGGCAAGCGGTTACTACACCTGTCTACTCAGCGAGTGTTCCGGCTTCGATCCCAGGTGGGCACATATTGACGACAAAGAAAATTTCATATAAAAGCTCAGATCGAAGGGTCCTGTGAGTCTGGTAAAATGACAAGACTTCTAGGAGATGCAAAACTTCAAAGTCGGAATTAGGTACAAGGGGCTTTTGGGAAGAAAGGTCTTTGGGTACAAAGAACTTTAATTAGAAGGGAACTTTTAAGACTTTGTGGATATAAGGGTTTTTGAGTTGGAGAGGTTTCGGTACAAGAGTTTCGACTTCATCACTGTATCCAATGTCGTTCTGACAGCTCCTGCGACGTCAGATGCGCGCAGTTGCATCAGTCTGTCTGTTCCGCTGCATAAACTGGCTGGTATGGAGAGATGAATCCTGCTTCACCAACTGGATATCTATAACTTCTGCTCCGGCACGTATATGCATAGCACATGTGGGTTCACTTTTTTAAAGATGTTTTGCGTTTCAAAGCTGGATTGAAATTAGCAGGAGCCACAACTGCGCCCTAAATCTTTCTATGAAGATTAATGTATTCACGTTGAGGGCACTGTTCTAGTAATTTCGTAGATTTAAACTTAAGTTGATGAATTGAAAAGAGTTTTTGTATTTTACTGATTTACAAACTAATTAATGCTCAGTATTACTCTTAAGACCCTTAATTTGATCTTCAATTTTATCATGATTTTCAATGAGCTTTTTTCAATAAAATATTAGAAGCTTTGAAAAGATATTTTGAATTAGTTTAAATTCTTATATACTTTTAGCAGTTTTAATCTAAAATAAACTTTATGAAAAGGCTTTTTGCTAAATCATCTAGCGCTTTTTAACTGGCCCATTAAAAACTTATGGTTTTTGTGGGTAACAAATATATTTTTGTCAAAATAGTTTAATCAATAGTCAGCAAAACAGCTAATCTTGTAATATTGTATCGTCATAACTACTGCTTCGAAGTGCTTGCTATAAAGAACTTGAATAAGTTCTCAAAGACGTAAGATTAGAAGAGTCTTCTCTACCTCAGTTCGAAAAAGTCAAAGCTTTAATGAAAAAGCCAGCAGGCTTCTGAATAAGATCTGTTGGCTTATACAAGTGGATCTCAACTAGAAATATATTCCTATTTAGTGATAAGTTTATGTATTTTATATTCTATATTTTATGACTGAAGATATCGAACTCCTTGCTTTGAACTTATTTAGAGCCTAAGCAAATGAAAGTATGAGATTATGTTATCAATAAAAGCTTTCAAAATGATTTCATTTTAAACTAACTTTCGAAGATTTGCATTTAAAAAAGATGAAAAAGATATAAGAACAAATCTTCAATTTGATATCATTTCAAAAGATCATCCATATTTTCGAAAATTGTGATTGAAATTTTGGAAGAAATAAATGCACATTTAACGATTGGTTATTTACGAAAAGTTTGAGCAAGTTTGTGTAGCTGATCAACAACCGAACCCATAATATCACTTTCACTAGCATCAATTAATATCTGCATCTGTCTAACAGCAGCTTCATCCGATAGCTCCAATAAAAACTTGTCTTGAACCTTTAAAAAAAGATGCTGTTTCCTAAATCAAAAACAAACTTTCAATTGAAAACCTTTTTGACAGTCTTATCTGGCTCCATCACAATATCTGGTACATCTGCATCTGTCATCAATAAAAAGAGATTCAGAATCAAATTAGCATGTCTTCTGAGATGAAGAAAAGCAGTGTAACAGTGCTTTCGAAACTCCTTGTTGTAAGAACTGTCGGGTCCTGAAAGTAATTGGGGGTCATAAAAAGTGGCGAAGACCACCTTAAAAACCCACCTCCCATCGCATCTACCATTTCTTTGGTCAATTTCATAGGCGGAGGTAAAGGCTTTGGGTCCCGACCTAATATATATCCAAAATCAACATGAAAAAGAGCTCCTTTATCAGTCATCATCAGGTTGTCAAGGTGACGGTCACCTATTCCAAGTATGTAGGTAATAACGCAGTAGCCCGCGCAGCTCTAAGAAAAACAACTAATTAAGCTTCAAACGTAAAATATTGTAACAACTGACCCGAATATAAGTGTCCAAAACCTCTGGGTCTATCCCATATTCTTTATCAGCTGAAGGATGGTTTTTTCTCATAAAGTTCTGTATTGATCCATCAGTGTCTAGTATCTCGGCTATTGATCGTGATTGTATGATTTGGACAAATCTATATGCATCAGGGTTATTTAGCCGAACTGATAAGTCAGCACTTACCCGTGTTTAGAGCTAGTTGCGATTACTCGGTAAGGAGTCAACTTCAAGTCAAGGTTTTCTTCGCGAAGTAGATTGTTCATCAGTTGAATAATTTGCACGACCAACTGATCCTAAGAAACAATGATTCAGCGAGGAAAGTAGTTCACTTTAATCTTCACCTGTCGTAAGTCATCTCCATGCTTGAACATCACAGTGTATTTGCCTCCATCTAGTGTTCGAAATGGCAACTTAGCTGGCATCAAGTTGCTCTTAAACAAAGTTGATTCATCAGCAATGATTCCAGTGACCTAAACAACATCAGTAACAACCAACATCCGTTGAATGTCCTACAAACAACAGACCTCAACTTCTGGATCTAGTGGTAAGGGTATAGGGGAAAATTGTCGAAACGAAAATCGATCTTGGACATCTTCCTGAATTGTTCCAAGAGCGCTGAGATCATTTGAAGGAAGAGCTAGCGAATTTCGCAATTTTTCAATCTTTCTTTGACGGTTTGTGTTGTCTTTTTGTATCTGTTGCATCAGATCTGCTAATTGCTCAACAAATTTGTGCTGATTCATCAATAGTTGCCTGATGATCAAGTTTAAATAAGATGTAGGAACAGTAGGTTGATATCAGACCTTCTTTGATTAGATTCTCGACTCGACTTGGACAGTTGATGACTGAATCGTTTTAAAACTCTAATATACATACAGACAATTTTATTTTCTTCAATTTCTTTATTTAATTCGTGTATTCCCTTAGTTTCTACAAAAACATACCTAAAAAAATTTCTAAATTATTCACAAAATAAATGAAACTTGTAATAGGAAGCCTACCAGAAAAAATAATTTGCAAGTTTAGTGGTTTTGCAAGCTCTTCTAATCAGGAAGGAAGCGAGATCTTCCGGAGGACGTTTCTTTTCTTGAATTGTTGAGCTGCATAAAATTGATTATTTAATTTCTTATTTAGTGTGAAGCTAATGATAATCTGTGTTTATTACTTGGAGGAGAAATCCTTTTTGATAGATCCGTCTCTCTTTAGTGAGTTGTATAGTTCGTCGGGAGTTTTAGCTGATTTCAAATAAGCTGTTATATTAACATTTTTTTTGTAAAAATTAAAAAAATCGTTTAAATATTCAAAATATAAGATAAAATCGTAGACATACCATTTTGAATCTGTTCAAAGTTCTCATACTTAAGAGCTTGAACTAGCTGAAGTAAATACAAAACCAATTCATCATCATTGCTTCCATCTAGAATTCCAACAGCATATTGTCGAACTATATAAACATTAAGAGTTTTTTCGACATTTGTAGCAACTCAAAACTGATTAAACTACCCTCAGGTTCTTGAAAATCTTTAGACAGCAGCTGCAATGCATCAGCAGAGTCAATTGGAGTCCAACCTTTTAAAAGTTCAAGAGCATATGCCTTTTCTGCGTCCCTATCCCATTTTACACATCGTAAAAATTTGGTGAGAGCTTGTTTGTTGGTCTTCAAATAATCTCTTTAAAAACACAATTTCAAACCAATCTAAATGATTAATTATTACAATAAATCACCTATAATTCCAAATCAGGTCTTCTTCCTCAGACACAAGTTGCTTTGATATAGGATAACTAATAATTTTAGCCAACGTGTCTCGTATAATAGCATTCGGTTTCATGTCAATCTTACAATGCTGAATTGATCTTACTAATATATGATGTTTTTCTTCCGCTAAATTTTTTTCACTTAATTCGTGATCAGGGACTTGAATCAACATCTTGCTGACATCATTCTCTTCATTCTGAAAAGCAAATTAAAGTTTTAGAAATATCATGAAAGTTATTTCTACGACTTTATCGAATACTTGGAAATTACGGGTAGGTTCTTCGCCACCATCTTCAAAATAAACAACAGAATGTTCATTTTGCTCATAGAAAATACGCGGAAACTCAATTGATAGATATAAGTATGGTTCCTTTTCCCGTTGTTGAGCAATTTTTGATTCAACTTCACTGAATACATCAGTTAGATCACTAAACAAGTCTGTGGATCTTCAACTTACGTGAAAGTTAACCGATCTAACCAATCTAAACGGGTCATTGGACCTTCGTTGTGGTTCTTTATCATTTTGTTTAGCTTTACAATTTCTGCGTTTGCTAAATGTGGTGGCAACTTTGACGGTGTTGAAGTGTTAACAGAACCATCACCAATAACATCAGGCCAAACCAGCAGCTCTTTGCGCTTCTACACAATAATATTAGTGTTTCCGAATCACTTTTTATAAATAATTCACTTTTCTAAACGCTCCATATTTTCCAAATAAGGAGATGGAAGTTCCTCCAACAGGGACCGTTCCGCATGGACCATGAGTGTCCCATATTGTCAAAACAGCCAGGGCATCTCTTGGAAGATCACTATACCTAAGAGGCAACTCAAGCCACTCATTCCAGTTGTGTAATGTCCTATTAGGAGTTTTAATGTAGTGTTTGTATCGTGTTTGAACTGATAAACTAATTGGTTTTCCACCATCAAATATCTGTAAATTAAAGCATGAACAAATGATTAAAGTTTTTGAAATATTTTCACCAAAATTTTAATAATTGAAAATGAAAGCAATTAATAAATAAAGTTAGTTTTAGTTTAAATGACTTTTGAAAAGCTTATACACTGTCACTAGAAACAAGATGATTCTGGTACATTGATTGCTAATCCATTGTGCGTTTAATGCATGAGTAAGGGCCCACAACTTGGTCTTGAGTTTTGTACGACCACCAACTAACAAGTGTGGAAAGTGTTTTCTTCAACTATATATAAATTCTACCACACTACCTTATGATTGCTTTAAGTAAATGCTACGGAAGTTAATCTACAGAAAATCTACAATATAATGACCTTGATTCACTGTCCTAGGTAACTGGGCCATGTCCCTAACATTTTATCTAAAAATAGTTCAGCACATGCTACTATCCAGTATATTTAAAGCCCATGAACACAAACAAAGCATGTATAATAGGAAACATTTAACTGAAATTTAAACCAATTACTGATTTACAGATCAAATTTATAAACATAAACTTTATTGCCTAAATAAGATTTAATATGAACTTTGAACAACCTACAAGTAAAGTATAATAAAGACCTGTATTGTAACATACATATGACTTTCCACACCATCTCCATTTTTATGATTTTCAACATAGTTTAGGTAGGGGTCCTCTACAACTTGTGTAAAGTTTTTTTGGGGTCTTTTGCCTTCTAAAGAACATATCTGAAAAATAGCTTTATTAAAATAAAATATATAAATTTTAATATTAAAAATTTACATTATATCAAAAAAAAAATTTAATTCTTACTTTTAAGATATTTGTAATTTATAGATATGAAGAATAAATCACTTACTTTTATACAAATGAGTTCATTAAGCTGATTACTATATATATAATGAAAAAAATCTGGAATTTTGTTGGCATTGTTGTCACTTGATCCTAAAACTATATCACTCATTTTTACAAATAAAATTTTATTAAATCTATAAAGAAACTGATTAATATTCAAGATGAATTGGTAATTAATTAAAATAGATAAATAAGCAAATCATCAATGATAAAGCTTGAACAAAAATTTTAATGAATAACTATAAAATATAAAATAAAATGCGTGAATAGTTTTCAGCACAAAATAAATAAAAAAAATATCAAAAAACTTTGGATAATAACTTTAAAAGTATATTTAAAAATTAAAATGTTAAACTAAAATATTCCAATTATTCAAATTAAACTCTTAAATAAACTTTAACATAATAAAATTTTCATAAAATACAATTTATTTAAGAAAATTTTACCATTTAGAAAAGTAATAAACTTCTCTGTAGTATTTGCTATTTTACCTTAAACAAACAAAATGGACTTTTTCGATTCTCAGCTGTTATTTTGAGTTCTTCATATTATTGTATTAATTAATAAGTTTTTAAAAATTCCACAAATAAAAATTTTTGCAAATATTATTTCTGACGTAAATGAAACTTAAAACAATAAATATCTAAATATATAAAAGTTTTTTTAAATAAATTGTTTTAAACTATGATACAAATGACATTTTCATTATATTTCTGCTCATAGTCATTTCACTTCTTTAAAGATGTATATTTTATCATCTACATTAAATAAAATAGAAAAAAAAAATTTCAAAAAATCAATAAGAGATATAACAGTTTTCTTTTATAAGTTTCAATACTGATTATAAAAGAATCAAAAATATAAAAACGAGAACTTTATCAACGAAAACCAAAGTTCATTTTCAAAATTAATAATATATATGCAAGATGTGCAAATATCAACAAAAATATTAAAATTACACAACTCTAATTAAATTTATTAACTACAAAAAACAAAATAAAATGTTGGAGGTTCTAAAGTATTTTTTAGGAAGTTATTATTATTAAACAATCACTTAATCCGATAAATAAATAAATTCGAAGTTTTACTTTATATACTTTATGTTGAGAATAACATTCTTATGTGTGTCGCAATTCAAATAGCAAAACTAACAAACAAACTTCAACAAGTTTTTTAAACTAAATTACTATTTATGACAAGCATTATCCTGTTAGGAAAATTCTAAAAAATTAATAAATAAAATCAGATTTAAGCCACAACCCTTGAGTTTAAATCTGTTGACAAATTATGTATCCTTACAACACCCACTAGCAACAAAATAATGGTTTTAGTTCAAAGAAATTATTTCAGTTTCTAGGAATCAGCAATCTTTGAAATATGTGTTGATTTAGAAAAAAATATTACAGATCTAAGTGCTTGCTCTGACTGTAAATGATTTTTAAAATACTATCAGAAAAGATACTTCTCAAGTAGAACAAAACAAACTTGTGTAGAAAGATCTTTATCTACTCCTAGTCGAATCACTTGTGGTGTTCCTCAGGGTTCTTTTCTGGGCCCCCTTCTCTTTTTAATTTTCATTGAAGACCTCATCAGAAAATTAGTAGAAGTAGATGATGTCAGAGTGCTTGTGTATTCAGATGACATCAAGCTATTATCTTGTAATTCTTCAAAACTGTAAACTGCAGTACACACTGTAAAAACTAGGAATTGGCCGCTCAGAATCCAGCCAACAATGTCTGAACTTAATACTTTTTCTCGTCAACCAGCTACAAATTCCTTGAACCAATACTTCATAAACGGATTTATTATTCAACGAGTATCTTCAGTCTTAGACCTCGGCATTACTCTGTCATCTGACTTTAAATGGCATAATTATGTTTCTAAAATCTTTGGAAAATCAATCAACCTTGTCTTCCTTATCATAAAGGCCTTTAATTCTAAGAATCCATTATCCAAAAAACCGTTATAATACTGCCAACATTGCCATTTCGAAACTGTGAATTTTTCTTTTTTTTAAATATTACTATAATTCTACGTAATTATTCACTGTTATATGCTGTGAGGACTACCGAAATGCCATGTGTTACATCTTTTGCTTTTTACATTTTAAATTTATTATATGATCTTTGTGAGAATGTGTATTAGCGAGAGGTGCTCTCTACAGGCACCCTCCTTTGCATTTATTGTAATAAATAAATAAAAATGAATAAACTTCATCTTGTGAAGAAAGTTATTTTTATAGATAACTAGTTAATACTCGTTATCAACATGAATAATCAGCATGAACCATAATAAGTGATAAATGTTGCAAACCATTTCAAATACTTCAATTACTGCTACAAGATATTATCATGAATTACATCATTATGGACACTACAACTAAATTTTGTATTATTTAAGAAATTAAATGAGGGTGAAATGTTTAAAAATGTATGACTCAACAATTACATAAGGTTTAATATCTTAATAAAAACGTTTGACACTTTACTTTTGCTCACTAACATTGTAGTTTGTTTTAAATTAAGGATTAATAATCAAACTGTAATTTCTTGAAATAACAGATAAAACAATTAACAAAACAAATAGTAATGATTGTTTTTAAATTATTAAGAGTTGTTTTTATGTTACCATTACCAAATCTAACCATGCTTTTTGTATTTAGATAAATAGAAAATTCAGTAAAAAAATTAGTTTTATGGAAAAACTAACTCAGTTAATAAATAATTTCATTAAAACGTTTTAACTAAAATGATCAAAATAATCATCTAACAGTTATTCCCACTGAAAATTACTATAAAGCTTATTAAAAGTAAATTAGTAACATTTGGAAAAGAATTTATTCTACTTTATATTGTTTAGATTACTAAAAACTTGGTAAAAAGCCTAAGACAATTTTTTACTTAAAATTCACTTCTTAATCAGCCGTCTTAAAGATAAATCAAACTAAACCTGTAAAAAGAATTTGTAAAAAATCGAAACTATTGAAACGCTTTCAAAGCAATAAAATGTTTCTGACTTTGTTCTCTGAGTTTGGTATGATTCACAGGTTATAATAAAAACACATATGTAACATTACATTTTTATTCTTCATAATAATACAAATACAATTTACGAAAGCACAAAAAACCGTTAGACTGTTAGATAAAATAAAACTTTATAATGCATTAACTTGAACATTTTTAGTTGCAGAAGTAATTGATAATATTATGTCAAGCTTTTAGCTAAAATAACTATTCTGTAATTCAAGATCGAAATTATGGAGATCCAATTGTTGCAGATGCAGCAGGATTTATTTCTCTAAGCTAACAAAGTATTATGTAGAAGAAAGGACTAATGTGGCCACGCCTGGCTTTTGTGGTGAGAGCCGCCAGAACGACACTAAGTACAGTGACAAACTGCCTATGAGGTTGCAACCCGGCTTTCATTTCGGGGTTTTACATAAGAGTATTGTCATTGATCAGACTACAAGACCTTTCTACGCCGATTTCTTATGAACCCTTTTCAGCAATTATGTCTTCGTATTTGTTTGCTCAATAACTGATAAAGTAGTGAGACGGGAGATACTAGAATGTAATCAATGCATGGTAATAAAAATCTTGAGTAAACATAAAATGTTTTAATAAATAAAATCGATAATGAAATGGCTTATACCCTCTTCTATGTTAAACATTTTTAGATGAAGGTTGTTCGGTTGTTGACCTGGCTAATGTTGATGATATATTTTCATTTATGCTACTTATGTTAGCTGAGCTGCGTCTTCTGTTAAGTGTTGATAATATGATAGTGTTGGATTGAATTGCTTTGGTAAATGGTAACCACCAAATTTTGCGAACTTCAACTGGTTTGATGCAAAAAATATAGAAAATGTAAACTCCCTGAAAAATAGTAAAATAACAATGTTTATTAGTAGCTTTAGAGCTTTTAAACTAAATTCAAACTTTCATTTATGTCAACAACGTGGTTACATACTTTGACAACTAAACAAGAGTAATATTTTTGACTCAATTAATAAATTTAATAATTTAATTATTAAATTTCTTTCTAGTGATTATTTGTTTGAAGCTGATATAATATAACAATCTTAATAAGTTGCTATTAGTTGCATAATATATATTATCAAAACAGAGTGTAAAAATGTTGAATATATTTAGGAAAAGTACCTGGAAACAATTAACCAAGTTGAAGATCCAACTGGTCACTAGATGATAAGTTGGATCTGTTGAAAAAGTCATGAAAATGCCGAAAGTCCATCCTAAGCCCAATGTAAAAGTTAAAGTAATAGCCAAAGATGCAGTTTCGCTGTTTTGCGACTTTCTACTTGATGTTATCTTGACAAAAACGTGATAAACTTTAGTTGACTTTTCTTAAAACTAAATATTTCTTTAATAAGTTTATTTGACTTCTAAAATAATTACAAAATCTGATGAGAGCTCATCGATTTAAGATTAAATTTTTACTTTATTTCTTTTTATTGTTGTTTCTCTCATCACACAAATACATACGAATGTATTGTAGCATACTATAATAGCAATGATGGCTAGAAATCCAATATACAAGGAGTAACTGTGTAACCAGCACATGTGTGAAGCACGATAATGTGATTTATAATATCGAGACTCGAAAGCAATCTCTGAAAGAGAAAACTGAACTTTAATAAGTGTTTGGGATTTGATCACTAAATTATAAGATAGATAAATCGTAATACTCTGATATGATAATCAAGCAGATGCCAAACGTTTCACAAGTAGACAAAAAGAAATAATTCTTCAAACTATTTTTAAAAAGGTCAACTTGCTTTTGTCACATAAATTGACTTGATATTCTTGATCGAGTTTTCCGTAAGTAATGGAAGAATTGATAGCCACAATAATCAAAGGAATTCCATATGAGAAAATATGACATTTTAGCAAAAAATGTTCACTTTCATTACTAAATATCTAAAACAACATTTAAAGCATTCTATTGTAGCATAGAAAAAACAATCAAAGGATATACTATGCTCGAGTCTACTGCATAACTAATAATAAATATTTGACATTTTATAATTACTTTAACGAGAGTGTAGTACAGCTTATATCCATAGATACCTATCCATAACCATGCTACCAAGAAAAAGTAATGTAATAAGCAAGTAATGACATTGCAAGTGATTGTGTCATCTACCATGTTTACACCTGATAGAAATATGATATAAGCAAGTAACAGGTTGATATAAATGTTGATCTGAATTTTTGTCCATTGCTTTTGCCGTAACTTTCTGTAAATATCTTTTTTAATTTGCATTTTATTGTTTCCAAAATAATTAGTAGAAAGATTATTGACTTACGAGTTATAAAGATATATACAAGTTGTGAAAAAAATACCCATAACTGATAATATTAGAGCTACCATGCTGAAAACATCTAAAGTAATATCTTTGGGTTGTACACTTGGAGTCTGTTGGAAGATTACAATTATTTATTTGAGTGAAAAATTTATATTACAAATAAAACGACAAATAAAGTTGATAGGAAAGCAAATTACAAATGAAGTACAAACCACAATAAGAGCAAAATTAGTGGTGTGATCACATCTACAGACAGGTTGATCATTACTGATCTCTAAGCAGCATCCAAAATTTGACCATTTCAAGTTAGTTTCATCCCAGTAAACACATTCTTGCTCTAAATAAATTACCTGAAATGAAAATCTGAGTCAAATTTTTCTTTGATGAGTTATAAAAATGATTTTATGTCTTATTGAAGACCTATGTAAGTTTTGTATGAGTGATTGGAGCTCACAAAAATTATTAAATAAGACTTAAAGCTTATAAAATTTCTGATTTCTGCAAAAACATTTCTACGATTACTCACATCAAGTTTATCTTTTTCAACTTTTCCTTTTCCAAAAGCCCCAGACTGGCTTGAGTGAACAATTGTGACATTAGTGCTTAATGTGTTATCGTTTACATTTCTCTTTTCTCTTATTGGCGCTTCTAGAAAAAGTCTTGCTGATATCACCTTCAAAAAGTTAAACAGCTTACATATGTTGCTGACTTGAAGTAATTGGTATCATATGATAATTGAATTGGTAGCACTTGACTTTTCAAGAATAAGAAAAGGAAGTATGAGTGAATATTAATAATTATAAACTTTAAGAAGCTGATACCAAACTATATTAGATAGAATAACTACAAATTCGCCTGAAGTTTAAAATTTCGAGATTGAAAGAGGACACAAATTTGAGATGATAACAACAGTAAATAAAGCATTTAATTAAGAGTAAAATATAATATCAGAAGTTTTGATATTTTTGAAGATATTTAGTTTGTTTAAGTGTAATTATCAAAACTTAATGTGTTTTTTTTTATTCAAACAAAGTTTTTTGTTTTCTGAGATTTAAAATAAAAAAACAAACCTTATCGACGTCTGTTGTTCCAAACAAACTGTGATCATCAAAATAAGTAAATATTACTTTTAGATTCTTATTTGAACGTAAATTTTGTGGAATCTCAGCAGTGATGTTTAGGTGATAAATTTGAGTGTTGGAATCAATCCAAAGTGGAGCGTATGATAATTTATCAATATTTGCTTTAGGTTTTTCAACCTTAAAGATGAGAAGTTATTTATTAACGAGTTAAACTTCTAAGACTATTTACTTTTAACTGAATGTTATCAGTTATAATTTCAATTTTTCCAGTACTAGAATCCAACTTTATATGATCAGCAACTTTGTAAATGGTTTTAAGAATGGTTTGTTGCTGTGAAGGTTCAAGAAAAACTTGTTTACTTTCAGCACTCGTACCTTTACTAAGTTCAGATGCTACTTGGGTAACTGATTCAAGTGTTTCAATGTCTATCTATATTCAAAGACATTTTACTGATATTAAAATCAGTTTGATTATAAAACAAAAATCTAAGGTATAAATAAATTAACCAAGAAACAAACTGATTGCTTCAGTGAAACCAACCAATATAACTAAAGAATAATTTTGTTTATAAGAGTTTAATCATTTAAGATCTTGATGAAATTTAATAGATTATAAGATTTAGATGTTAATATAAATATTTGATCTTTGAATTTTCAAAATAAAAGATTTGTAAATTACTTTTTCATCTTCAACATTTTCTAGTGCCTTGTTTAGAATATCAACAACTTCTGAGATATCTTTAGAAGTGATATTTGAGGTAGTAACAATTGTGGCTAGATTACTAATTACATCGCTTGTTTGAGATATATTGAATGTTATTTCACTAATCTAAAAGTCAATATAATCATTTATTACTTATAAATGAGAAATTTGTTTATTTAGTAAGATTAATCAATGTTTGAAGATGCAATAACTAATATTCTAGCAATAAAAACATGATAAGTAAGAATTAACTCACTTCAGACAGGATTGAGGACACTGTAGCTTTACAATCTGTTTCTTTTATGGTTGATGGATCAAATTCAGAATTATAATTGTTTTTATATAAAGCACATTTGATGACTGCTTTTGCCTGACCTACAAATTGTTTTATTATTATTAATTGAACAATTCTTTTTCAAATTGTATTAAAAACTTACCGTTTGGACATTTTTCCTCAGAATAAGCAACTGAGTTAGCAACTGTGAATGGAAATTTGAAACCTTTAATTGCCTTTTCCGAGCAAGCAACTACAAAAAATTTAAAGTCATCTATTGGTTTCTTAAGATATTTGTAAAGTTTATTACTGATTAAGACTTTAATTATTCTATTAGTTTTTAATCAATTATTACATTGAATTAATGAATTACCGAAAGGTTTGTTGCTTAGTCTTTCCATAGGGTTGTATCTGTTGTATTCCAAATAATTTTCCATCAAGTTAGAATAAGAAACATCGGAATCCAATTCAAGAACGAAACTTGAATTATCAAAGTTTGAAGTTTAAAATATTGAATTTTATAAAGTAGAAAAATAAAAGTGCTGACATTAAAATTAAATTGTAAGATGCAGAGTATACTAAGGTTTATTGAATGAAGAATATTTATCAAATAACCTGAAAGTTACAATTGTTTCGACCTTAGTTGTATTTAACATAAAATTCATAAATTCAGAAAGAATTAAAATTAAACTTATGTACATCCTGAGCGCCAATTTAGATTTTATCTTTAAATTATAACTAAAGAAGTTTGAATATGGTGCTACTCAATAAATAATCAAAAAAAAACTCACGTTATAAAAACTTCTTTTGAGTTTGTTGATCTCGCAGTAACAAATGTTTCTTTTTTGTGATTTGGAAAAAAAACAAGATTGGTTATTGAACTTTTATATTGATCTGATTGAAATGATTTAGAAAGATGATTTTTGAGGATAGTAGATAGATTTTCAACTTTAACACCTTGATATATTTGTGTAAAATTATAAAAGTACATTTCTGCAAATGTAAACAAATATGATTAGTCAAATGCTTCATGATGGTTTAGTTTTGAAAGTTATTACAACAACAATTCCAATTCAAATTACAATCATCAATTAAACAAGAAACATAAGATTTTTTCAGTTTATTCATTTAATAGAAATACAAATCATGAGATTTCAATGATTGTAAAAAGAGTTTACGTGAATATAGAATCTACCCGAAATGCATGAAATCTTTCATCTAAGAAACAATCTAAATGAATAAATAAGGATTTTTAAAAAACTTCAAAGTTTAAAAGGCTACTTCAAAGTTTTGTATACTTCAATGGATTAATTAATAAAAAAAAAGAGAAATATTAAATCTTATTTCATCACCACGGATCGTAACAAATCTCTTTTTATATAAAAAGATTGTTATTAATGGTTGAAACTGAAAAGTTTTTGTTCGAAACTAATGGTTACTATTAATTATACAACTTTTGTTGTTTTGGTTAATCTTAAATGAATCTTTAACGTTAAGTGGATTAGTGTAATAGAAATGATTTGCTGATGTTTTCAAAACTTGAATACAAGAATAGAATTAGTTACTTGGTTCACAAGTGATTCCAGTCAACGAATATGAATCATTCAAAATAATAGATCCGTGATAGCAGTTAATATTTGTTTTTTTCCCAGGTCTCTCTTTAAAAACATTAATTCCAAAAGAATCAATATATTCATAAAACAGTTCAACATCTTTGTCACACTTGATAGCCATGTTTTCTCCATGAGAGTAAATTGTTTTATCTGTAATGTAAGGTCCCGATGTCTGTAATTTAGAAACGGAACAAACTGCAAAAATAACATCAATGAGTTCAAGCTAGTTTTGATTGTTTGAAATAGTTTGTAGCGAGTACAATGATAAGAAGAATATTATTAAAGTTATGTACTTTTCGAACAGGAATTTTGCAAAATGAAAATAAAATATCAGATATAACATTAGAAATAAACAAATTGAAAAGAAAAATTGTAAATTTGATTTTAAATTTCGACTTTGTATTGAGTTGTTTTACAATTTGTAAAAGTTGTTCAAATATTACCAATTTGAGTTGTAGATATTTCTATTATGGATGCATAATATTATTTGATTTAATTACAAATTATAGTTTTAGTTACTTTGACGACAATTCATATCCAAATTGTTGTTGAATTTGCCATCTGAGCATGTAATGTTTTTTCGAAGAATAATAGAAAAATTGCCTTTTTCATTTTCATAAACAAGTTCAAAACCTTTGTTGCATGCATATGATATTGTATCTCCTTCAGAATAATTATCTTTAACTGGTTTGTAATATCCATCAGTTAGCTGCCCAGGATTCGAACACACTTTTCAAGAAAACAATACTTTTTGTCATATAAATAGAAAACTAGAATCTTATTACAAAAACGTTTTTGATTTACAGAAATTAATCTTATATAATTTAAAAATAGTCTTATAAAAGTTATGAATGTTTTCAACTAGATGATTGGGTTTATTTTTTGTTATAATTAGCTTCTGTCATTTTAAACAGTTTACATTTACTTAAAAGTGCAAGAATTCAATTTCTAACTTTATATATGATTCAGAATAAAAAAAAAGTCTATTTTAGCTTTTATGTAAAGTTTTATATTCAATATTTTAGTGTAGAGCAAGCTATAAGTATCTAAATTGGCTTTATATACTATTATTTCTTACTTTTTTGACATTTTATGTTTAAAAAACTGGGAAAACTTCCATTCTTACAAGTTAACAAACTTGATACATTAGAAGATGATTTATTGTAGATATATCCAAGCTCAAAGTCTTCATCATCATAATAACTATATTCATAATCATAATGCATTTCAAAACCTTTGTCACAAACATATTTTATTTGATCTTCATTAAAATAATATTTCTTAATTGGAGTGTAAGACCCATTGGCAAGCTCCTTAGGATTTGAACACACTGTAAAACAAATAACATTTTAATTCTTAATTTACTCGTTCTAGAAATGTTTTATTTGAAATTAATCAACTAATGTGAAATGAAATTAGTTGAACAGTTTTAAAATTTTAATGATTTTTTCTTCTGTTATTTAAAAAAAATTGGTTTAATACATAATCAATATTTTCCTTAACTTGTTTAAGAATATTATATAAAATGATTTTTTTCAAAGACTAAATTGACCAATTTGCAATCAAAGTTATAAACTATATCCTTTGCAATTTTTGAAATAAATAATTAAATATGCACCAAACACATTTCTTTAAAAATTGACCTTACTTTTTCAAAAAAAACCAAAATTTGGAAAAAAAACTTCTTACATTTTTCAACACATTCATACTTGATATCTGGTTTAAACTTCGAATCTGTACAAACACTTCTTGTGCTCATATTTTGATATTTTGCTTCAAATCCAATAGAGCATTTGAAAAAAATTGAATCGCCATTGAGATAGATAGTTTTATTTGGACGATAGTAGCCATGAGGAATAATGTTTGGTGCTGTACAATCTAAATATTGTAAAAGATACTTTTAAATTATTCAATTTTATATTATATAGGACTGGCACTTGTTGTTATTAACGCCTTTGGAATTAGTTTTTAGCAAATAATTAGTGAAAGTAAGACAAAATCAAATATCGAATTGTAATTGGATAATGATTTATTAAGTTACAGTAGTTTCATTTAATCCGATAAAAGTACATTTTCTTGTTTCAATTTAGTTTTCTGTAAATACTTACTTCTATGATACGCTTTGGTGGTCAAGCAAGCAAATATCAAAAATATCAAAACGGTTTTACACATTTGACCAAGTTTTGATAGCACTTTTACTAGAACTTTTAAAAATTAGCAAATTGAAAAAAAGATTACTGAAAAATATCAACAATAAATCTATTGAAACGTTTCAGTTTAAACTGTTTGTTTATCCATCAATTTCTTTTTAAGATGTAAATTACCAACTAAATTAATAAACTATTAAACCTAAATATACTGAAGTGATTTGCATTTAAAATAATTTTTATTTGAATGAAAAACATTTTCATTTCTTGGTCATACTGATAGATACTTTTGTTTTTAATAAACATTTAACTCAAAGATTTAAAAAGGAAACGATTAAATTATCAATAAAATACTTAAAACTTGTTATAATCAATTTCGTTTTATCAATACCACATTGTAAGTAACCCAGTAAAACTACAGGATGTATAAAAAAGTTCTAGTAAACTGAAACTAAACTAAATTTTGCTTTAAATTATACGTAGAACAAAATACCAAAATATTTTAATTTGTAATATATAATTATTTATATTTTTGTGCAACAAGACCAACTAAGAAGTTAGTTTATTCTACAAACTTTATCATCAAACCTTTCCAGGCCAAACATAGCAGCTCGTAGCCATGTATTAATGGTAAAATTTAAACATACTAGCTGTCAACTTACTATTAATGATTTAATAAAAGTAATTAACTATTAAAGATTCTTTCATATAAAAAAATACTGAAATAATATAGTTAAAGAGTTTCACATCGTAGTTGTTTCAGTTGGAAACAAAAACTTACAGTTGTATCGAATTCTTATTATAATTCTTTACAAATCCCAAGATGTTTTGCTTTTAATACTATCTAACTATTAAACAAATTACAATAAAACCACTGTTTCTTATCCAGGCTATTTATCTTGTATAAAATGGTTGAATTTTAAAATTGCTAAATACTAAGAGTTGTTGACAACATTCTATTAGTTTCCTTGTTTTGTAATTATTCTCTTTCTAATTTAAACAAAACTGTAGCAGATTTCTTATCTCTTACTAATCTGCTAGTTACCAACAAACGAGTATCTGTAAGGTAAAAGGGTTAAATATCTTTTTGCAATTACGTATTTCCTGATGCGGTTAGTCATATGTTTGAACGAATTTTTATCTTATTTCATAATTTTCTTTACATAAACTTGATTTTATGTTTTTAAAATTGTTGTAATATGTATTGACATCAAATATTTTTTTTATATAAAATTTTTAAATTATAATTTTCTTGCTGTTAAAGCTTTGCTGAGTAACTAATTACTAATTTTCCAAACGAATAATGTGATTGGTTGTCGAGATTTGTTTTCGTTTTGCTTTGGTATATACATTAAATATCCAATTATTAAACTACTAGACTTACTTTGCTAAAGTAGTTTAAACAAATTGAATCGATGATTACTTTTATTAAAATTTTTTTGTTAAATGTTTTCATCATGTGTTTACTCTGAGAAGTGGATACAAGTTTACCAATAAAATTATCCCAAAAACGGTTTATCTAAGACTGTTTTAGAATCTCCAAGACTGCAGCATCTTAGATTTAAGCAATTGCTCTGACTGTATATGGTTCTTAAAATATTGTCAAAATAGATATGATTAAACTTCATCTTGTGAAGAAAGTTATTTTTATAGATAACTACTTATTACTTGTTATCAACATGAGTATTCAACATGAACCATACTGAGTGAAAAATGTTGCAAACCATTTCAAATACTTCAATTACTGTTATAGGATGTTATCATTTATTTATTTATTACAATAAATGCGAATGAGGGTGCCTAATAGGAACACCTCTCGCTAGCACACTTGTCACAAATGACATCTATTAAGTTAGAGAATTTAGAAAGAAAAAGATACAACACATGGCATTTTGGTAGTCCTCAAAGCATATAACAGTGAACAATTACGTAGAATTGAAATAATATTAAAAAGGAGAAAATACAGTTTAGAAATGGCCGTGTTGGCAATGTTATAACGGTTCAACTTCTGCTTGAGCAACCCGAGTGTTTCTGACATGACAATGTCTGACTGCATCTGGTTCCACGTACTAATTGTGCGGTATGAAAAAAATCAATCTGATTAATATACCGGGTGATATAGGCTTATTAGGATGTAATCTATGTCGTCTGAGTTGGTATAACTTGAGGGAAGGACTAATGGGAAAGAAATCATCAAACTGAAGGTCAATTAATTTGTGATTAATTTAGAAAATAAGAATTAATTCGTTTTTAACCTGTCGAATTTCCAGAGTATCTAAATTGAAGAAGCTTAGATGACGTTTATAACTATCGTATTTTATATCAAATTTCCTGCATACCAATCTCGTAAATGTCACCTGAACAGGCTCAATTTGTTGATATCACCAACTTGATATGGTCATCCATGCACTAACATTGTATTCAAGAATTGGACGTACGTACAATTTGAAAATATTGATAAAAAAGCATGGGTCATTAGATTTAAAGTTTTTAATATAAGGTGCACAAGGTTGATTGATTTTCCAAAGATTTTGGAAATATAATTGTGCCATGAAAGTCAGATGACAGAGTAATGCCAAGGTTTAGGATCAAAAACACTCGTTGATTAATCAATCCATTTATAGTGTATTGGTTCAAGGAATTTACAGCTGGTTTAGCAGAAAAAATTATAAGTTCAGACTTTGTGGACTGGATTCTCAGCTGCTAATTGATAGACCAGTTTTCTACAATGTGTAGTGCAGTTTGAAGTTTTGAAGGATTACAAGATAATAGCTTGATATTATCTGTATACACAAACACACTAACATCATCTAATGCTACTAGTCTTCTGATGAGGCCTTCAATAAAAATTAAAAAGAGAAAGGGACCAAGAACGGAACCCTGAGGATCTCCACTGGTGATTTGACTAGGAGTAGATACAGATCTTTCTACACGAGTTTGTTGGGTTCTACCTGATAGGTAATCTTCAATCCACCGTAAGATAAACTGGTGATTTTTTAAATTTTCAATTCAGTAATGAGCTTGTTGTGAGGGACAGAATCAATCGCTTTAAAAAAAATCGAGGTATATGATGTCAGAAGGAGTAATACTTTCATAATGGACTGTAAGCTCATTGAAAAAAGTGAGATTTTGAGTCAGTGAAGATCTCTGCTTCACTAGCCATGCTGGACATCAGATACTAGTAGTGCTCCATCGAATGACTGGTGATATGATTGTGAATAATATGCTCTTGTTCTGCTGATAACTGAATTCAGCGACACTGGTCTGTAGTTAAGTGCAGTGTTTCTGGGACTCGTTTTATGAATTGGAGTAATAACAGCTTTCTTCCAAATTTCTGGAACTCTTCCTCGCCTCAGAGTCATATTAAAAAGTAGCGATAAAGATAGTAATAAATAGGAAGAAACCTAGCTGGGATCTGATCTAGGGCCGTTGCAAACTGATGATTTGAAAGAAGAAATAGCCTTAGATACCATATCGACCGCTATGTCAGGATCAGTCATCTCAGAGACATTTGTAAGAATTTCGGAGTAGGAAAGAGAAGGAGTATTGCCATTTTCGGTTATAAAAACGCTATTAAATTGATTGTTTGGCAATTCAGCTTTACTCTCTAGTTCCATCACAAGCTAGTCGCTGTTATCAATTAGGGGAGGTATTTGAGATCTCGCCTTAAGCTTGCGATTTATAAAGCCACAAAACGTTTTGTTGCTAGGCGAAGATAAAACTGCACTTTGTCTTCCTAAATAGAAATTAGAAATATTTTTCTTGTAAACTTTACAAATATCTTTGTACAGAAAAATTATGGAAGGATCTGCTGTAGTTTGTTTGTAAAGGAAGTTTTTAAATGTTGTAAATTCCTTATATATCTGGGCAAATGTGGTTTTTTGTTGAATCCATAAAATGGTATGAATTTTTCGATTGACGATGCTTATAAACCTTGAGTAAATAGTATTGATGTCTTGGGTAGAGTTGAAAACAGAAATTTCCATTCAACACCTGATAGAAACTTGTTCATACCATTATAATTTCCACGATAAAAATTCCGTTTGCTTGGAGTTTTATCGTTTATGGAGCTTGAACTCAATCATGTTGTGATCGCATGTCGGAGCAAAAGATTCTTTTTGATTAACATAGATAATGTTCTCAGGTTTTGAGTGATAAGAAGATCCAAAGTATTACCACTAACTTGGGTCGGAAAAGTAACCCTCTGAGATAGATAATTGGCATCGAGGAAGCTTACAAAGTCATGGCTTAGAATGGCTGAACTAGTATTATCGCTATCCAAGTTAAACGTTTTTCAAATAAATGCTAAATTCGGGTTATTCCAATCACTTTGGCTAAAATCAAAATCCTCTAAAATATATAACTCAGGACACACAACACTCTTCAGAACCTTCAATAAGGCTTTAACAGTAACCTAACCATTAGTTTTAGAGGGTGGTAGGTAGGTAGGTACATATAAAGCGAAAAAATTTGGACTTTGAGTAATGAAAATCAAAAGCGATAATCTCAAATCCTAGAAAATTAATGGCATCAATGGACTCGTAAGATTTGATGATAGGCTTCTGTAAATTGATATCTTGAGCTGGAAGGATGGTATTCACAATTGTGTACAGAGAAAGTTTGAAAAAAGAAGATGCGGGTCCAGTGGTATTTTGAAAAATACCTTGAAAATTCACAAGGCTCATGGCAGACTTCAAGCTTTGTATTTGAACTCAGTTGGTTGTTTCTTCAGATTTCGGTTATACGCCTCTTTTAGAAGACGCTTATTTTCTAGCCAATCACCTTAACACATGTCATGTGCTACTCTAATGCGATACAATTTTTTGTCAAACCTTAACTTATACAGCTTGGCAAGAAACTTAGCTTTGTCTCATTTTTCCCGAAAGGACATTTTCAACGGTTTTTGATAATCTGAGCTTTTTGCTCAAAGTCTGGTCATTGACATCTTTAGAACGTCCACAAAATCTTAATATCTTAATAAAAACATTTAATACTTTACTTTGGCTCACTAACATTTTAGTTTGTTTTAAATTAAGTATTAATAATGAAACTGTAGATTCCTGAAATAATAGATAAAACAATTAACAGAACAAATAGTAATGATTGTGTTTGAATTATGAAAAGTTGTTCTTTTTATGTTACCATTACAAAATTTAACCATGCTTTTTGTATTTCAATAAATAGAAAATTCAATATAAAAATTAGTTTTATGGAAAAACTAACTCAGTTAATAAATAATTTTATTAAAACGTTTTAACTAAATGATCAAAATAATCATCTAACAGTTATTCCCACTGAAAATTACTATAAAGCTTATTAAAAGTAAATTAGTAACATTTGAAAAAGAATTTATTCTACTTTATATTGCTTAGATTACTAGAAACTTGGTAAAAAGCCTAAGACAATTTTTTACTTAAAAATCACTTCTTAATCAGCCGTCTTATAAATAAATCAAACTAAGTCTGTAAAAAGAATTTGTAAAAAATCGAAACTATTGAAACGCTTTCAAAGCAATAAAATGTTTCTGACTTTGTTCTCTGAGTTTGGTATGATTCACAGGTTATAATAAAAACACATATGTAACATTACATTTTTATTCTTCATAATAATACAAATACAATTTACGAAAGCACAAAAAACCGTTAGACTGTTAGATAAAATAAAACTTTATAATGCATTAACTTGAACATTTTTAGTTGCAGAAGTAATTGATAATATTATGTCAAGCTTTTAGCTAAAATAACTATTCTGTAATTCAAGATCGAAATTATGGAGATCCAATTGTTGCAGATGCAGCAGGATTTATTTCTCTAAGCTAACAAAGTATTATGTAGAAGAAAGGACTAATGTGGCCACGCCTGGCTTGTGTGGTGAGAGCCGCCATAACGACACCAAGTACAGTGACAAACTGCCTATGAGGTTGCAACCCGGCTTTCATTTCGGGGTTTTACATAAGAGTATTGTCATTGATCAGACTACAAGACCTTTCTACGCCGATTTCTTATGAACCCTTTTCAGCAATTTTGTCTTCGTATTTGTTTGCTCAATAACTGATAAAGTAGTGAGACGGGATATGCTAGAATATAATCAATAAATGGTAATAAAAATCTTGAGTAAACAAAAATATTTCATTAAAGTAATTCGATAATGAAATGGCTTATACCCTCTTCTATGTTAAACAATTTTAGAGGAAGGTTGTTCGGTCGTTGACCTGGCTACTGTTGATGTTGTATATTCATTTATGCTACTTATGTTAGCTGAGCTGCGTCTTCTGTTAAGTGTTGATAATGTAATAGAGTTCGATCGAGCTGCTTTGGTAAATGGTAACCACCAAATTTTGCGAACTTCAACTGGTTTGATGCAAAAAATATAGAAAATGTAAACTCCCTGAAAAATAGTAAAATAACAAAGTTTATTAGTAGCTTTAGAGCTTTTAAACTAAATTCAAACTTTCATTTATGTCAACAACGTGGTTACATACTTTGACAACTAAACAAGAGTAATATTTTTGACTCAATTAATAAATTTAATAATTTAATTATTAAATTTCTTTCTAGTGATTATTTGTTTGAAGCTGATATAATATAACAATCTTAATAAGTTGCTATTAGTTGCATAATATATATTATCAAAACAGAATGTAAATAAGTTGAATATATTTAGGAAAAGTACCTGGAAACAATTAACCAAGTTGAAGATCCAACTGGTCACTAGATGATAAGTTGGATCTGTTGAAAAAGTCATGAAAATGCCGAAAGTCCATCCTAAGCCCAATGTAAAAGTTAAAGTGATGGCCAAAGATGCAGTTTCGCTGTTTTGCGACTTTCTACTTGATGTTATCTTGACAAAAACGTGATAAACTTTAGTTGACTTTTCTTAAAACTAAATATTTCTTTAATAAGTTTATTTGACTTCTTAAATAATTACAAAATCTGATGAGAACTCATCCATTTAAGATTAACATTTTTACTTTATTTCTTTTAATTGTTGTTTCTCTCATCACACAAATACATACGAATGTATTGTAACATAATATAATAGCAATGATGGCTAGAAATCCAATATACAAGGAGTAACTGTGTAACCAGCACATGTGTGAAGCACGATAATGTGATTTATAATATCGAGACTCGAAAGCAATCTCTGAAAGAGAAAACTGAACTTTAATAAGTGTTTGGGATTTGATCACTAAATTATAAGATAGATAAATCGTAATACTCTGATATGATAATCAAGCAGATGCCAAACGTTTCACAAGTAGACAAAAAGAAATAATTCTTCAAACTATTTTTAAAAAAGTCAACTTGCTTTTGTCACATAAATTGACTTGATATTCTTGATCTAGTTTTCCGTAAGTAATGGAAGAATTGATTGCCACAATAATCAAAGGAATTCCATATGAGAAAATATGACATTTTAGCAAAAAATGGTCACTTTCATTACTAAATATCTAAAACAACATTTAAAGCATTCTATTGTAGCATAGAAAAAACAATCAAAGGATATACTATGCTCGAGTCTACTGCATAACTAATAATAAATATTTGACATTTTATAATTACTTTAACGAGAGTGTAGTACAGCTTATATCCATAGATACCTATCCATAACCATGCTACCAAGAAAAAGTAATGTAATAAGCAAGTAATGACATTGCAAGTGATTGTGTCATCTACCATGTTTACACCTGATAGAAATATGATATAAGCAAGTAACAGGTTGAAATAAATGTTGATCTGAATTTTTGTCCATTGCTTTTGCCGTAACTTTCTGTAAATATCTTTTTTAATTTGCATTTTATTGTTTCCAAAATAATTAGTAGAACGATTATTGACTTACGAGTTATAAAGATATATACAAGTTGTGAAAAAAATACCCATAACTGATAATATTAGAGCTACCATGCTGAAAACATCTAAAGTAATATCTTTGGGTTGTACACTTGGAGTCTGTTGGAAGATTACAATTATTTATTTTGAGTGAAAAATTTATATTACCAATAAAACAACAAATAAAGTTGATAGGAAAGCAAATTACAAATGAAGTACAAACCACAATAAGAGCAAAATTAGTGGTGTGATCACATCTACAGACAGGTTGATCATTACTGATCTCTAAACAGCATCCAACATTTGACCATTTCAAGTTAGTTTCATCCCAGTAAACACATTCTTGCTCTAAATAAATTACCTGAAATGAAAATCTGAGTCAAATTTTTCATTGATGAGTTATAAAAATGATTTTATGTTTTATTGAAGACCTATGTAAGTTTTGTATAAGTGATTGGAGCTCACACAAATTATTAAATAAGACTTAAAGCTTAAAATATTTCTGATTTCTACAAAAACATTTCTACGATTACTCACATCAAGTTTATCTTTTTCAACTTTTCCTTTTCCAAAAGCCCCAGACTGGCTTGAGTGAACAATTGTGACATTAGTGCTTAATTTGTTATCGTTGACATTTCTCTTTTCTCTTATTGGCGCTTCTAGAAAAAGTCTTGCTGATATAACCTTCAAAAAGTTAAACAGCTTACATATGTTGCTGACTTGAAGTAATTGGTATCATATGATAATTGAATTGGTAGCACTTGACTTTTCAAGAATAAGAAAAGGAAGTATGAGTGAATATTAATATTAATAAACTTTAAGAAGCTGATACCAAACTATATTAGATAGAATAACTACAAATTCGCCTGAAGTTTATAATTTCGAGATTGAAAGAGGACACAAATTTGAGATGATAAGAAAAGTAAATAAAGCATTTAATTAAGAGTAAAATATATTATCAGAAGTTTTGATATTTTTTGAAGATTTTTAGTTTGTTTAAGTGTAATTATCAAAACTTAATGTGTTTTTTTTTATTCAAACAATGTTTTTTTCTGAGATTTATAATATAAAAACAAACCTTATCGACGTCTGTTGTTCCAAACAAACTGTGATCATCGAAATAAGTAAATATTACTTTTAGATTCTTATTTGAACGTAAATTTTGTGGAATCTCAGCAGTGATGTTTAGGTGATAAATTTGAGTGTTGGAATCAATCGAAAGTGGAGCGTATGATAATTTATCAATATTTGCTTTAGGTTTTTCAACCTTAAAGATGAGAAGTTATTTATTAACAAGTTAAACTTCTAAGACTATTTACTTTTAACTGAATGTTATCAGTTATAATTTCAATTTTTCCAGTACTAGAATCCAACTTTATATGATCAGCAACTTTGTTAATGGTTTTAAGAATGGTTTGTTGCTGTGAAGGTTCAAGAGAAACTTGTTTACTTTCAGCACTCGTACCTTTACTAAGTTCAGATGCTACTTGGGTAACTGATTCAAGTGTTTCAATGTCTATCTATATTCAAAGACATTTTACTGATATTAAAATCAGTTTGATTATAAAACAAAAACGAAACACAGAAAATCTAAGGTATAAATAAATTAACCAAGAAACAAACTGATTGCTTCAGTGAAACCAACCAATATAACTAAAGAATAATTTTGTTTATAAGAGTTTAATCATTTAAGATCTTGATGAAATTTAATAGATTATAAGATTTAGATGTTAATATAAATATTTGATCTTTGAATTTTCAAAATAAAAGATTTGTAAATTACTTTTTCATCTTCAACATTTTCTAGTGCCTTGTTTAGAATATCAACAACTTCTGAGATATCTTTAGAAGTGATATTTGAGGTAGTAACAATTGTGGCTAGATTACTAATTACATCGCTTGTTTGAGATATATTGAATGTTATTTCACTAATCTAAAAGTCAATATAATCATTTATTACTTATAAATGAGAAATTTGTTTATTTATTAAGATTAATCAATGTTTGAAGATGCAATAACTAATATTCTAGCAATAAAAACATGATAAGTAAGAATTAACTCACTTCAGACAGGATTGAGGACACTGTAGCTTTACAATCTGTTTCTTTTATGGTTGATGGATCAAATTCAGAATTATAATTGTTTTTATATAAAGCACATTTGATGACTGCTTTTGCCTGACCTACAAATTGTTTTATTATTATTAATTGAACAATTCTTTTTCAAATTGTATTAAAAACTTACCGTTTGGACATTTTTCCTCAGAATAAGCAACTGAGTTAGCAACTGTGAATGGAAATTTGAAACCTTTAATTGCCTTTTCCGAGCAAGCAACTACAAAAAATTTAAAGTCATCTATTGGTTTCTTAAGATATTTGTAAAGTTTATTACTGATTAAGACTTTAATTATTCTATTAGTTTTTAATCAATTATTACATTGAATTAATGAATTACCGAAAGGTTTGTTGCTTAGTCCTTCCATAGGGTTGTATCTGTTGTATTCCAAATAATTTTCCATCAAGTTAGAATAAGAAACATCGGAATCCAATTCAAGAACGAAACTTGAATTATCAAAGTTTGAAATTTAAAATATTGAATTTTATAAAGTAGAAAAATAAAAGTGCTAACATTAAAATTAAATTGTAAGATGCAGAGTATACTAAGGTTTATTGAATGAAGAATATTTATCAAATAACCTGAAAGTTACAATTGTTTCGACCTTAGTTGTATTTAACATAAAATTCATAAATTCAGAAAGAATTAAAATTAAACTTATGTACATCCTGAGCGCCAATTTAGATTTTATCTTTAAATTATAACTAAAGAAGTTTGAATATGGTGCTACTCAATAAATAATCAAAAAAAAACTCACGTTATAAAAACTTCTTTTGAGTTTGTTGATCTCGCAGTAACAAATGTTTCTTTTTTGTGATTTGGAAAAAAAACAAGATTGGTTATTGAACTTTTATATTGATCTGATTGAAATGATTTAGAAAGATGATTTTTGAGGATAGTAGATAGATTTTCAACTTTAACACCTTGATATATTTGTGTAAAATTATAAAAGTACATTTCTGCAAATGTAAACAAATATGATTAGTCAAATGCTTCATGATGGTTTAGTTTTGAAAGTTATTAGAACAACAATTCCAATTCAAATTACAATCATCAATTAAACAATAAACATAAGATTTTTTCAGTTTATTCATTTAATAGAAATACAAATCATGAGATTTCAATGATTGTAAAAAGAGTTTACGTGAATATAGAATCTACCCGAAATGCATGAAATCTTTCATCTAAGAAACAATCTAAATGAATAAATAAGGATTTTTAAAAAACTTCAAAGTTTAAAAGGCTACTTCAAAGTTTTGTATACTTCAATGGATTAATTAATAAAAAAAAAGAGAAATATTAAATCTTATTTCATCACCACGGATCGTAACAAATCTCTTTTTATATAGAAAGATTGTTATTAATGGTTGAAACTGAAAAGTTTTTGTTCGAAACTAATGGTTACTATTAATTATACAACTTTTGTTGTTTTGGTTAATCTTAAATGAATCTTTAACGTTAAGTGGATTAGTGTAATAGAAATGATTTGCTGATGTTTTCAAAACTTGAATACAAGAATAGAATTAGTTACTTGGTTCACAAGTGATTCCAGTCAACGAATATGAATCATTCAAAATAATAGATCCGTGATAGCAGGTAATATTTGTTTTTTTCCCAGGTCTCTCTTTAAAAACATTAATTCCAAAAGAATCAATATATTCATAAAACAGTTCAATATCTTTGTAACACTTGATAGCAATGTTTTCTCCATGAGAGTAAATTGTTTTATCTGTAATGTAAGGTCCCGATGTCTGTAATTTAGAAACGGAACACACTGCAAAAATAACATCAATGAGTTCAAGCTAGTTTTGATTGTTTGAAATAGTTTGTAGCGAGTACAATGATAAGAAGAATATTATTAAAGTTATGTACTTTTCGAACAGGAATTTTGCAAAATGAAAATAAAATATCAGATATAACATTAGAAATAAACAAATTGAAAAGAAAAATTGTAAATTTGATTTTAAATTTCGACTTTGTATTGAGTTGTTTTACAATTTGTAAAAGTTGTTCAAATATTACCAATTTGAGTTGTAGATATTTCTATTATGGATACATAATATTATTTGGTTTAATTACAAATTATAGTTTTAGTTACTTTGACGACAATTCATATCCAAATTGTTGTTGAATTTGCCATCTGAGCATGTAATGTTTTTTCGAAGAATAATAGAAAAATTGCCTTTTTCATTTGCATAAACAAGTTCAAAACCTTTTTTGCATGCATATGATATTGTATCTCCTTCAGAATAATTATCTTTAATAGGGTTGTAATATCCATCAGTTAGCTGCCCAGGATTCGAACACACTTTTCAAGAAAACAATACTTTTTGTCATATAAATTAGAAATTAGAATTTAATTGTAAAAATGTTTTTGTTTAACAGAAATCAAACTTATATAATTTAAAAATAGTCTTAAAAACATTATGCATTGTTTAAACTAGCAGATTTTTTTTGTTATTCTTAGCTTTTGTCATTTTAAACAGTTTACATTTACTTATCAGCGCAAGAATTCAATTTCTAACTTTATATATGATTCAGAATAAAAAAATCTAATTTAGCTTTTATGTAAAGTAATTTTTTTAATATTTTAGTGTTGAGAAAGGTAAACATAGCTAAATTGGTTCTATATACTATTATTTCTTACTTTTTTGACATTTCATGTTTAGAAAACTGGGAAAACTTCCATTTTTACAAGTTAACAAACTTAATACATTAGCAGAAGATGATTTATTGTTGATAGAACCAAGCTCAAGGTCTTTATCATCATAATACATTTGAAAACCTTTGTCACAAACATAGTTTATTTGATCTTCATTAAAATAATATTTCTTAATTGGACTGTAAGATCCATTGGCAAGCTCCTTAGGATTTGAACAAACTGTAAAAAAATAACATTTTGTTTGTTAATTTACACGTTCTAGAAAAATTTCATTTGGAATTAAGCAACTTATGTAAAATGAAATTAGTTGAACATTTCATGTTTTGCTTCTAATTTAATGGAACAGTTGAGAAAATTAAAATAGTCATATGAGATAGCTAGTTTTAATTGGACGGTAGTAGCCATGAAGAATAGGTTTTGTTGCTGTACAATCTAAATATTGTAAAATATATTATATAAATATTATTGAATTTGTGTACTTATTGAACAGGAATTTTGCAAAATGAAAATAAAATATCAGATATAACATTAGAAATAAACAAATTGAAAAGAAAAATTGTAAATTTGATTTTAAATCTCGACTTTGTATTGAGTTGTTTTACAATTTGTAAAAGTTGTTCAAATATTACCAGACTGAGTTGTAGATATTTATTTTATGGATACATAATATTCTTTAATTACAAATTGTAGTTTTAGTTACTTTGACGACAATTCATATCCAAATTGTTGTTGAATTTGCCATCTGAGCATGTAATGTTTTTTCGAAGAATAATAGAAAAATTGCCTTTTTCATTTGCATAAACAAGTTCAAAACCTTTTTTGCATGCATATGATATTGTATCTCCTTCAGAATAATTATCTTTAATAGGGTTGTAATATCCATCAGTTAGCTGCCCAGGATTCGAACACACTTTTCAAGAAAACAATACTTTTTGTCATATAAATTAGAAATTAGAATTTAATTGTAAAAATGTTTTTGTTTAACAGAAATCAAACTTATATAATTTAAAAATAGTCTTATAAACATTATGCATTGTTTAAACTAGCAGATTTTTTTTGTTATATTTAGCTTTTGTCATTTTAAACAGTTTACATTTACTTATCAGCGCAAGAATTCAATTTCTAACTTTATATATGATTCAGAATAAAAAAATCTAATTTAGCTTTTATGTAAAGTAATTTTTTTAATATTTTAGTGTTGAGAAAGCTAAACATAGCTAAATTGGTTCTATATACTATTATTTCTTACTTTTTTGACATTTCATGTTTAGAAAACTGGGAAAACTTCCATTTTTACAAGTTAACGAACTTGATACATTAGAAGAAGATGAGTTATTGTTGATAAAACCAAGCTCAAGGTCTTTATCATCATAATACATTTGAAAACCTTTGTCACAAACATAGTTTATTTGATCTTCAATAAAATAATATTTCTTAATTGGACTGTAAGATCCATTGGCAAGCTCCTTAGGATTTGAACAAACTGTAAAAAAATAACATTTTGTTTGTTAATTTACACGTTCTAGAAAAATTTCATTTGGAATTAAGCAACTTATGTAAAATGAAATTAGTTGAACATTTCATGTTTTGCTTCTAATTTAATGGAACAGTTGAGAAAATTAAAATAGTCATATGAGATAGCTAGTTTTAATTGGACGGTAGTAGCCATGAAGAATAGGTTTTGTTGCTGTACAATCTAAATATTGTAAAATATATTATATAAATATTATTGAATTTGTGTACTTATTGAACAGGAATTTTGCAAAATGAAAATAAAATATCAGATATAACATTAGAAATAAACAAATTGAAAAGAAAAATTGTAAATTTGATTTTAAATCTCGACTTTGTATTGAGTTGTTTTACAATTTGTAAAAGTTGTTCAAATATTACCAGACTGAGTTGTAGATATTTCTATTATGGATACATAATATTATTTAATTACAAATTGTAGTTTTAGTTACTTTGACGACAATTCATATCCAAATTGTTGTTGAATTTGCCATCTGAGCATGTAATGTTTTTTCGAAGAATAATAGAAAAATTGCCTTTTTCATTTTCATAAACAAGTTCAAAACCTTTGTTGCATGCATATGATATTGTATCTCCTTCAGAATAATTATCTTTAACGGGGTTGTAAAATCCATCAGTTAGCTGCCCAGGATTCGAACACACTTTTCAAGAAAACAATACTTTTTGTCATATAAATTAGAAATTAGAATTTAATTGTAAAAATGTTTTTGTTTAACAGAAATCAAACTTATATAATTTAAAAATAGTCTTAAAAACATTATGCATTGTTTAAACTAGCAGATTTTTTTTGTTATATTTAGCTTTTGTCATTTTAAACAGTTTACATTTACTTATCAGCGCAAGAATTCAATTTCTAACTTTATATATGATTCAGAATAAAAGAATCTAATTTAGATTTTATGTAAAGTTATTTTTTTAATATTTTAGTGTTGAGAAAGCTAAACATAGCTAAATTGGTTCTATATACTAATATTTCTTACTTTTTTGACATTTCATGTTTAGAAAACTAGGAAAACTTCCATTTTTACAAGTTAACGAACTTGATACATTAGAAGAAGATGAGTTATTGTTGATAAAACCAAGCTCAAGGTCTTTATCATCATAATACATTTGAAAACCTTTGTCACAAACATAGTTTATTTGATCTTCATTAAAATAATATTTCTTAATTGGACTGTAAGATCCATTGGAAAGATTCTTAGGATTTGAACACACTGGAAAAGAAATAACATTTTAATACTTAATTTACTCGTTCTAGAAAAATTGGGTTTGGAATTAATCAACTAATGTGAAATGAAATTAGTTGAACATTTCATATTTTGCTTCTAATTTAATGGAAAAGTTGAGAAAAATAAAATAGCCATATGAGATAGCTAGTTTTAATTGGACGGTAGTAGCCACGAAGAATAGGTTTTGATGCTGTAATATCTAAATAATGTAAGAAATACGGTTAAATTATTCAACTTTACATTATTTAAGAGTGGCTCGTTGTTGTTATTTACGCCTTTGGAATTAATTATTAGTTAATAATTAGTAAAAGTAAGACAAAATCAAATATCGAATTGTAATTGGATAATGATTTCTTAAGTTACAGTAGTTTCATTTAATCGGATAAAAGTACATTTTCTTGTTTCAATTTAATTTTTCTGTAAATACTTAATTCTCTGATAAGCTTTGGTGGTTAAGCAAGCAATTATCAAAAATATCAAAACGGTTGTACACATTTGACCAAGTTTTGATAGCACTTTTACTAGAAGTTTAAAAATTAGCAAATTGAAAAAAAGATTACTGAAAAATATCAACAATAAATCTATCGAAACGTTTCATTTTAAACTTTTTGTTTATCCATCAATTTCTTTTTAAGATGTAAATTAACAACTAAATTAATAAACTATTAAACATAAATATACTGAAGTGATTTGCATTTAAATTACTTTTATTATTTGAAATAAAAAACATTTTCATTTCTTGGTCATACTAATAGATATTTTTGTTTATAATAAACATTCAACTCAAAGTTTTTCAAAATGGAAACGATTAAATTATTAATAAATTACTTAAACTTTGTCATAAACATATAAGTTTTATCAATACCACAGTGTAAGTTTAATCACAGTAAAACTACAGGATGTATAAAATAGTTTTATTAAACTAAAACTAATCTAGATATTTTTTTAAATTATACGTAGAACAAAATATCAATATTGGTTAATTTGGAAAAATCAATTATTTATATTTTTGTGCAACAAGACCAACTAAGAAGTTAGTTTAATCTACAAACTTTATCATCAAACCTTTCCAGGCCAAACATAGCAGCTCGTAGCCATGTACTAATGGTAAAATTTAAACATACTAGCTGTCAACTTACTATTAATGATTTAATAAAAGTAGTTAACTATTAAAGATTCTTTTATATAAAAAAATACTGAAATAATATAGTTAAAGAGTTTCACATCGTAGTTGTTTCAGTTGCAAAATAAAGCTTACAGTTGTATCGAATTTTGTTTATAATTCTTTACAACTCCAAAGATTTTTCTGCATTAAAAGAACAGAGCAATTTTGTTGATGATACAAGTTTTGTAAATAGAATTTTACAATAGGAAAACAATTTTAATGAAAATACAAAATAAGCTAAACGTATGAAATGTCTTAATTTTAAATAAAAATAATTTTCTAAAAACAATTCATCAAAATCTTTCATCTAAAGAACAATCCAAATCAATAAATTAATATTTAAAAAAGTTTGAAGTAAATGAAGCTACTGCAAAGTTTTGTAAACTTCAATGGATTAATTTATCAAAAAAAAAGAAATATTAAATCTTATTTCATCACCACGGAACGTAACAAATTTTTTTTTATATAGAAAGATTGTTATAAATGGTTGAAACTGAAAAGTTTTTGTTCGAAACTAATGGTTACTATTAATTATACAACTTTTGTTGTTTAAGTTAAACTTAACTGAATCTTTAATGTTAAGTAGATTAGTGTAATAAAAATTATTTGTTGAAGTTGTCAAAGCTTGAATACAAGAATAGAAATAGTTACTTGGTTCACAATTGATTTCACTCAATTCACTTGAGTTATTCAAATAAATATTTCCGTGATAGCAAGTAATATTTGTTGTTAATCTTTGTCCCTCTTCAAAACGATCATATCCATAGTCATAAACGTCAATATATTTATAATAAAGTTGAAAACCTTTGTCACACTTGATGGTAATGTTTTCTCCATGAGAGTAAACTGGTTTATCTGTACTGTAAGGTCCCGATGTGGTTAATTTAGAAACAGAACATACTGCAAAAGTAACATCAATGAGTTCAACCTAATTTTGATTGTTTGATATAGTTTTTAGCAAATACAATGACAAGAAGAATATTATTAAAGTTGTCAACTTATTGAACAGGAATTTTGCAAAATGAAAATAAAGTATCAGATATAACATTAGAAATAAACAAATTGAAAACAAAAATTGTAAATTTGATTTTAAATCTCGACTTTGTATTGAGTTGTTTTACAATTTGTAAAATAAGTTCGAATATAACCAGACTGAGTTTTAGATATTTATAATATGACTACTTGATAGATAGAAATTTAGGACAAAGAACATATTAGTTTTAATAATACTGGTTTTAGAAAAGTTTATTTGGAATTAATCAACTAATGTGAAATGAAATTAGTTGAAGAGTTTTATAACTTTAATGATTTTTAATTGTTTATTATGAAGAAACTGGTTTGATACAAGATCAATATTTTCAATATCTTGTTTAAAAGTATTTTATAAAATGCTTTATTTTAAAGACTAAATTGAACAATTTGCAGTCAAACTTATAAAATATAAGTTTTAAAAACGTTTCTGGAAAAAAATAAAGTTAAAATTTTCAAAATACAAGAAAAATTTAAAAAACTTCTTACATTGTTCAACACATTCAAAGTTGATATCAGGTACAAATTTCGAATATTTACAAACACTTCTTCTGCTCATATTTTGATATTTTTCTTCAAATCCATTGAAACATCCGAGAAAAACTGTTTCGCCATGGACATAGCTAGTTTTAATTGGACGGTAGTGGCCATGAGAAATACTTTTGGGTGCTGTACAATCTATATATTGGAAAAGATATTTTTTAATTATTCAATTTTGTATTATATAAAAGTGGCACTTGTTGTTATAAACGCCTTTGGAATTAGTTTTTAGCAAATAATTAGTAGAAGTAAGACAAAATCAAATATCGAATTGTAATTGGATAATGATTTTTCAAGTTACAGTAGATTCATTTAATCCGATAAAAGTACATTTTCTTGTTTCAATTTAGTTTTCTGTAAATACTTACTTCTCTGATAAGCTTTGGTGGTCAAGCAAGCAAATATCAAATATATCAAAACGGTTGTACACATTTGGCCAAGTTTTGATAGCACTTTTATTAGAACTTTTAAAAATTAGCAAATTGAAAAAAAGATTACTGAAAAATATCAACAATATATCTATTGAAACGTTTCAGTTTAAACTGTTTGTTTATCCATCAATTTCTTTTTAAGATGTAAATTACCAACTAAATTAATAAACTATTAAACCTAAATATACTGAAGTGATTTGCATTTAAAATAATTTTTATTTGAATGAAAAACATTTTCATTTCTTGGTCATACTGATAGATACTTTTGTTTTTAATAAACATTTAACTCAAAGATTTAAAAAGGAAACGATTAAATTATCAATAAAATACTTAAAACTTGTTATAATCAATTTCGTTTTATCAATACCACATTGTAAGTAACCCAGTAAAACTACGGGATGTATAAAAAAGTTCTAGTAAACTGAAACTAAACTAAATTTTGCTTTAAATTATACGTAGAACAAAATACCAAAATATTTTAATTTGTAATATATAATTATTTATATTTTTGTGCAACAAGACCAACTAAGAAGTTAGTTTATTCTACAAACTTTATCATCAAACCTTTCCAGGCCAAACATAGCAGCTCGTAGCCATGTATTAATGGTAAAATTTAAACATACTAGCTGTCAACTTACTATTAATGATTTAATAAAAGTAATTAACTATTAAAGATTCTTTCATATAAAAAAATACTGAAATAATATAGTTAAAGAGTTTCACATCGTAGTTGTTTCAGTTGGAAACAAAAACTTACAGTTGTATCGAATTCTTATTATAATTCTTTACAAATCCCAAGATGTTTTGCTTTTAATACTATCTAACTATTAAACAAATTACAATAAAACCACTGTTTCTTATCCAGGCTATTTATCTTGTATAAAATGGTTCAATTTTAAAATTGCTAAATACTAAGAGTTGTTGACAACATTCTATTAGTTTCCTTGTTTTGTAAAAATATTCTTTTCAATCTAAACAAAACTGTAGCAGATTTCTTATCTCTTACTAATCTGCTAGTTACCAACAAACGAGTATCTGTAAGGTAAAAGGATTAAATACCTTTTTGCAATTACGTATTTCCTGATGCGGTTAGTCATATGTTTGATCGAATTTTTATCTTATTTCATAACTTTGTTTATATACACTTGATTTTATGAATTTAAAATTGTTGTAATATGTATTGACATCAAATATTTTTCTTATATAAAATTTTTAAATTATAATTTTCTTGCTGTTAAAGCTTTGCTGACTAACTAATTACTAATTTTCTAAACGAATAATGTGATTCGTTGTCCAGATTTGTTTTAATTTTGCTTTCGTATATACAGTAAATATCCAATTATTAAACTACTAGACTTACTTTGCTAAAGTAGTTTAAACAAATTGAATCGATGATTACTTTTATTAAAATTTTTTTGTTAAATGTTTTCATCATGTGTTTACTCTGAGAAGTGGATACAAGTTTACCAATAAAATTATCACAAGAAAGTTTTATCTGAGACTTTTTTAGAATCTCCAAGACTGCAGCATCTTAGATCTAAGCGCTTGCTCTGACTGTATATGATTCTTCAAATATTATCAGAAAAGATATGATCATTTTGTGAAGAAAGTTTTTTTTATAGATAACTACTTAATACTTGTTATCAACATGAGTAATCAACATGAATCATAATAAGTGATAAATGTTGCAAACCATTTCAAGTACTTCAATTACTGTTACAGGATGTTATCATGAATTACATCATTATGGAGAATATAACTAAATTTGATATCATTTAAGAAATTAAGTAAGACTGAAATTTTTAAAAATGTAGGACTCAAAAATTGTTCAAGGTGCGAAATCTTTTTCAAAACGTTTAATACTTTAATTTTGCTCACTAACCTTTTAATTTGTTTCAAATTAAGGATTAATAATGAAACTGTAACTTCTTGAATTAAGAGATAAACAATTAACAGAACAAATAGTAATGATTGTTTTTAAATTATTAAAAATTGTTTTTATTCTAAGAATTTTGTAGTATGGAACTTTTATATTGATCTGATTGAAATGATTTATAAAGATGATTTTTGATGATAGTAGATAGATTTTCAACTTTAACACCTTGATATATTTGTGTAAAATTATAAAAGTACATTTCTGCAAATGTAAACAAATATAATTAGTTAAGTGCTTCATGGTGATTTAGCTTAGGAAGTTATTACAACAACATTTCTACATATTATCCATGCCACAGTGTAAGTCTAAACACAGTAAAACTAGAGGATATTTAAAATAGTTTTAGTAAACTGGAACTACACTATATTTTATTCTAAGGTATACGCAGAACAAAATATAACTACAAGGTCAGTTCGATTAATTATTAACTTTATATGGTTAAAAATGTTCGGTCAACTAGATTAATTAAGAAGTTAGTTAATTCTACAACTCTTGTAATTATCTGGTTTGGGCAGACACAACAGCTTGTTGTCCAGATCTTAGGGCAAAAATTTAGATACTAGGTTTCAACGTAGCTTTAATGATTTAGTGGAAGTTTTTTCCACCTTTTAAAGGTACTTTTCTATAAACAAATACTGAAATTATACAGTTCAAGAGTTTTACTTCGCAGTTGGAAATAAAAGGTTGAAGTTATAATTTTTCTAACTAAAATTACAAATAATATTCTTCTATTGTTTAATCTTGAGTAAACAATACGAACTGCTTTGGTAAATGGTAACCACCAAATTTTGCGAACTTCAACTGGTTTGATGCAAAATATATAGAAAATGTAAACTCCCTGAAAAATAGTAAAATAACAAAGTTTATTAGTAGCTTTAGAGCTTTTAAACTAAATTCAAACTTTCATTTATGTCAACAACGTGGTACATACTTGGACAACTAAACAAGAGTAATATTTTTGACTCAATTAATAAACTTAACAATTTAATTATTAAGTTTTTTTCTAGTGATTATTTGTTTGAAGCTGATATAATATAACAATCTTAATAAGTTGCTATTAGTTGCATAATATATATTATCAAAACAGAGTGTAAAAATATTGAATATATTTAGGAAAAGTACCTGGAAACAATTAACCAAGTTGAAGATTCAACTGATCACTAGATGATAAGTTGGATCTGTTGAAAAAGTCATGAAAATGCCAAAAGTCCATCCTAAGCCCAATGTAAATGTTAAAGTGATAGCCAAAGATGCAGTTTCGCTGTTTTGTGACTTTCTAATTGATGTTATCTTGACAAAAACATGATAAACTGTAGTTGACTTTTCTTAAAACTAAATATTTCTTTAATAAGTTTATTTGACTTCTTAAATAATTACAAAATCTGATGAGAACTCATCGATTTAAGATTAAAATTTTTACTTTATTTCTTTTAATTGTTGTTTCTCTCATCACACAAATACATACGAATGTATTGTAGCATAACTTAATAGCAATGATGGCTAGAAATCCAATATACAAGGAGTAACTGTGTAACCAACACATGTGTGAAGCACGATAATGTGATTTATAATATCGAGACTCGAAAGCAATCTCTGAAAGAGAAAACTGAACTTTAATAAGTGTTTGGGATTTGATCACTAAATTATATGATAGATAAATCGTAATATTCTAATATGATAATCAAGCAGATGCCAAAAATTTCATAAATAGACATAACAAAATTAATCTTCAAATTATTTTTAAAAAAGTTAACTTGCTTTTATCACATAAACTGACTTGATACTCTTGATATAGTTTTCCGTAAGTAATGGAAGAATTGATAGCCACAATAATCAAAGGAATGCCATATGAGAAAATATGACATTTTAGCAAAAATGGTCACTTTCTTTACTAAATATCTAAAACAACATTTAAAGCATTCTATTGTAGCATAGAAAAACAATCAAAGGTTATACTATGCTCGAGTCTACTGCATAACTAATAATAAATATTTGACATTTTATAATTACTTTAACGAGAGTGTAGTACAGCTTATACCCATAGATACCTATCCATAACCATGCTACCAAGAAAAAGTAATGTAATAAGCAAGTAATGACATTGCAAGTGATTGTGTCATCTACCATGTTTACACCTGATAGAAATATGATATAAGCAAGTAGCAGGTTGAAATAAATGTTGATCTGAATCTTTGTCCATTGCTTTTGGCGTAATAGAAATTATTTGCTGATGTTGTCAAAACTTGAAAGCAGGAGCAGAAATAGTTACTTGGTTCACAAGTGATTCCAGTCAACGAATATGATTCATTCAAAATAATTGATCCGTGATAGCAGGTAATATTTGTTTTTTTTCCCAGGTCTCTCTTTAAAAACATTAATTCCAAAAGAATCAATATATTCATAAAACAGTTCAATATCGTTGTAACACTTGATAGCAATGTTTTCTCCATGAGAGTAAATTGTTTTATCTGTAATGTAAGGTCCCGATGTCTGTAACTTAGAAACGGAACACACTGCAAAAATAACATCAATGAGTTCAAGCTAGTTTTGATTGTTTGAAATAGTTTGTAGCGAGTACAATGATAAGAAGAATATTATTAAAGTTATGTACTTTTCGAACAGGAATTTTGCAAAATGAAAATAAAATATCAGATATAACATTAGAAATAAACAAATTGAAAAGAAAAATTGTAAATTTGATTTTAAATTTCGACTTTGTATTGAGTTGTTTTACAATTTGTAAAAGTTGTTCAAATATTACCAGACTGAGTTGTAGATATTTCTATTATGGATACATAATATTATTTGATTTAATTACAAATTGTAGTTTTAGTTACTTTGACGACAATTCATATCCAAATTGTTGTTGAATTTGCCATCTGAGCATGTAATGTTTTTTCGAAGAATAATAGAAAAATTGCCTTTTTCATTTTCATAAACAAGTTCAAAACCTTTGTTGCATGCATATGATATTGTATCTCCTTCAGAATAATTATCTTTAATAGGGTTGTAATATCCATCAGTTAGCTGCCCAGGATTCGAGCACACTTTTCAAGAAAACAATACTTTTTGACATATAAATAAGAAATTAGAATTTAATTACAAAAACGTTTTTGATTTACAGAAATTAAGCTTATATAGTTTGAAAATAGTCTTATAAAAGTTATGAATGTTTGTAACTAGATGATTGGGTTTATTTTTTGTTATATTTAGCTTCTGTCATTTTAAACAGTTTACATTTACTTATAAGCGCTAGAATTCAATTTCTAACTTTATATATGATTCAGAATAAAAAAAAATCTAGTTTAGATTTTATGTAAAGATTTATAATCAATATTTTAGTGTTGAGAAAGCTATAAATATCTAAATTGGTTTTATATACTATCATTTCTTACTTTATTGACATTTTATGTTTAGAAAACTGGGAAAATTTCCATTTTTACAAGTTAACAAACTTAATAAATTAGAAGAAGATGATTTATTGTAGTTATATCCGAGCTCAAAGTCTTCATCATCATAATACATTTGAAAACCTTTGTCACAATTATATTTAATTTGATCTTCATTAAAATAATATTTCTTAATTGGATTGTAAGACCCATGTGCAAGCTCCTTAGGATTTGAACACACTGTAAAACAAATAACATTTTAATTCTTAATTTACTCGTTCTAGAAATGTTTTATTTGAAATTAATCAACTAATGTGAAATGAAATTAGCTAAACAGTTTTAAAATTTTAATGATTTTTTCTTCTGTTATTTAAAAAAAATTGGTTTAATACATAATCAATATTTTCCTTAACTTGTTTAAGAATATTATATAAAATGATTTTTTTCAAAGACTAAATTGACCAATTTGCAATCAAAGTTATAAACTATATCCTTTGCAATTTTTGAAATAAATAATTAAATATGCACCAAACACATTTCTTTAAAAATTGACCTTACTTTTTCAAAAAAGCCAAAATTTGGAAAAAAAACTTCTTACATTGTTCAACACATTCATACTTGATATCTGGTTTAAACTTCGAATCTGTACAAACACTTCTTGTGCTCATATTTTGATATTTTGCTTCAAATCCAATAGAGCATTTGAAAAAAATTGAATCGCCATTGAGATAGATAGTTTTATTTGGACGATAGTAGCCATGAGGAATAATTTTTGGTGCTGTACAATCTAAATATTGTAAAAGATACTTTTAAATTATTCAATTTTATATTATATAGGACTGGCACTTGTTGTTATTAACGCCTTTGGAATTAGTTTTTAGCAAATAATTAGTGAAAGTAAGACAAAATCAAATATCGAATTGTAATTGGATAATGATTTTTCAAGTTACAGTAGATTCATTTAATCCGATAAAAGTACATTTTCTTGTTTCAATTTAGTTTTCTGTAAATACTTACTTCTCTGATAAGCTTTGGTGGTCAAGCAAGCAAATATCAAAAATATCAAAACGGTTTTACACATTTGGCCAAGTTTTGATAGCACTTTTATTAGAACTTTTAAAAATTAGCAAATTGAAAAAATTTTACTGAAAAATATCAACAATAAATCTATTGAAACGTTTCAGTTTAAACTGTTTGTTTATCCATCAATTTCTTTTTAAGATGTAAATTACCAACTAAATTAATAAACTATTAAACCTAAATATACTGAAGTGATTTGCATTTAAAATAATTTTTATTTGAATGAAAAACATTTTCATTTCTTGGTCATACTGATAGATACTTTTGTTTTTAATAAACATTTAACTCAAAGATTTAAAAAGGAAACGATTAAATTATCAATAAAATACTTAAAACTTGTTATAATCAATTTCGTTTTATCAATACCACATTGTAAGTAACCCAGTAAAACTACAGGATGTATAAAAAAGTTCTAGTAAACTGAAACTAAACTAAATTTTGCTTTAAATTATACGTAGAACAAAATACCAAAATATTTTAATTTGTAATATATAATTATTTATATTTTTGTGCAACAAGACCAACTAAGAAGTTAGTTTATTCTACAAACTTTATCATCAAACCTTTCCAGGCCAAACATAGCAGCTCGTAGCCATGTATTAATGGTAAAATTTAAACATACTAGCTGTCAACTTACTTTTAATGATTTAATAAAAGTAATTAACTATTAAAGATTCATTTATCTAAAAAAATACTGAAGTAATATAGTTAAAGAGTTTCACATCGTAGTTGTTTCAGTTGGGCACAAAAGCTTACAGTTGTATCGAATTTTGTTTATAATTCTTTACAACTCCAAAGAATTTTTGTTGTTAATACTATCTAACTATTAAACAAACTACTTTAACAGCACTGTTTCTTATCCAGGCTATTTATCTTGTATAAAATGGTTTAATTTTAAAATTGCCAATTACTAAGAGTTGTTGACAACATTCTATTAGCATATTTCTTTTGTAAAAATTCTCTTTCCAATCTAAACAAAACTGTAGCAGATTTCTTATCTCTTACTACTTTTCCAAACGAATAATGTGATTGGTTGTCGAGATTTGTTTTCGTTTTGCTTTGGTATATAAAGTAAATATCCAATTATTAAACTACTAGACTTACTTTGCTAAAGTAGTTTAAACAAACTGAATCGATGATTACTTTTATTAAAATTTTTTGTTAAATGTTGTCATCATGTGTTTACTCTGAGAAGTGGATACAAGTTTACCAATAAAATTATCCCAAAAATGGTTTATCTAAGACTTTTTTAGAATCTCCAAGACTGCAGCATCTTAGATCTAAGCAATTGCTCTGACTGTATATGATTCTTAAAATATTGTCAAAATAGATATGATTAAACTTCATCTTGTGAAGAAAGTTATTTTTATAGATAACTACTTATTACTTGTTATCAACATGAGTATTCAACATGAACCATACTGAGTGATAAATGTTGCAAACCATTTCAAATACTTCAATTACTGTTATAGGATGTTATCATTTATTTATTTATTACAATAAATGCGAATGAGGGTGCCTAATAGGAACACCTCTCGCTAGCACACTTGTCACAAATAACATCTATTAAGTTAGAGAATTTAGAAAGAAAAAGATACAACACATGGCATTTTGGTAGTCCTCAAAGCATATAACAGTGAACAATTACGTAGAATTGAAATAATATTAAAAAGGAGAAAATACAGTTTAGAAATGGCCGTGTTGGCAATGTTATAACGGTTCAACTTCTGCTTGAGCAACTCGAGTGTTTCTGACATGACAATGTCTGATTGCAGCTGGTCCCACGTACTAATTGTGCGGTATGAAAAAAAATCAATCTGATTAATATACCGGGTGATATAGGCTTATTAAGATGTAATCTATGTCGTCTGAGTTGGTATAACTTGAGGGAAGGACTAAGGGAAAGAAATCATCAAAATGAAGGTCAATTAATTTGTGATTAATTTAGAAAATAAGAATTAAGTCGTTTTTAAACCGTCGAATTTCCAGAGTATCTAAATTGAAGAAGCTTAGATGACGTTGATAACTATCGTATTTTATATCAAATTTCCTGCATACCAATCTCGTAAATGTCACCTGAACAGGCTCAATTTGTTGATATCACCAACTTGATATGGTCATCCATGCACTAACATTGTATTCAAGAATTGGACGTACGTACAATTTGAAAATATTGATAAAAAAGCATGGGTCATTAGATTTAAAGTTTTTAATATAAGGTGCACAAGGTTGATTGATTTTCCAAAGATTTTGGAAACATAATTGTGCCATGAAAGTCAGATGACAGAGTAATGCCAAGGTTTAGGATCAAAAACACTCGTTGATTAATCAATCCATTTATAGTGTATTGGTTCAAGGAATTTACAGCTGGTTTAGCAGAAAAATTTATAAGTTCAGACTTTGTGGACTGGATTCTCAGCTGCTAATTGATAGACCATTTTTCTACAATGTGTAGTGCAGTTTGAAGTTTTGAAGGATTACAAGATAATAGCTTGATATCATCTGTATACACAAACACACTAACATCATCTAATGCTACTAGTCTTCTGATGAGGCCTTCAATAAAAATTAAAAAGTGAAAGGGACCAAGAACGGAACCCTGAGGATCTCCACTGGTGATTTGACTAGGAGTAGATACAGATCTTTCTACACGAGTTTGTTGGGTTCTACCTGATAGGTAATCTTCAATCCACCGTAAGATAAACTGGTGATTTTTTAATTTTTCAATTCAGTAATGAGCTTGTTGTGTGGGACAGAATCAATCGCTTTAAAAAAATCGAGGTATATGATGTCAGAAGGAGTAATACTTTCATAATGGACTGTAAGCTTATTGAAAAAAGTGAGATTTTGAGTCAGTGAAGATCTCTGCTTCACTAGCCATGCTGGACATCAGATACTAGTAGTGCTCCATCGAATGACTGGTGATATGATTGTGAATAATATGCTCTTATTCTGCTGATAACTGAATTCAGCGACACTGGCCTGTAGTTAAGTGCGGTGTTTCTGGGATTCGTTTTATGAATTGGAGTAATAACAGCTTTCTTCCAAATTTCTGGAACTCTTCCTCGCCTCAGAGTCATATTAAAGAGTAGTGATAAAGATAGTAATAAATAGGAAGTAGTTTTTCTTAAAAACCTAGCTGGATCTGATCTGGGGTTGTTGGAAACCGATGATTTAAAAGAAGAAATAGCCTTAGATACCATATCGACCGCTATGTCAGGATCAGTCATCTCAGAGACATTTGTAAGAATTTCGGAGTAGGAAAGAGAAGGAGTATTGCCATTTTCGGTTATAAAAACGCTATTAAATTGATTGTTTGGCAATTCAGCTTTACTCTCTAGTTCCATCACAAGCTAGTCGCTGTTATCAATTAGGGGAGGTATTTGAGATCTCGCCTTAAGCTTGCGATTTATAAAGCCACAAAATGTTTTGTTGCTAGGTGAAGATAAAACTGCACTTTGTCTTCCTAAATAGAAATTAGAAATAGTTTTCTTGTAAACTTTACAAATATCTTTGTACAGAAAAATTATGGAAGGATCTGCTGTAGTTTGTTTGTAAAAAAGGTTTTTTAAATGTTGTAAATTCCTTAAATATCTGGGCAAATGTGGTTTTTTGTTGAATCCATAAAATGGTATGAATTTTTCGATTGACGATGCTTATAAACCTTGAGTAAATAGTATTGATGTCTTGGGTAGAGTTGAAAACAGAAATTTCCATTCAACACCTGATAGAAACTTGTTCATACCATTATAATTTCCACGATAAAAATTCCGTTTGCTTGGAGTTTTATCGTTTATGGAGCTTGAACTCAATCATGTTGTGATCGCATGTCGGAGCAAAAGATTCTTTTTGATTAACATAGATAATGTTCTCAGGTTTTGAGTGATAAGAAGATCCAAAGTATTACCACTAACTTGGGTCGGAAAAGTAACCCTCTGAGATAGATAATTGGCATCGAGGAAGCTTACAAAGGCATGGCTTAGAATGGCTGAACTAGTATTATCGCTATCCAAGTTAAACGTTTTTCAAATAAATGCTAAATTCGGGTTATTCCAATCACTTTGGCTAAAATCAAAATCCTCTAAAATATATAACTCAGGACACACAACACTCTTCAGAACCTTCAATAAGGCTTTAACAGTAACCTAACCATTAGTTTTAGAGGGTGGTAGGTAGGTAGGTACATATAAAGCGAAAAAATTTGGACTTTGAGTAATGAAAATCAAAAGCGATAATCTCAAATCCTAGAAAATTAATGGCATCAATGGACTCGTAAGATTTGATGATAGGCTTCTGTAAATTGATATCTTGGGCTGGAAGGATGGTATTCACAATTGTGTATAGAAAAAGTTTGAAAAAATAAGATGCGGGTCCAGTGGTTTTTTGAAAATTCACAAGGCTCATGGCAGACTTCAAGCTTTGTATTTGAACTCAGTTGGTTGTTTCTTCTGATTTCGGTTATACGCCTCTTTTAGAAGACGCTTATTTTCTAGCCAATCACCTTAACACATGTCATGTGCTACTCTAATGCGATACAATTTTTTGTCAAACCTTAACTTATACAGCTTGGCAAGAAACTTGCCTTTGTCCCATTTTTCCCGAAAGGACATTTACAACAGTTTTTGATAATCTGAGCTTTTTGCTCAAAGTCTGGTCATTGACATCTTTAGAACGTCCACAAAATCTTAATATCTTAATAAAAACATTTAATACTTTACTTTTGCTCACTAACATTTTAGTTTGTTTTAAATTAAGTATTAATAATCAAACTGTAGATTCCTGAAATAATAGATAAAACAATTAACAGAACAAATAGTAATGATTGTGTTTGAATTATGAAAAGTTGTTCTTTTTATGTTACCATTACAAAATTTAACCATGCTTTTTGTATTTCAATAAATAGAAAATTCAATATAAAAATTAGTTTTATGGAAAAACTAACTCAGTTAATAAATAATTTTATTAAAACGTTTTAACTAAATGATCAAAATAATCATCTAACAGTTATTCCCACTAAGAAATTACTATAAAGCTTATTAAAAGTAAATTAGTAACATTTGGAAAAGAATTTATTCTACTTTATATTGTTTAGATTACTAGAAACTTGGTAAAAAGCCTAAGACAATTTTTTACTTAAAAATCACTTCTTAATCAGCCGTCTTATAAATAAATCAAACTAAGTCTGTAAAAAGAATTTGTAAAAAATCGAAACTATTGAAACGCTTTCAAAACAATAAAATGTTTCTGACTTTGTTCTCTGAGTTTGATATGATTCACAGGTTAAAATAAAAACACATATGTAACATTACATTTTTATTCTTCATAATAATACAAATATAATTTACGAAATCACAAAAAACCGTTAGACTGTTAGATAAAATAAAACTTTATAATGCATTAACTTGAACATTTTTAGTTGCGGAAGTAATTGACAATATTATGTCAAGCTTTTAGCTAAAATAACTATTCTGTAATTCAAGATCGAAATTATGGAGATCCAATTGTTGCAGATGCAGCAGGATTTACTTCTCTAAGCTAACAAAGTATTATGTAGAAGAAAGGACTAATGTGGCCACGCCTGGCTTGTGTGGTGAGAGACGCCAGAACGACACCAAGTACAATGACAAACTGCCTATGAGGTTGCAACCCGGCTTTTATTTCGGGGTTTTACATAAGAGTATTGTCATTGATCAGACTACAAGACCTTTCTACGCCGATTTCTTATGAACCCTTTTCAGCAATTTTGTCTTCGTATTTGTTTGCTCAATAACTGATAAAGTAGTGAGACGGGAGATGCTAGAATATAATCAATAAATGGTAATAAAAATCTTGAGTAAACAAAAATATTTCATTAAAGTAATTCGATAATGAAATGGCTTATACCCTCTTCTATGTTAAACAATTTTAGAGGAAGGTTGTTCGGTCGTTGACCTGGCTAAGGTTGATGTTGTATATTCATTTATGCTACTTATGTTAGCTGAGCTGCGTCTTCTGTTAAGTGTTGATAATGTAATAGAGTTCGATCGAGCTGCTTTGGTAAATGGTAACCACCAAATTTTGCGAACTTCAACTGGTTTGATGCAAAAAATATAGAAAATGTAAACTCCCTGAAAAATAGTAAAATAACAATGTTTATTAGTAGCTTTAGAGCTTTTAAACTAAATTCAAACTTTCATTTATGTCAACAACGTGGTTACATACTTTGACAACTAAACAAGAGTAATATTTTTGACTCAATTAATATATTTAATAATTTAATTATTAAGTTTCGTTCTAGTGATTATTTGTTTGAAGCTGATATAATATAACAATCTTAATAAGTTGCTATTAGTTGCATAATATATATTATCAAAACAGAATGTAAATAAGTTGAATATATTTAGGAAAAGTACCTGGAAACAATTAACCAAGTTGAAGATCCAACTGGTCACTAGATGATAAGTTGGATCTGTTGAAAAAGTCATGAAAATGCCGAAAGCCCATCCTAAGCCCAATGTAAAAGTTAAAGTGATAGCCAAAGATGCAGTTTCCCTGTTTTGTGACTTTCTACTTGATGTTATCTTGACAAAAACGTGATAAACTTTAGTTGACTTTTCTTACAACTAAATATTTCTTTAATAAGTTTATTTGACTTCTTAAATAATTACAAAATCTGATGAGAACTCATCGATTTAAGATTAACATTTTTACTTTATTTCTTTTTATTGTTGTTTCTCTCATCACACAAATACATACGAATGTATTGTAACATAATATAATAGCAATGATGGCTAGAAATCCAATATACAAGGAGTAACTGTGTAACCAGCACATGTGTGAAGCACGATAATGTGATTTATAATATCGAGACTCGAAAGCAATCTCTGAAAGAGAAAGCTGAACTTTAATAAGTGTTTGGGATTTGAAACTTATTTGATCACTAAATTATATGATAGATAAATCGTAATACTCTGATATGATAATCAAGCAGATGCCAAAAATTTCATAAATAGACATAACAAAATTAATCTTCAAACTATTTTTAAAAAAGTCAACTTGCTTTTATCACATAAATTGACTTGATATTCTTGATCGAGTTTTCCGTAAGTAATAGAAGAATTGATAGCCACAATAATCAAAGGAATTCCATATGAGAAAATATGACATTTTAGCAAAAAATGGTCACTTTCTTTACTAAATATCTAAAACAACATTTAAAGCATTCTATTGTAGCATAGAAAAACAATCAAAGGTTATATTATGCTCGAGTCTACTGCATAACTAATAAAAAATATTTGACATTTTATAATTACTTTAACGAGAGTGTAGTACAGCTTATATCCATAGATACCTATCCATAACCATGCTACCAAGAAAAAGTAATGTAATAAGCAAGTAATGACATTGCAAGTGATTGTGTCATCTACCATGTTTACACCTGATAGAAATATGATATAAGCAAGTAGCAGGTTGAAATAAATATTGATCTGAATTTTTGTCCATTGCTTTTGCCGTAACTTTCTGTAAATATCTTTTTTAATATGCATTTAATTGTTTCCAAAATAATTAGTAGAAAGATTATTGACTTACGAGTCATAAAGATATATACAAGTTGTGAAAAAAATACCCATAACTGATAATATTAGAGCTACCATGCTGAAAACATCTAAAGTAATATCTTTGGGTTGTACACTTGGAGTCTGTTGGAAGATTACAATTATATATTTTGAGTGAAACATTTATATTACAAATAAAACAACAAATAAAGTTGATAGGAAAGCAAATTACAAATGAAGTACAAACCACAATAAGAGCAAAATTAGTGGTGTGATCACATCTACAGACAGGTTGATCATTACTGATCTCTAAACAGCATCCAAAATTTGACCATTTCAAGTTAGTTTCATCCCAGTAAACACATTCTTGCTCTAAATAAATTACCTGAAATGAAAATCTGAGTCAAATTTTTCTTTGATGAGTTATAAAAATGATTTTATGTTTTATTGAAGACCTATGTAAGTTTTGTATAAGTGATTAGAGCTTACACAAATTATTAAATAAGACTTAAAGCTTATAACCTTTCTGATTTCTACAAAAACATTTCTACGATTACTCACATCAAGTTTATCTTTTTCGACTTTTCCTTTTCCAAAAGCCCCAGACTGGCTTGAGTGAACAATTGTGACATTAGTGCTTAATTTGTTATCGTTGACATTTCTCTTTTCTCTTATTGGCGCTTCTAGAAAAAGTCTTGCTGATATCACCTTCAAAAAGTTAAACAGCTTACATCTGTTGCTGACTTGAAGTAATTGGTATCATATGATAATTGATTTGGTAGCACTTGACTTTTCAAGAATAAGAAAAGGAAGTATGAGTGAATATTAATATTAATAAACTTTAAGAAGCTGATACCAAACTATATTAGATAGAATAACTACAAATTCACTTGAAGTTTATAATTTCGAGATTAAAAGAGGACACAAATTTGAGATGATAACAACAGTAAATAAAGCATTTAATTAAGAGTAAAATATAATATCAGAAGTTTTGATATTTTTGAAGATATTTAGTTTGTTTAAGTGTAATTATCAAAACTTAATGTGTTTTTTTTTATTCAAACAATGTTTTTTTCTGAGATTTATAATATAAAAACAAACCTTATCGACGTCTGTTGTTCCAAACAAACTGTGATCATCAAAATAAGTGAATATTACTTTTAGATTCTTATTTGAACGTAAATTTTGTGGAATCTCAGCAGTGATGTTTAGGTGATAAATTTGAGTGTTGGAATCAATCCAAAGTGGAGCGTATGATAATTTATCAATATTTGCTTTAGGTTTTTCAACCTTAAAGATGAAAAGTTACTTATTAACGAGTTAAACTTTTAAGACGATTTACTTTTAACTGAATGTTATCAGTTATAATTTCAATTTTTCCAGTACTAGAATCCAACTTTATATGATCAGCAACTTTGTTAATGGTTTTAATAATGGTTTGTTGCTGTGAAGGTTCAAGAGAAACTTGTTTACTTTCAGCACTCGTACCTTTACTAAGTTCAGATGCTACTTGAGTAACTGATTCAAGTGTTTCAATGTCTATCTATATTCAAAGACATTTTACTGATATTAAAATCAATTTGATTATAAAACAAAAATCTAAGGTATAAATAAATTAACCAAGAAACAAACTGATTGCTTCAGTGAAACCAACCAATATAACTAAAGAATAATTTTGTTTATAAGAGTTTAATCATTTAAGATCTTGGTAAAATTTAATAGATTATAAGATCTAGATGTTAATATAAATGTTTGATCTTTGAATTTTCAAAATAAAAGATTTGTAAATTACTTTTTCATCTTCAACATTTTCTAGTGCCTTGTTTAGAATATCAACAACTTCTGAGATATCTTTAGAAGTGATATTTGAGGTAGTAACAATTGTGGCTAGATTACTAATTACATCGCTTGTTTGAGATATATTGAATGTTATTTCACTAATCTAAAAGTCAATATAATCATTTATTAATTATAAATGAAAAATTTGTTTATTTAGTAAGATTAATCAATATTTGAAGATGCAATAACTAATATTCTAGCAATAAAAACATGATAAGTAAGAATTAACTCACTTCAGACAACAGTGACGACACTGTAGCTTTACAATCTGTTTCTTTTATGGTTGATGGATCAAATTCAGAATTATAATTGTTTTTATTTAAAGCACATTTGATGACTGCTTTTGCCTGACCTACAAATTGTTTTATTATTATTAATTGAACAATTCTTTTTCAAATTGTATTAAAAACTTACCGTTTGGACATTTTTCCTCAGAATAAGCAACTGAGTTAGCAACTGTGAATGGAAATTTGAAACCTTTAATTGCCTTTTCCGAGCAAGCAACTAGAAAATATTTAAAGTCATCTATTGGTTTCTTAAGATATTTGTAAAATTTATTACTGATTAAGACTTTAATTATTCTATTAGTTTTTAATCAATTATTACATGGTATTAATGAATTACCGAAAGGTTTGTTGCTTAGTCCTTCCATAGGGTTGTATCTGTTGTATTCCAAATAATTTTCCATCAAGTTAGAATACGAAACATCAGAATCCAATTCAAGAACGTAACTTGAATTATCAAAGTTTGAAATTTAAAAAATTGAAATTTAAAAAAGTAGAAAAATAAAAGTGCTAACATTAAAATTAAATTGTAAGATGATGAGTGTACTAAGGTTTTTTGAATCAATAATCTTTATCAATTAACCTGAAAATTACCTTTGTTTCGACCTTAGTTGTATTTAACATAAAATTCATAAATTCATAAAAAATTCAATTTAAACTTATGTACATCTTGAGCACTAATTAAAATTTTATCTTTAAATTATAACTAAAGAAGTTTGAATATGGTGCTACTCAATAAATAATCAAAAAAAAAACTCACGATATAAAAACTTCTTTTGAGTTTGTTGATCTCGCAGTAACAAATGTTTCTTTTTTGTGATTTGGAAAAAAAACAAGATTGGTTATTGAACTTTTATATTGATCTGATTGAAATGATTTAGAAAGATGATTTTTGAGGATAGTAGATAGATTTTCAACTTTAACACCTTGATATATTTGTGTAAAATTATAAAAGTACATTTCTGCAAATGTAAACAAATATGATTAGTCAAATGCTTCATGATGGTTTAGTTTTGAAAGTTATTACAACAACAATTCCAATTCAAATTACAATCATCAATTAAACAAGAAACATAAGATTTTTTCAGTTTATTCATTTAATAGAAATACAAATCATGAGATTTCAATGATTGTAAAAAGAGTTTACGTGAATATAGAATCTACCCGAAATGCATGAAATCTTTCATCTAAGAAACAATCTAAATGAATAAATAAGGATTTTTAAAAAACTTCAAAGTTTAAAAGGCTACTTCAAAGTTTTGTATACTTCAATGGATTAATTAATAAAAAAAAAAAGAAATATTAAATCTTATTTCATCACCACGGATCGTAACAAATCTCTTTTTATATAGAAAGATTGTTATTAATGGTTGAAACTGAAAAGTTTTTGTTCGAAACTAATGGTTACTATTAATTATACAACTTTTGTTGTTTTGGTTAATCTTAAACGAATCTTTAATGTTAAGTGGATTAGTGTAATAGAAATGATTTGCTGATGTTGTCAAAACTTGAATGTACAATTTGTAAAAAGATGTTTAAATATTACCACACCGAAGTTAACATATTATTATTATGTTACTTAATATTATTTAATTACATATCTAATGGATAGATATTAGAGGTAATCTAATGGAACAGTTGAGAAAAATAAAAAAGCCATGGAGGTAGCTAGTTATAAATGGACGTTAGTAGCCATGAAGAATAGGTTTTGGTGTAGTATAATCTAAATATTGTAAAATATATTATATAAATATTATTGAATTTGTGTACTTATCGAACAGGAATTTTGCAAAATGAAAATAAAATATCAGATACAACATTAGAAATAAACAAATTGAAAAGAAAAATTGTAAATTTGATTTTAAATTTCAACTTTGTAATGATTCTTTAACAATTTGTAAAAAGATGTTCGACCCTTTTGAGATCTAAATTTACATATTTACATTATGATTACTTGTTAAATAGAACTGTAGGACAAAAAATATTTCAGTTTTTGATTTACTTATACTATAGATACAATTCAAAAGTTGTCAATGGTCTTAAAAACATTTCAAAAATTTTTTTGATGATACAAGTTTTGTAAAAAGAATTTTACAATAGGAAAACAATTTTAATGAAAATACAAAATAAGCTAAACGTATGAAATATCTGAATTTTGAATAAAAATAATTTTCTGAAAACAATTCATCAAAATCTTTCATCTAAAGAACAATCCAAAGCAGTAAATTAATATTTAAAAAAGTTTGAAGTAAATGAAGCTACTGCAAAGTTTTGTAAACTTCAATGGATTAATTTATCAAAAAAAAATAATTATTGAATCTTATTTCATCACCACGGATCGTAACAAATCTCTTTTTATATAAAAAGATTGTTATTAATGGTTGAAACTGAAAAGTTTTCGTTCGAAACTAATGGTTACTTTAAATTATATAACGTTTGATGTTTAAGTTAAACTTAACTGAATCTTTAATGTTAAGTAGATTAGTGTAATAGAAATTATTTGTTTATGTTGCCAAAGCTTGAATACAAGAATAGAAATAGTTACTTGGTTCACAAGTGATTCCAGTCAACGAATATGAATTATTCAAAACAATATATCCGTCATAGCAGTTAATATTTGTTGTTTTTCTAAGTCCGTCTTCATAACGAACATATACATAGCCATTCTCAGAGTCATAATATTTATAATAAAGTTGAAATCCTTTGTCACACTTGATAGTAATCTTTTCTCCACCATAGTAAACTGGTTTATCTGTACTGTAAGGTCCCGATGTGTTTAATTGAGAAACGGAACATACTGCAAAAGTAACATCAATGAATTCAAGCTAGTCTTGATTGTTTGATATAGTTTTTAGCAAATACAATGATAGGAAGAATATTATCAAAGTTGTCAACTTATTGAACAGGAATTTTGCAAAATGAAGATAAAATATCAGATATAACATTAGAAATAAACAAATTGAAAAGAAAAATTGTAAATTTGATTTTAAATTTCGACTTTGTAATGATTTGTTTTACAAGTTGTATAAGATATTCAAATATTACCACACTGAGTTTTACATATTTAGATTATGGATACATAATATTATTTGATTTAACTACAAATTATAGTTTTAGTTACCTTGACGACAATTCATATCCAAATTGTTTTTGAATTTGCCATCTGAGCATGTAATGTTTTTTCGAAGAATAATAGAATAATTGCCTTTTTCATTTTCATAAAAAAGTTCAAAACCTTTGTTGCATGCATATGATATTGTATCTCCTTCAGAATAATTATCTTTAACGGGGTTGTAATATCCATCAGTTAGCTGCCCAGGATTCGAACACACTTTTCAAGAAAACAATAATTTTTGTCATATAAATAGAAAACTAGAATCTTATTACAAAAACGTTTTTGATTTACAGAAATTAAGCTTATATAGTTTTAAAATAGTCTTATAAAAGTTATGAATGTTTTCAACTAGATAATTGGGTTTATTTTTTGTTATAATTAGCTTCTGTCATTTTAAACAGTTTACATTTACTTAAAATTGCAAGAATTCAATTTCTAACTTTATATATGATTCAGAATAAAAAAAGTCTATTTTAGATTTTATGTAAAGCTTTATTTTTAATATTTTACTGTTGAGAAAGCTAAAAATATCTAAATTGGTTCTATATACTATTATTTCTTACTTTTTTGACATTTCATGTTTAGAAAACTGGGAAAACTTCCATTTTTACAAGTTAACAAACTTGATACATTAGAAGAAGATGAGTTATTGTTGATAGAACCAAGCTCAAGGTCTTTATCATCATAATACATTTGATAACCTTTGTCACAAACATAGTTTATTTGATCTTCATTAAAATAATATTTCTTAATTGGACTGTAAGATCCATTGGCAAGCTCCTTAGGATTTGAACAAACTGTAAAAAAATAACAGTTTATACTTAATTTACACGTTCTAGAAAAATTTCATTTGTGATTAAGCAACTAATGTGAAATGAAATTAGTTGAACATTTCATATTTTGCTTCTAATCTAATGGAACAGTTGAGAAAAATAAAAAAGCCGTGGAGGTAGCTAGTTTTAAATGGACGGTAGTAGCCACGAAGAATAGGTTTTGGTGCAGTATAATCTAAATATTGTAAAATATATTATATAAATATTATTGAATTTGTGTACTTATTGAACAGGAATTTTGCAAAATGAAAATAAAATATCAGATATAACATTAGAAATAAACAAATTGAAAAGAAAATTTGTAAATTTGATTTTAAATCTCGACTTTGTATTGAGTTGTTTTACAATTTGTAAAAGTTGTTCAAATATTACCAGAATGAGTTGTAGATATTTCTATTATGGGTACATAATATTATTTGATTTAATTACAAATTGTAGTTTTAGTTACTTTGACGACAATTCATATCCAAATTGTTGTTGAATTTGCCATCTGAGCATGTAATGTTTTTTCGAAGAATAATAGAAAAATTGCCTTTTTCATTTTCATAAACAAGTTCAAAACCTTTGTTGCATGCATATGATATTGTGTCTCCTTCAGAATAATTATCTTTAACGGGGTTGTAATATCCATCAGTTAGCTGCCCAGGATTCGAACACACTTTTCAAGAAAACAATAATTTTTGTCATATAAATAGAAAACTAGAATCTTATTACAAAAACGTTTTTGATTTACAGAAATTAAGCTTATTCAGTTTTAAAATAGTCTTATAAATGTTATGAATGTTTTCAACTAGATAATTGGGTTTATTTTTTGTTATATTTAGCTTCCGTCATCAAACATCTTACATTTACTTATAAGCGCAAGAATTCAATTTCTAACTTTATATATGATTCAGAATAAAAAAAGTCTATTTTAGATTTTATGTAAAGATTTATATTCAATATTTTTGTGTTGAGAAAGCTATAAATATATAACTTAGTTTTATATACTATTATTTCTTACTTTTTTGACATTTCATGTTTAGAAAACTAGGAAAACTTCCATTTTTACAAGTTAACCAACTTGATACATCAGAAGAAGATGAGTTATTGTTGATAGAACCAAGCTCAAGGTCTTTATCATCATAATACATTTGATAACCTTTGTCACAAACATAGTTTATTTGATCTTCATTAAAATAATATTTCTTAATTGGACTGTAAGATCCATTGGCGAGCTCCTTAGGATTTGAACAAACTGTAAAAAAATAACATTTTATTTCTTAATTTACACGTTCTAGAAAAATTTCATTTGTGATTAAGCAACTAATGTGAAATGAAATTAGTTGAACATTTCATATTTTGCTTCTAATTTAATGGAACAGTTGAGAAAATTAAAATAGTCATATGAGGTAGCAAGTTTTTGTTGGACGTTAGTATCCATGAAGAATAGGTTTTGATGCAGTATAATCTAAATATTGTAAAATATATTATATAAATATTATTGAATTTGTGTACTTATTGAACAGGAATTTTGCAAAATGAAAATAAAATATCAGATATAACATTAGAAATAAACAAATTGAAAAGAAAAATTGTAAATTTGATTTTAAATCTCGACTTTGTATTGAGTTATTTTACAATTTGTAAAAGTTGTTCAAATATTACCAGACTGAGTTGTAGATATTTCTATTATGGATACATAATATTATTTGATTTAATTACAAATTGTAGTTTTATTTACTTTGACGACAATTCATATCCAAATTGTTGTTGAATTTGCCATCTGAGCATGTAATGTTTTTTCGAAAAATAATAGAAAAATTGCCTTTTTCATTTTCATAAACAAGTTCAAAACCTTTGTTGCATGCATATGATATTGTGTCTCCTTCAGAATAATTATCTTTAACGGGGTTGTAATATCCATCAGTTAGCTGCCCAGGATTCGAACACACTTTTCAAGAAAACAATACTTTTTGTCATATAAATAGAAAACTAGAAACTTATTACAAAAACGTTTTTGATTTACAGAAATTAAGCTTATATAGTTTTAAAATAGTCTTATAAAAGTTATGAATGTTTTCAACTAGATAATTGGGTTTATTTTTGTTATATTTAGCTTCCGTCATCAAACATCTTACATTTACTTATAAGCGCAAGAATTCAATTTCTAACTTTATATATGATTCAGAATAAAAAAAGTCTATTTTAGATTTTATGTAAAGTTTTATTTTTAATATTTTACTGTTGAGAAAGCTAAAAATATCTAAATTGCTTCTATATACTATTATTTCTTACTTTTTTGACATTTCATGTTTAGAAAACTGGGAAAACTTCCATTTTTACAAGTTAACAAACTTGATACATTAGAAGAAGATGAGTTATTGTTGATAGAACCAAGCTCAAGGTCTTTATCATCATAATACATTTGATAACCTTTGTCACAAACATAGTTTATTTGATCTTCATTAAAATAATATTTCTTAATTGGACTGTAAGATCCATTGGCAAGCTCCTTAGGATTTGAACAAACTGTAAAAAAATAACATTTTATACTTAATTTACACGTTCTAAAAAAATTTCATTTGTGATTAAGCAACTAATGTGAAATGAAATTAGTTGAACATTTCATATTTTGCTTCTAATTTAATGGAACAGTTGAGAAAAATAAAAAAGCCATGGAGGTAGCTAGTTTTTGTTGGACGTTAGTATCCATGAAGAATAGGTTTTGATGCAGTATAATCTAAATATTGTAAAATATATTACATAAATATTATTGAATTTGTGTACTTATTGAACAGGAATTTTGCAAAATGAAAATAAAATATCAGATATAACATTAGAAATAAACAAATTGAAAAGAAAATTTGTAAATTTGATTTTAAATCTCGACTTTGTATTGAGTTGTTTTACAATTTGTAAAAGTTGTTCAAATATTACCAGAATGAGTTGTAGATATTTCTATTATGGGTACATAATATTATTTGATTTAATTACAAATTGTAGTTTTAGTTACTTTGACGACAATTCATATCCAAATTGTTGTTGAATTTGCCATCTGAGCATGTAATGTTTTTTCGAAGAATAATAGAAAAATTGCCTTTTTCATTTTCATAAACAAGTTCAAAACCTTTGTTGCATGCATATGATATTGTATCTCCTTCAGAATAATTATCTTTAACGGGGTTGTAATATCCATCAGTTAGCTGCCCAGGATTCGAACACACTTTTCAAGAAAACAATAATTTTTGTCATATAAATAGAAAACTAGAATCTTATTACAAAAACGTTTCTGATTTACAGAAATTAAGCTTATATAGTTTTAAAATAGTCTTATAAAAGTTATGAATGTTTTCAACTAGATAATTGGGTTTATTTTTTGTTATAATTAGCTTCTGTCATTTTAAATAGTTTACATTTACTTAATATTGCAAGAATTCAATTTCTAACTTTATATATGATTCAGAATAAAAAAAGTCTATTTTAGATTTTATGTAAAGTTTTATTTTTAAAATTTTACTGTTGAGAAAGCTAAAAATATCTAAATTGGTTCTATATACTATTATTTCTTACTTTTTTGACATTTCATGTTTAGAAAACTGGGAAAACTTCCATTTTTACAAGTTAACAAACTTGATACATTAGAAGAAGATGAGTTATTGTTGATAGAACCAAGCTCAAGGTCTTTATCATCATAATACATTTGATAACCTTTGTCACAAACATAGTTTATTTGATCTTCATTAAAATAATATTTCTTAATTGGACTGTAAGATCCATTGGCGAGCTCCTTAGGATTTGAACAAACTGTAAAAGAAATAACATTTTATACTTAAATTACACGTTCTAGAAAAATTTCATTTGGAATTAAGCAACTAATGTGAAATGAAATTAGTTGAACATTTCATGTTTTGCTTCTAATCTAATGGAACAGCTGAGAAAATTAAAATAGTCATATGAGGTAGCTAGTTTTTATTGGACGTTAGTAGCCATGAAGAATAGGTTTTGATGCAGTATAATCTAAATATTGTAAAATATATTATATAAATATTATTGAATTTGTGTACTTATTGAACAGGAATTTTGCAAAATGAAAATAAAATATCAGATATAACATTAGAAATCAACAAATTGAAAAGAAAAATTGTAAATTTGATTTTAAATCTCGACTTTGTATTGAGTTATTTTACAATTTGTAAAAGTTGTTCAAATATTACCAGACTGAGTTGTAGATATTTCTATTATGGATACATAATATTATTTGATTTAATTACAAATTGTAGTTTTATTTACTTTGACGACAATTCATATCCAAATTGTTGTTGAATTTGCCATCTGAGCATGTAATGTTTTTTCGAAAAATAATAGAAAAATTGCCTTTTTCATTTTCATAAACAAGTTCAAAACCTTTGTTGCATGCATATGATATTGTATCTCCTTCAGAATAATTATCTTTAACGGGGTTGTAATATCCATCAGTTAGCTGCCCAGGATTCGAACACACTTTTCAAGAAAACAATACTTTTTGTCATATAAATAGAAAACTAGAATCTTATTACAAAAACGTTTTTGATTTACAGAAATTAAGCTTATATAGTTTTAAAATAGTCTTATAAAAGTTATGAATGTTTTCAACTAGATAATTGGGTTTATTTTTTGTTATAATTAGCTTCTGTCATTTTAAACAGTTTACATTTACTTAAAATTGCAAGAATTCAATTTCTAACTTTATATATGATTCAGAATAAAAAAAGTCTATTTTAGATTTTATGTAAAGTTTTATTTTTAATATTTTACTGTTGAGAAAGCTAAAAATATCTAAATTGGTTCTATATACTATTATTTCTTACTTTTTTGACATTTCATGTTTAGAAAACTGGGAAAACTTCCATTTTTACAAGTTAACAAACTTGATACATTAGAAGAAGATGAGTTATTGTTGATAGAACCAAGCTCAAGGTCTTTATCATCATAATACATTTGATAACCTTTGTCACAAACATAGTTTATTTGATCTTCATTAAAATAATATTTCTTAATTGGACTGTAAGATCCATTGGCAAGCTCCTTAGGATTTGAACACACTGTAAAAAAATAACATTTTATACTTAATTTACACGTTCTAGAAAAATTTCATTTGTGATTAAGCAACTAATGTGAAATGAAATTAGTTGAACATTTCATATTTTGCTTTTAATTTAATGGAACAGTTGAGAAAAATAAAAAAGCCATGGAGGTAGCTAGTTTTAAATGGACGGTAGTAGCCACGAAGAATAGGTTTTGGTCCAGTATAATCTAAATATTGTAAAATATATTATAAAAATATTATTGAATTTGTGTACTTATTGAACAGGAATTTTGCAAATTGAAAATAAAATATCAGATATAACATTAGAAATAAACAAATTGAAAAGAAAATTTGTAAATTTGATTTTAAATCTCGACTTTGTATTGAGTTGTTTTACAATTTGTAAAAGTTGTTCAAATATTACCAGAATGAGTTGTAGATATTTCTATTATGGATACATAATATTATTTGATTTAATTATAAATTGTAGTTTTAGTTACTTTGACGACAATTCATATCCAAATTGTTGTTGAATTTGCCATCTGAGCATGTAATGTTTTTTCGAAGAATAATAGAAAAATTGCCTTTTTCATTTTCATAAACAAGTTCAAAACCTTTGTTGCATGCATATGATATTGTATCTCCTTCAGAATAATTATCTTTAACGGGGTTGTAATATCCATCAGTTAGCTGCCCAGGATTCGAACACACTTTCAAGAAAACAATAATTTTTTGTCATATAAATAGAAAACTAGAATCTTATTACAAAAACGTTTTTGATTTACAGAAATTAAGCTTATATAGTTTTAAAATAGTCTTATAAAAGTTATGAATGTTTTCAACTAGATAATTGGGTTTATTTTTTGTTATAATTAGCTTCTGTCATTTTAAACAGTTTACATTTACTTAAAATTGCAAGAATTCAATTTCTAACTTTATATATGATTCAGAATAAAAAAAGTCTATTTTAGCTTTTATGTAAAGATTTATATTCAATATTTTTGTGTTGAGATTGCTATAAATATATAAATTAGTTTTATATATATTATTATTTCTTACTTTTTTGACATTTCATGTTTAGAAAACTGGGAAAACTTCCATTTTTACAAGTTAACAAACTTGATACATTAGAAGAAGATGAGTTATTGTAGATAGAACCAAGCTCAAGGTCTTTATCATCATAATACATTTGAAAACCTTTGTCACAAACATAGTTTATTTGATCTTCATTAAAATAATATATCTTAATTGGACTGTAAGATCCATTGGCAAGCTCCTTAGGATTTGAACATACTGTAAAAAAATAACATTTTATTTCTTAATTTACACGTTCTAGAAAAAATTCATTTGGAATTAATCAACTAATGTAAAATGAAATTTGTTGAACATTTCATATTTTGCTTCTAATTTAATGGAACAGTTGAGAAAATGAAAATAGTCATATGAGATAGCTAGTTTTAATTGGACGTTAGTAGCCATGAAGAATAGGTTTTGGTGCAGTATAATCTAAATATTGTAAAATATATTAAATAAATATTATTGAATTTGTGTACTTATTGAACAGGAATTTTGCAAAATGAAAATAAAATATCAGATATAACATTAGAAATAAACAAATTGAAAAGAAAAATTGTAAATTTGATTTTAAATCTCGACTTTGTATTGAGTTGTTTTACAATTTGTAAAAGTTGTTCAAATATTACCAGACTGAGTTGTAGATATTTCTATTATGGGTACATAATATTATTTGATTTAATTACAAATTGTAGTTTTAGTTACTTTGACGACAATTCATATCCAAATTGTTGTTGAATTTGCCATCTGAGCATGTAATGTTTTTTCGAAGAATAATAGAAAAATTGCCTTTTTCATTTTCATAAACAAGTTCAAAACCTTTGTTGCATGCATATGATATTGTGTCTCCTTCAGAATAATTATCTTTAACAGGGTTGTAATATCCATCAGTTAGCTGCCCAGGATTCGAACACACTTTTCAAGAAAACAATAGTTTTTGTCATATAAATAGAAAACTTGAATCTTATTACAGAAACGTTTTTGACTTACAGAAATTAAGCTTATATAGTTTTAAAATAGTCTTATAAAAGTTATGAATGGTTTCAATCAGATAATTGGGTTTATTTTTTGTTATATTTAGCTTCTGTCATCAAACACCTAACATTTACTTATAAGCGCAAGAATTCAATTTCTAACTTTATATATGATTCAGAATAAAAAAAGTCTATTTTAGCTTTTATGTAAAGATTTATAATCAATATTTTTGTGTTGAGAAATCTATAAATATATAAATTAGTTTTATATATTATTGTTTCTTACTTTTTTGACATTTCATGTTTAGAAAACTGGGAAAACTTCCATTTTTACAAGTTAACAAACTTGATACATTAGAAGAAGATGAGTTATTGTTGATAGAACCAAGCTCAAGGTCTTTATCATCATAATACATTTGATAACCTTTGTCACAAACATAGTTTATTTGATCTTCATTAAAATAATATTTCTTAATTGGACTGTAAGATCCATTGGCGAGCTCCTTAGGATTTGAACAAACTGTAAAAATATAACATTTTATTTCTTAATTTACACGTTCTAGAAAAATTTCATTTGGAATTAAGCAACTAATGCGAAATGAAATTAGTTGAACATTTCATGTTTTGCTTCAAATCTAATGGAACAGTTGAGAAAATTAAAATAGTCATATGAGATAGCTAGTTTTTATTGGACGTTAGTAGCCATGAAGAATAGGTTTTGGTGCAGTATAATCTAAATATTGTAAAATATATTATATAAATATTATTGAATTTGTGTACTTATCGAACAGGAATTTTGCAAAATGAAAATAAAATATCAGATACAACATTAGAAATAAACAAATTGAAAAGAAAAATTGTAAATTTGATTTTAAATTTCGACTTTGTAATGATTCTTTTACAATTTGTAAAAAGATGTTCGAACCTTTTGAGATCTAAATTTACATATTTACATTATGATTACTTGTTAAATAGAACTGTAGGACAAAAAATATTTTAGTTTTTGATTTACTTATACTATAGATACATTTCAAAAGTTATCAATGGTCTTAAAAACATTTCAAAATTTTTTTTGATGATACAAGTTTTGTAAAAAGAATTTTACAATAGGAAAACAATTTTAATGAAAATACAAAATAAGCGAAACGTATGAAATATCTGAATTTTGAATAAAAATAATTTTCTGAAAACAATTCATCAAAATCTTTCATCTAAAGAACAATCCAAAGCAGTAAATTAATATTTAAAAAAATTTGAAGTAAATGAAGCTACTGCAAAGTTTTGTAAACTTCAATGGATTAATTTATCAAAAAAAATAATTATTGAATCTTATTTCATCACCACGGATCGTAACAAATTTCTTTTCATATAGAAAGATTTTTATTAATGGTTGAAACTGAAAAGTTTTCGTTCGAAACTAATGGTTACTATTAATTATACAACTTTTGATGTTTAAGTTAAACTTAACTGAATCTTTAATGTTAAGTAGATTAGTGTAATAGAAATTATTTGTTTATGTTGCCAAAGCTTGAATACAAGAATAGAAATAGTTACTTTGTTCACAAGTGATTCCATGCAAAACATATGAATAATTCAAAAAAAAATATCCGTGATAGCAGTTAATATCTGTTGTTTTACTAAGTCCGTCTTCAAAAAGATCATATCCATAGTGATATTCATAATATTCAGAATATTTATAATAAAGTTGAAAACCTTTGTCACACTTGACAGTAATGTTTTCTCCATGAGAGTAAACTGGTTTATCAGTACTGTAAGGTCCCGATGTTTTTAATTGAGAAACGGAACATACTGCAAAAGTAACATCAATGAATTCAAGCTAGTCTTGATTGTTTGATATAGTTTTTAGCAAATACAATGACAAGAAGAATATTATTAAAGTTGTCAACTTATTGAACAGGAATTTTGCAAAATGAAGATAAAATATCAGATATAACATTAGAAATAAACAAATTGAAAAGAAAAATTGTAAATTTGATTTTAAATTTCGACTTTCTAATGATTTCTTTTACAAGTTGTATAAGATGTTCAAATATAACCACACTGAGTTTTACATATTTAGATTATGGATACATAATAATATTTGATTTAATTACAAATTATAGTTTTAGTTACTTTGACGACAATACATATCCAAATTGTTATTGAATTTGCCATCTGAGCATGTAATGTTTTTTCGAAGAATAATAGAATAATTGCCTTTTTCATTTTCATAAACAAGTTCAAAACCTTTGTTGCATGCATATGATATTGTATCTCCTTCAGAATAATTATCTTTAACGGGGTTGTAATATCCATCAGTTAGCTGCCCAGGATTCGAACACACTTTTCAAGAAAACAATACTTTTTGTCATATAAATAGGAAATTAGAATTTTATTAGAAAAGTGTTTTTGTTTAACAGAAATCAAACTTATATAATTTAAAATTAGTCCTAAAAAAATTATGCATTGTTTAAACTAGCAGATTTATTTTTGTTTATATTTAGCTTCTGTCATTTTGAACAGCTTACATTTACTTATCAGCGCAAGAATTCAATTTCTAACTTTATATATGATTCAGAATAAAACAAAATCTATTTTAGATTTTATGTAAAGATTTATTTTATATATTTTAGTGTTGAGAAAGCTAAAAATATCTAAATTGGTTCTATATACTATTATTTCTTACTTTTTTGACATTTCATGTTTAGAAAACTAGGAAAACTTCCATTTTTACAAGTTAACAAACTTGATATATTAGAAGAAGATGAGTTATTGTAGATAAGACCAAGCTCAAGGTCTTTATCATCATAACTATATTCATCATCATAATACATTTGAAAACCTTTGTCACAAACATAGTTTATTTGATCTTCATTAAAATAATATTTCTTAATTGGACTGTAAGATCCATTGGCGAGCTCCTTAGGATTTGAACAAACTGTAAAAATATAACATTTTATTTCTTAATTTACACGTTCTAGAAAAATTTCATTTGTGATTAAGCAACTAATGTGAAATGAAATTAGTTGAACATTTCATATTTTGCTTCTAAATTAATGGAACAGTTGAGAAAATTAAAATAGTCATATGAGATAGCTAGTTTTTATTGGACGTTAGTAGCCATGAAGAATAGGTTTTGATGCAGTATAATCTAAATATTGTAAAATATATTATACAAATATTATTGAATTTGTGTACTTATCGAACAGGAATTTTGCAAAATGAAAATAAAATATCAGATATAACATTAGAAATAAACAAATTGAAAAGAAAAATTGTAAATTTGATTTTAAATTTCGACTTTGTAATGATTCTTTAACAATTTGTAAAAAGATGTTGGAACCTTTTGAGATCTAAATTTACATATTTACATTATGATTACTTGTTAAATAGAACTGTAGGACAAAAAATATTTTAGTTTTTGATTTACTTATACTATAGATACATTTCAAAAGTTGTCAATGGTCTTAAAAACATTTCAAAATTTTTTTTGATGATACAAGTTTTGTAAAAAGAATTTTACAATAGGAAAACAATTTTAATGAAAATACAAAATAAGCTAAACGTATGAAATGTCTTAATTTTGAATAAAAATAATTTTCTGAAAACAATTCATCAAAATCTTTCATCTAAAGAACAATCCAAAGCAGTAAATTAATATTTAAAAAAATTTGAAGTAAATGAAGCTACTGCAAAGTTTTGTAAACTTCAATGGATTAATTTATCAAAAAAAATAATTATTGAATCTTATTTCATCACCACGGAACGTAACAAATTTCTTTTTATATAGAAAGATTTTTATTAATGGTTGAAACTGAAAAGTTTTCGTTTGAAACTAATAGTTACTATTAATTTTACAACTTTTGTTGTTTAAGTTAAACTTAACTGAATCTTTAATGTTAAGTAGATTAGTGTGATAGAAATTATTTGCTAATGTTGTCAAAACTTGAATGTAAGAATAGAAATAGTTACTTGATTCACAAGTGATTTTTATCAACGGATATGATTCATCCCAAAAATTATTACCGTCACAGCAAGTAATATTTATTGTTATTATTTGTCCCTCTTCAAAAGGATCATATCTATAGTCATAACGGCCTTTAAAATAAGAATGTAGAGCAAATTTGTTACACTTGATGGTAATTTGTTCTCCCTGATGGTACAATCTTTCATCCGTCCAGCATACTGGCCAACTGGTTAATTGAGAAACGGAACACACTGCAAAAGTAACATCAATGAGTTCAAGCTAGGTTTGATTGTTTGAAATAGTTTGTAGCAGAATATTATTAAAGTTGTCTACTTATTGAACAGGAATTTTGCAAAATGAAGATAAAATATCAGATATAACATTAGAAATAAACAAATTGAAAATAAAAATTGTAAATTTGTATTTTAAATTTTGACTTTGTATGTTTTTTAATGTTACCCTTTTGGAATTAGTTATTAGCAAATAATTAGTAAAAGTAAGACAAAATCAAATATCGAATTGTAATTGGATAATGATTTATTAAGTTACAGTAGTTTCATTTAATCCGATAAAAGTACATTTTCTTGTTTCAATTTAATTTTTCTGTAAATACTTACTTCTCTGATAAGCTTTGGTGGTCAAGCAAGCAAGTATCAAAAATATCAAAACGGTTTTACACATTTGACCAAGTTTTGATAGCACTTTTATTAGAACTTTTAAAAATTAGCAAATTGAAAAAATTTTACTGAAAAATATCAACAATAAATCTATTGAAACATTTCATTTTAAACTTTTTGTTTATTCATCAATTTCTTTTTAACATGTAAATTACCAACTAAATTAATAAACTATTAAACATAAATATACTGAAGTGATTTGCATTTAAAATAATTTTTATTTGAATGAAAAACATTTTCATTTGTTGGTCATACTGATAGATATTTTTGTTTTTAATAAACATTCAACTCAAAGATTTAAAAAGGAAACGATTAAATTCTCAATAAAATACTTAAAACTTGTTATAATCAATTTCGTTTTATCGATACCACAGTGTAACTAACCCAGTAAAACTACAGGATGTATAAAAAAGTTCTAGTAAACTGAAACTAAACTAAATTTTGCTTTAAATTATACGTAGAACAAAATATCAATATATTTCAATTTGTAAAATATAATTATCTATATTTTTGTTCAACAAGACCAACTAAGAAGTTAGTTTATTCTACAAACTTTATCATCAAACCTTTCCAGGCCAAACATAACAGCTCCTAGCCATGTACTAATGGTAAAATTTAAACATACTAGCTGTCAACCTACTATTAATGATTTAATAAAAGTAGTTAACTATCTTTTAAAGATACGTTTCTATAAAAAATGCTGAAATAATCTAGTTAAAGAGTTTCACATCGTAGTTGTTTCAATTGCAAAATAGAGCTTAGAGGTTGTATCGATTTCTTATTATAATTCTTTACAACTCCCAAGGTTTTTTGCTCTTAATACTACCTAAATATAAAACAAATTACTTTAACAGCACTGTTTCTTATCCAGGCTATTTATCTTGTATAAGATGGTGTAATCTTAAAATTGCTAAATACAAAGTTTTGTTGGCAACATTCTATTAGTTTCCTTGTTTTGTAATATTTCTCTTTCTGCTAGTTACCAACAAACGAGTATCTGTAAGATAACAGGGTTTAATATCTTTTACCAATTATGTATTTCTTGATGCTGTTAGTCATATGTTTGATCGAATTTTTATCCTATTTCGTAACTTTGTTTATATACACTTGATTTTATGAATTTAAAATTGTGATAATATGTATTGACATCAAATATTTTTATCATATAAAATTTTTAAATTATAATTTTCTTGCTGTTAAAGCTTTGCTGACTAACTAATTGCCAAATTTTCAAACGAATAATGTGATTAGTTGTCGAGATTTGTTTTCATTTTGCTTTGGTATATACAGTAAATATCCAATTATTAAACTACTAGACTTACTTTGCTAAAGTAGTTTAAACAAACTGAATCGATGATTACTTTTATTAAAATTTTTTTTTTAATGTTTTCATCATGTGTTTACTCTGAGAAGTGGATACAAGTTTACCAATAAAATTATCACAAGAAAGTTTTATCTGAGACTTTTTTAGAATCTCCAAGACTGCAGCATCTTAGATCTAAGCGCTTGCTCTGACTGTATATGATTTTTTAAATATTATCAGAAAAGATATGATCATCTTGTGAAGAAAGTTATTTTTATAGATAACTACTTAATACTTGTTATCAACATGAGTAATCAACATGAATCATAATAAGTGATAAATGTTGCAAACCATTTCAAGTACTTCAATTACTGTTACAAGATGTTATCATGAATTACATCATTATGGACACTACAACTAAATTTTGTATCGTTTGTAAGAATGGTATTTTTAAAAATGTAAGACTCAAAAATTGTATAAAGTTCGAAATCTTTTTCAAAACGTTTAATACTTTAATTTTGCTCACTAACATTTTAGTTTGTTTTAAATTAAGGATTAATAATGAAACTGTAACTTCTTGAATTAAGAGATAAACAATTAACAGAACAAATAGTAATGATTGTTTTTAAATTATTAAAAATTGTTTTTATTCTAAGAATTCTGTAGATTGGAACTTTTATATTGATCTGATTGAAATGATTTAGAAAGATGATTTTTGATGATAGTAGAAAGATTTTCAACTTTAACACCTTGATATATTTGTGTAAAATTATAAAAGTACATTTCTGCAAATGTAAACAAATATAATTAGTTAAGTGCTTCATGATGATTTAGCTTAGGAAGTTATTACAACAACATTTCTACATATTATCCATGCCACAGTGTAAGTATAAACACAGTAAAACTAGAGGATACTTAAAATAGTTTCAGTAAACTGGAACTACGCTATATTTTATTCTAAAGTATACGCAGAACAAAATATAACTACAAGGTCAGTTCGATTAATTATTAACTTTATATGGTTAAAAATGTTCGGTCAACTAGAGTAATTAAGAAGTTAGTTAATTCTACAACTCTTGTAATTATCTGGTTTGGGCAGACACAACAGCTTGTTGTCCACATCTCAGGGCAAAAATTTAGATACTAGCTGTCAACTTAGCTTTAATCATTTAATGAAAATTTTTACTACCTTTTAAAGGTACTTTTCTGTAAACAAATACTGAAATTATACAGTTCAAGAGTTTTACTTCGCAGTTGGAAATAAAAGGTTGAAGTTATAATTTTTCTAACTAAATATACAAATAATATTCTTCTATTGTTTAATCTTGAGTAAACAAAAATATTTCATTATAGTAAATCGATATTGGAATGGCCTATACCTTCTTCCATGTTAAACTATTTTAGATGAAGGTTGTTCGGTTGTTGACCTGGCTAAGGTTGATTTTGTATATTCATTTATGCTACTTATGTTAGCTGAGCTGCTTCTTCTGTTAAGTGTTGATAATGTAATAGAGTTCGATCGAGCTGCTTTGGTGAATGGTAACCACCAAATTTTGCGAACTTCAACTGGTTTGATGCAAAAAATATAGAAAATGTAAAATCCCTGAAAAATAGTAAAATAATAATGTTTGTTAGTAGCTTTAGAGCTTTTAAACAAAATTCAAACTTTCATTTATGTCAACAACGTGGTTACATACTTTGACAACTAAACAAGAGTAATATTTTTGACTCAACTAATAAATTTAACAATTTAATTATTAAGTTTCGTTCTAGTGATTATTTGTTTGAAGCTGATATAATATAACAATCTTAATAAGTTGCTATTAGTTGCATAATATATATTATCAAATCAGAGTGTAAAAATGTTGAATATATTTAGGAAAAGTACCTGGAAACAATTAACCAAGTTGAAGATCCAACTGGTCACTAGATGATAAGTTGGATCTGTTGAAAAAGTCATGAAAATGCCAAAAGCCCATCCTAAGCCCAATGTAAAAGTTAAAGTGATAGCCAAAGATGCAGTTTCCCTGTTTTGTGACTTTCTACTTGATGTTATCTTGACAAAAACGTGATAAACTTTAGTTGACTTTTCTTAAAACTAAATATTTCTTTAATAAGTTTATTTCACTTCTTAAATAATTACAAAATCTGATGAAAACTCATCGATTTAAGATTAACATTTTTACTTTATTTCTTTTTATTGTTGTTTCTCTCATCACACAAATACATACGAATGTATTGTAGCATACTATAATAGCAATGATGGCTAGAAATCCAATATACAAGGAGTAACTGTGTAACCAGCACATGTGTGAAGCACGATAATGTGATTTATAATGTCGAGACTCCAAAGCAATCTCTGAAAGAGAAAAATGAACTTTAATAAGTGTTTAGGATTTGAAACTTATTTGATCACTAAATTATAAGATAGATAAATTGTAATACTCTGATATGATAATCAAGCAGATGCCAAAAATTTCATAAATAGACATAAAAAACAAATCTTCAAACTATTTTTAAAAAAGTCAACTTGCTTTTATCACATAAATTGACTTGATATTCTTGATCGAGTTTTCCGTAAGTAATGGAAGAATTGATAGCCAAAATAATCAAAGGAATGCCATATGAGAAAATATGACATTTTAGCAAAAATGGTCACTTTTATTACTAAATATCTAAAACAACATTTAAAGCTTTTTATTGTAGCATAGAAAAACAATCAAATGTTATACTATGCTCGAGTCTACTGCATAACTAATAATAAATATTTGACATTTTATAATTACTTTAACGAGAGTGTAGTACAGCTTATACCCATAGATACCTATCCAGAACCATGCTACCAAGAAAACGTAATGTAATAAGCAAGTAATGACATTGCAAGTGATTGTCTCATCTACCATGTTTACACCTGATAGAAATATGATATAAGCAAGTAACAGGTTGAAATAAATGTTGATCTGAATTTTTGTCCATTGATTTTGCCGTAACTTTCTGTAAATATCTTTTTTAATATGCATTTAACTGGTTCTAAAATAATTAATAGAACGATTTTTTACTTACGTGTTATAAAGATATATACAAGTTGTGAAATAATACCCATAACTGATAATATTAGAGCTACCATGCTGAAAACATCTAAAGTAATATCTTTGGGTTGTACACTTGGAGTCTGTTGGAAGATTACAATTATTTATTTTGAGTGAAAAATTTATACTACAAACAAAACGACAAATAAAGTTGATAGGAAAGCAAATTGCAAATAAAGTACAAACCACAATAAGAGCAAAATTAGTGGTGTGATCACATCTACAGACAGGTTGATCATTACTGATCTCTAAGCAGCATCCAAAATTTGACCATTTCAAGTTAGTTTCATCCCAGTAAACACATTCTTGCTCTAAATAAATTACCTGAAATGAAAATCTGAGTCAAATTTTTCTTTGATGAGTTATAAAAATGATTTTATGTTTTATTGAAGACCTATGTAAGTTTTGTATAAGTGATTAGAGCTCACACAAATTATTAAATACGACTTAAAGCTTATAACCTTTCTGATTTCTACAAAAACATTTCTACGATTACTCACATCAAGTTTATCTTTTTCAACTTTTCCTTTTCCAAAAGCCCCAGACTGGCTTGAGTGAACAATTGTGACATTAGTGCTTAATTTGTTATCGTTGACATTTCTCTTTTCTCTTATTGGCGCTTCTAGAAACGTCTTGCTGATATAACCTTCAAAAAGTTAAACAGCTTACATCTGTTGCTGACTTGAAGTAATTGGTATCATATGATAATTGAATTGGTAGCACTTGACTTTTCAAGAATAAGAAAAGGAAGTATGAGTGAATATTAATATTAATAAACTTTAAGAAGCTGATACCAAACTATATTAGATAGAATAACTACAAATTCACTTAAAATTTATAATTTCGAGATTAAAAGAGGACACAAATTTGAGATGATAAGAAAAGTAAATAAAGCATTTAATTAAGAGTAAAATATAATATCAGAAGTTTTGATATTTTTAAACATAATAAGTTTATTTAATAGTAATTAAGAAAACTTAATATTTGCTTATTCAAACAAAGTTTTTTGTTTTCTGAGATTTAAAATATAAAAACAAACCTTATCGACGTCTGTTGTTCCAAACAAACTGTGATCATCAAAATAAGTGAATATTACTTTTAGATTCTTATCTGAACGTAAATTTTGTGGAATCTCAGCAGTGATGTTTAGGTGATAAATTTGAGTGTTGGAATCAATCGAAAGTGGAGCGTATGATAATTTATCAATATTTGCTTTAGGTTTTTCAACCTTAAAGATGAAAAGTTATTTATTAACAAGTTAAACTTTTAAGACGAATTACTTTTAACTGAATGTTATCAGTTATAATTTCAATTTTTCCAGTACTAGAATCCAACTTTACTTGATCAGCAATTTTGTTAATGGTCTTAAGAATGGTTTGTTGCTGTGAAGGTTCAAGAGAAACTTGTTTACTTTCAGCACTCGTACCTTTACTAAGTTCAGATGCTACTTGGGTAACTGATTCAAGTGTTTCAATGTCTATCTATATTCAAAGACATTTTAACGTTATTAAGAGCAATTTGATTATAAAACAAAAACTAAACACAGAAAATCTAAGGTATAAATAAATCAACCAAGAAACAAACAGATTGCTTTTGTGAAACCAATCAATATAACTCAATAATAACTTTGTTTAAAAGAGTTTGATCTTTTAAGATCTTGATGAAATTTAATAGACTATAAGATTTAGATGTTAATATAAATGTTTGATCTTTGAATTTTCAAAATAAAAGATTTGTAAATTACTTTTTCATCTTCAACACTTTCTAGTGCCTTGTTTAGAATATCAACAACTTCTGAGATATCTTTAGAAGTGATATTTGAGGTAGTAACATTTGTGGCTAGATTACTAATTACTTCGCTTGTTTGAAATATATTGAATCTTATGTCACTGATCTAAAAATCAATATAATCATTTATTAATTATAAATAAGAAATTTGTTTTTTTAGTAAGATTAATCAATGTTTGAAGATGCAATAACTAATATTCTAGCAATAAACCGTTGATTTGTTAGAATTAACTCACTTCTGAAAATAGTGACGACACTGTAGCGTTACAATTTGTTTCTTTTATCGTTGATAGATTTTATCATTGAATCGATGATTACTTTCATCGAAACTTTTTGTTAAATGTTTTCATCATGTGTTTACTCTGAGAAGTGGATACATGTTTACCAATAAAGTTATCCCAAAGACGGTTTATCTGAGACTTTTTTAGAATCTCCAAGACTGCAGCATCTTAGATCTAAGCGCTTGCTCTGACTGTATATGATTTTTTAAATATTATCAAAAAAGATATGATCATCTTGTGAAGAAAGTTATTTTAATAGATAACTACTTAATACTTGTTATCAACATGAGTAATCAACATGAATCATAATAAGTGATAAATGTTGCAAACCATTTCAAGTACTTCAATTACTGTTACAGGATGTTATCATGAATTACATCATTATGAAGAGTACAACTAAATTTTGTATCGTTTCAGAAATTAAGTAAGACTGAAATTTTTAAAAATGTAGGACTCAAAAATTGTATAAAGTTCGAAATCTTTTTCAAAACGTTTAATACTTTAATTTTGCTCACTAACATTTTATTTTGTTTTTAATTAAGGATTAGTAATGAAACTGTAACTTCTTGAATTAAGAGATAAACAATTAACAGAACAAATAGTAATGATTGTTTTTAAATTATTAAAAATTGTTTTTATTCTAAGAATTCTGTAGATTGGAACTTTTATATTGATCTGATTGAAATGATTTAGAAAGATGATTTTTGATGATAGTAGAAAGATTTTCAACTTTAACACATTCATATATTTGTGCAAAATTATAAAAGTACATCTCTGCAAATGTAAACAAATATGATTAGTCAAATGCTTCATGATGATTTAGCTTAGAAAGTTATTACAACAACATTTCTACATATTATCAATGCCACAGTGTAAGTCTAAACACAGCAAAACTAGAGGATATTTAAAATAGTTTTAGTAAACTGGAACTAAACTATATTTTATTCTAAAGTATACGCAAAACAAAACATAACTACAAGGCCAGTTTGACTAATTTATTAACTTTATTTGGTTAAAAATGTTCGGCCGACTAGAGTAATTAAGAAGTTAGTTGATTCTACAACTCTTGTAATTATCTGGTTTGGGCAGACACAACAGCTTGTTGTCCAGATCTTAGGGCAAAAATTTAGATACTAGGTTTCAACGTAGCTTTAATGATTTAAGGACAATTTTTACTACCTTTTAAAGGTACTTTTCTATAAACAAATACTGAAATTATACAGTTCAAGAGTTTTACGTTGCAGTTGGAAATAAAAAGTTATCGTTATAACTTTTCTAACCAAAAATACAAATAATATTCTTCTATTGTACTGTGCTTTCTTATATTTATTTAATTGTTTAATTTAATGACATTAAAACAATAATGTAACTAATTCTTAATCTCTTATTAAGCTGCTACATGTTTACAAACAATCATCTATAGTATTTGACTTGATAAATGACAATTGACTATTTTCTACAGTTTTTCATTTCCGGCTTTTCTGAGTCATAATTTTTCAGAAGAATTGTTAGGTAAATGTTAATATCTTTGTTTTTATTTTTGTTGTTTAAATTAAAACAGAAAAATCTTTTAAAAACTGAGTTTTTCATTTCACAAATATCGTTTTTTTTATAAGTTTGACTTTTTGAATTTATTAGATACTTCAAACTTTCAGACGAGTGATTGTTTATCGAGACTGGTTAGACTTATGTGTAAAAATTAAATGTTCGCTTACTAAACTACTTTTAGTTTTACCTTAGATTTTAATCAAAATTTTCTAATTGTACTCTTTAATTTTAATCTTGAAAAATGTTTTTTAAAAATGGTTTCAACTATTTGATCACCGTCTTACGAAGTTCTTACCAAAACATCTACTTAATGAATAGTTCAGTGATTTCTATAAACTCAGATTTTTTCTTGTTTACTTCAAGGCAGCTCTTTTTTCCTCCTAATACTAAGCAATTAGTCAATTTTTCTGACCATAATTATACTTACCCAAAAAGGTAAATTAGAATTTTAAGTTTTTATCAGTAATACAATTTACTAGCTTTTGATGAAACAAAAAGTTGACTCTAAATTTAAGTTTACCACAACCCCACATGCCTATTTTAATGAACTAATTCAGAAACTAGCTTTATGTAACTTTTGTATAAAAGGTTAGTTCTTCAACGCACATTTTTTTCTTTTTTACTTTGAAGAAAATCCGTAGTAATCGGAGACATTTTTTTAGTTGAATAATACCTTGATTTTTTTAATTAAATTTAAGTAATTTCAACTCTAAGCTTTCTGTAAAAGTCCTTACGGTGCTAATCAAAGCACTAACTACTTAAAAATAGTTTATAATCTTGCCAAAGTCGAAATCTAATTTTAGTATCTAGCAAGCAACGAAAAACCGAAAAAATATAAATTTAGTGCAACCTTGCTTCCAAATATCGGGATCAAAATCATGTAACATCCAGAAACCTAAATCATCATATTTTGTCATCAGAAACTCCGAATCAAAATCTTAAGACATATAGAAGTAAAGATCAAAATGTTAGATATTCTAAAAGTCATATCATCTTTAAGTTCTGTAAGATCAACATCATCTAGAACCTTGGGAGCTTTTTGTAACCGGCGGATGTTCATTTACAGCGGAATCCAGATTAGAAACAGCGCGCGATGCTGGCGGTGCAAGGTGGCGATTTCCAGATGCAAGAAAAGGGTGATGAGGAGGAGGTGAAAAGCGTCTAGTAGGAGGTGGGGCCTCGTAACGCATCGGAGCGACGCGATAATCGCGCGAAGGTGGTGGACTGTATCGACCACCGCGAGGAGGACTTGATCTTATTCGGATGTAAGGATCGTACAAAGGTCTTGATTCATAAAACGAATGAGGATGGTATTCTCTGCGAGGAGCTGGAGCAGTATGATGATAAGGAGGACGGTGAGGGATGGGAGGACTTCTTCTGCGAGATGATGCAAGATCAGAAGATCGATAAGGAGCTGCTGCTATAAAACGAGTTTCTCCGGAATATCCTGCAAGCTCAACTTCTAGAGAAGATCGTGATGAAGAATCCCTGAAGATAGGAGCTGATGTTGGAATAAATTCGACTTTGACACGTTGTCGTTTATCATCGACTGCTTCATATTGCTGTAAATTAAAAATCATCTTCTATTCGACCTTCTAAACAAATCTTACCATTTGTAACCCTGATCGATGGCTACTGGATGGAGATAAAGAGTAAAGACGCGAAGGCGATTTCGACCTAAAATTGCTAAAGATGAAGATCTGAAGTTTATAAAAAGGATTTAAAGACCTTCGGAAGTTTGATTTCATTGTATTTTCCGGCGACATCGAGCTGTCTATACGTCGCTGTGATCTCGCTTTCTTTTTGTGCTTCTTTTTCTTCTTATGTTTACTCCTTAACCTTTAAATCACGCGCTAAGACGTCACCAACTAAAAAGCAACTGACCTGAACCGCGCGGTTTCATCCTCGCTACTAGCTTCTCCACTAGTGTAGACAACTCCGACCAGAACGCTCTCATCGCTGTTTGAACTTCTAGATCTTTTATGTTTCTTCCGATGACGTCGCTTTCTGTCACGTGACTCAAGATGCTGACGATGAGATTTATTGCCTATAAAGCGATCGGTGGTTGTTATAGAAGCTACCTGGAGAGGCTGAGCGGTTTCTAAAGATGCTTCTCCAGTTACTTTATCTCCTTCATCAGCTGGTAAGCAAGCAATTAGTCGGTGAATATGTAAATGAGATTACTTACCTTCAGATAGATGAAGAGTGGAATGGTTTGATCCTGAAACCTCTTCGATCTGAAAATATCTGGATAATATAAAGAAGAACACTAGAATAATCTCACAGTTTCAATGATCTCTTCTGGAGGAGTTCGTGGGACTCCAAAATCTTCCATCTCTGCTTCTTCATATTGATCTTCATCCTCATCTTTATCACTGAGGATCAATCCGCTGATAAAGATCAGATTCAGGAAGTTTTCTTACTTAAAAGGAACTTCAGTTGAATCTTCATTCTCAAACCTTCTTTCATCTGAGCTCGAGTCGTTTATGACGTCATCGTCATTAATGATCTTCTCTTCCTGAAGAGCAAATTGAGATGAAAAAAATTTCAAAGATTAGAGAGATGCAATCACTTTCAATTCTTCGAGATTATCTTCACAAGGAGTCTCTCCTCCACTTGATCCAGATTTAGAAGCTGTGTCTGAAAGTGGTGTATTTCCACATGGAGTCATTTGTTCCGGATCACTTACATGCTCATCTTCCGTAGAAGAAGAACAGCCACCAATACCTCCACTAGGTGGTGTTTTAGGAGTGTCTACAGCAGAAATTGATAAAGTTTTCAAAGAGTTAATCTCGGAAAGACATACGTGAAACGGAATGATGTCCCTCGTTTTGATCTTCATCTGATGCTGGATCTGTTTCATCAAACTCTTTTTCCTCATCTTCAAAGTTACTTCTAATAGATCCCGGATTGATAAGAGATTCGATTAAACTTCTGATTTGAAGAGCCGCATTTTGGTTCAATGCTGGTTGCGCTTCTTCGATTTCATGTGGTGACTGTATCAACAAATTACATGCTTGTTCAAAAGTAGATGGTCTTTAAATTACTGGTGATGGTTCTTCTGGTGTTTTTGGTGTCTTTACAAATGTTTGAGGTGTTGTAGCAACTTCAGTAGCTGCTTCAGTTTCATTTTGATCTCCTTTTTGTGTATCTTCAATTTCATTCTTGGTTTCTTCTTTTTCGTGATTCTCCTAAAGATCTTCACTTTTAATTGCATTTCAACATCTGTATAAAGATGACGTACCTCAGTTTTTTCAACTTCTTTAGAAGGTTCAAATTCCTAAATTAAACAACCAAATAAAAAGTTGTATATAAAAGTTTAGAAAAAACAACTTTAAGAAATAAAAATTAAATATTTAAGTGAAATGCTGTTAAAACTTTTTCTGTATTTACTAAAAAATGTAGAATTTTTACTTTTTTTAAACTTTCCATATTTTCTTGTATGAACTGAGCAATGTTTGGCTGAAAACTTGACTGCATTTTGGTGTCTACAACTTGATGAAGTATATGCTCAATTCCAGTGTTCAATATACCAGATCTGTAAAATAATAACTAAGAAGCAAAATATATAGCCACATAACAAATAAATAATATAAAAAAAGATAACTTTATTTAGATGTCTAAAAATATTTTTATAAATACAAAGATTTAATTTTTATATTTATTGTAGTATACTTACTGTAACAATGAAGTTCTTATTTTTGATCGTAATTGGTTTTTATTTACATTAGGGTTCCACACTTCAAGATCTAGACAGTTGTTAACATGTGATAACACCCTCTGTTCTAAATTTTGGAAAGCAGGCTAAAAATAAAAGTTAAGAAGATTATAAAGCTTTATAACTAAAATATAAATAAGTAAAATTCATTTATAAAGTAATATACTAATAAATCCATAAAAAATTTCAATATCTTGAGTATTTTATAAAATATAAACAATAGCAATATTTAATATAAATCAAGGCTTCTTTTTAGCATTTGATCGTAAACAAACTTTCAAAATAAACATTTAAAATTATAAATAATAAAACTTATTTTAATGAATGAATAGCTTTTAAGGCTATATTTAAGCTTCTAAAAAATACTAATTAACTACCTTTGTGTCTATATCTGCCAGACAATCCCTACGCATTTGGTCAAATATTCCATTGGTCTTCAGTTTATTTACTGTTCCTTCAACGAGACTGGCAAAAGGTGCATTCATAGTTCAATTTAAACTATAAGCTTTATTTATAAAATACATAGATCAACTTGTATAGATGGTATTATTGAAATTACTACAAATAAGCTGTTAATAAAATAATTAAACTCAATAAAATAATATCATTTAAAATAAAATATACTAGTTTTATAATTATATTGACTTTTTATAAATATTAAAAAGTTTTATTTTAAAGTTAAAAAAAGTTTACTTATTTAAATTCATATAAGAACTTATACTTTAAAACCAATGTAAAAAACATAATTAAATAGAAAATAATTAACAGTCATTGTTATTACAAACTTAAAAAAAAACATTTTAAATCTAAAGATAGATTGAGCCATGTAAATTTAATTAAATATATAATAAAAATAAAATAATAAAAATATTTTACATAATATTCCACATCTACAGAACTAATTGTTTGCTTCAAATAAAATAATTAAATATAAATAATACTCCGAAAAAAGATTTCAAAGGATTTTTAATCAGAAAGTTTTTACTTGAAAACAAGAATCTATAAGTTTTGAGTAAATAAAATTTCTTATTGTGACCCAAATTGGTCGAAATTTAAAGACATTAGTTTTATGACTTAATACCAGATTAACCAAAATCTGTAAAATATTCTATATATTATATGTACCTTAAGATAAGAATAAAATTTTACTGTGTTGGCTTATACCCAAAAATAAATTAAATTTTATGAATGCGAGTAAATCATAATACAACTTGCCCATTTAACAAAAATTGTAAAAAATCTATAAAAATTTTCTGTTGGTAGTTATTTTAAAAAAACGTTAATGCTATTATTGATAATAATTGACTTATTTGGCATATCGATATTTCTTATCAAATTTTATATTATATATTGTATATATTATTGACAAATATTACCCAATCAAATATTAACTGGGTACAAAATTAATCAATAGATTGATCTTTAGATCATAATTCGAAAATCATTCAAATCAAGCTAACCAATACTGTTTTTAGGGACGGGAATTTTTTATCTGTTGAGTTTTAATCTCAGCCCAAAACTTTTAAAGTATTGCTAACCAAAGCATAGTCTTAATAAACTTATCACGTACAAAGTTACAAAAAAATTAAACTCTACTCTTACACAAAATTCTTATTGAGCTGCATTATTTGGTTTCACTGAAGAAATCTGTTTGTTTTTAGTTGCATGTATTTAACTTTTCTGTCTGTTTTATTTTTGATAAACAATTTAATTAGTTAATTAATTTATTACAATGACTGCAAAGAAGAGTGCCTGAAAAGAGCATTTTTTGCTAAAGTTCAGTCTTAAAGTCTGACAATGTTTAATTGCAGCTGATTCCAAATTTTAATTATGCTGTATGTTAAAAAAATCCAATTTCTCCATCAATGTAATGTAGCGATAAATTATTATATCATCCTACCAAGCGGGATCTCGAACCCAAGTAGACGCGTATTGGTGATAATAAAAAGTTCATACAAAGTCTGAGTAGAAGGGCACCAGTCTATGAGTCTTGTCGATGACAACACTTCTAGGAGACGAATTTAAAGCCGGATTTGGAGCCTTACAAGTAGTTTGTCGCTGTACTCAGTTCGTTCTGGCAGCTTCTGCAACTTCTGCCGGGCGTAGCTGTACCAATCTGTCTGATCCGCTGGGTAACTGGGGTGGAGAGTGTAATCCTACTGCATCGACAATAAATGGATTTCCGTAACATCTGTTCTGGCATATCTATGCATAACTTTTCTCGGTAGATACAGATCAAAAAATGAGTGTAATGTGTATTGTCTTAGTTGATGTAATTACAATAAATAAGCTGGCTCTCCCTTTCACTTTAAAGTGAGGATTAGAATAAACTTATGACATTTTCATGACACTTTCTGCAGACCCAACTCACCATTTAGCAGCGGATTGAACTTTTAATGACTTTCTGGTATATTTAACAGAAACAATCGTATGTTAATATAAGGTGCCATTATTTGATTTGTATATGTTTGCAAGATTTCAAAAAGAAAGTAATAAACGTTAAATTGTCATCCAAGTGTTTCATGTATCCTCTCGAGTTATAAACCTATTTTGATTCATTTTAAAAACAAGTTATTAAAAAGTGAATTCTTTTTCTGAAATGGGTATTTTCCCAATTTTCAAACAGATAAACTAGTTAATTTTAAACGACGATATAACTCATCAAAAAAGATTTGACTCAGATTTTCATTTCAGGTAATTTATTTAGAGCAAGAATGTGTTTACTGGGATGAAACTAACTTGAAATGGTCAAATTTTGGATGCTGCTTAGAGATCAGTAATGATCAACCTGTCTGTAGATGTGATCACACCACTAATTTTGCTCTTATTGTGGTTTGTACTTCATTTGCAATTTGCTTTCCTATCAACTTTATTTGTCGTTTGATTAGTAATATAAATTTTTCACTCAAAATAAATAATTGTAACTTCCAACAGACTCCAAGTGTACAACCCAAAGATATTACTTTAGATGTTTTCAGCATGGTAGCTCTAATATTATCAGTTATGGGTATTTTTTTCACAACTTGTATATATCTTTATAACACGTAAGTACAAAATCGTTCTACTAATTATTTTAAAAAAATTGAATGCATATTAAAAAAGATATTTACAGAAAGTTACGGCAAAAGCAATGGACAAAAATTCAGATCAACATTTATTTCAACCTGTTACTTGCTTATATCATATTTATATCAGGTGTAAACATGGTAGATGACACAATCACTTGCAATGTCATTACTTGCTTATTACATTACTTTTTCAGATTTTGTAATTATTTAAGAAGTGAAATAAACTTATTAAAGAAATATTTAGTTTTATGAAAAGTCAACTAAAGTTTATCACGTTTTTGTCAAGATAACATCAAGTAGAAAGTCACAAAACAGTGAAACTGCATCTTTGGCTATTACTTTAACTTTTACATTGGGCTTAGGATGGACTTTCGGCAATTTCATGACTTTTTCAACAGATCCAACTTATCATCTAGTGACCAGTTGGATTTTCAACTTGGTTAATTGTTTGCAGGTACTTTTCCTAGATACATCCAACATTTTTACACTCTGTTTTGATGATATATACTATGCAACTAATAGCAACTTATTAAGCTTGTTATACTATATCAGCTTCAAACAAATAATCAATAGAAAGAAATTTAATAATTAAATTGTTAAATATATTAATTGAGTCAAAAATATTACTCTTGTTTAGTTGTCAAAGTATGTAACCACGTTGTTGACATAAATGAAAGTTTGAATTTAGTTTAAAAGCTCTAAAGCTACTAACAAACTTTGTTATTTTACTATTTTTCATGGAGTTTTCATTTTCTATATATTTTCCAGCAGACCAGTTGAAGTTCGCAAAACTTGGTGGTTACCATTTACCAAAGCAGCTCGATCGAACTCTATTACATTATCAACACTTAACAGAAGACGCAGCTCAGCTAACATAAGTAGCATAAATGAATATACAACATCAACCTTAGCCAGGTCAACAACTGAACAACCTTCATCTAAAATTGTTTAACATAGAAGAGGGTATAAGCCATTCCATTATCGATTTACTTTAATGAAATATTTTTGTTTACTCAAGATTTTTATTACCATTTATTGATTATATATATTTATTTATAAATCTTCATATATTATATTATATATATATATACATATTATATATATATTATATATATCAACATTAGCCAAGTCAAGTGAAAATCGTTCTACTATCATCACAAATCATCTTGCTAAATCATTTCAATCACATCAATATAAAAGTTCCATTCTACGAAATACTTAGAATAAAACAATTTTTAATGTTTTAAAATTAATCGTTACTATTTGTTCTGTTAATTGCTTATCTCTTAATTCAAGAAGTTACAGTTTCAATATTAATCCTTAATTTAAAACAAATTAAAATGTTAGTGAGCAAAAGTAAAGTATTAAACGTTTTGAATAAGATTTCGAACTTTATACAATTTTTGAGTCTTACTTTTTAAAAATATCATTCTTACAAACGATACAAAATTTAGTTGTAGTGTCCATAATGATGTAATTCATGATAACATCCTGTAACAGTAATTGAAGTACTTGAAATGGTTTGCAACATTTATCACTTATTATGATTCATGTTGATTACTCATGTTGATAACAAGTATTAAGTAGTTATCTATAAAAATAACTTTCTTCACAAGATGATCATATCTTTTCTGACAATATTTTAAAAATCATATACAGTCAAAGCAAGCGCTTAGATCTAAGGTGCTGCAGTCTTGGAGATTCTAAAAAAGTCACAGATAAAACGTTTTTGCGATAATTTCATTGGTAAACATTTATCCACTTCTCAGAGTAAACACATGATGAAAAAATTTAACAAAAAAATTTTAGTAAAAGTAATCATCGATTCAATTTGTTTAAACTACTTTAGCAAAGTAAGTCTAGTAGTTTAATAATTGGATATTTACTGTATATACCAAAGCAAAATGAAAACAAATCTCGACAACCAATCACATTATTCGTTTGGAAAATTAGTAATTAGTTAGTCAGCAAAGCTTTAACAGCAAGAAAATTATTATTTAAAAATTTTATATAAAAAAGAATATTTGATGTCAATACAAATTACAACAATTTTAAATTCATAAAATCAAGTGTATGTAAAGAAAATTATGAAATAAGATAAAAATTCGATCAAACATATGACTAACAGCATCAGGAAATACATAATTGGTAAAAGATATTAAACCCTGTTATCTTACAGATACTCGTTTGTTGGTAACTAGCAGATTAGTAAGAGATAAGAAATCTGCTACAGCTTTGTTTAAATTTGAAAGAGAATAATTACAAAACAAGGAAACTAATAGAATGTTGTCAACAACTCTTAGTATTTAGCAGTTTTAAGATTGCACCATTTTATACAGGATAAATAGCCTGGATAAAAAACAGTACTGTTAAAGTAGTTTGTTTAATAGTTAGATAGTATTAAGAGCAAAAAACCTTGGGAGTTGTAAAGAATTATAATAAGAATTCGATACAACCTCTAAGCTCTATTTTGCAACTGAAACAACTACGATGTGAAACTCTTTAACTATATTACTTCAGTATTTTTTTATATAAAAGAATCTTTAATAGTTAACTACTTTTATTAAACCATTAATAGTAAGTTGACAGCTAGTATGTTTAAATTTTACCATCAGTACATGGCTACGAGCTGCTATGTTTGGACTGGACAGGTTTGATGATAAAGTTTGTAGAATAAACAAACTTCTTATACATTCTTATACATTTTCCATTTCTACTTTTCTTAAACTAACCCTGAGATTTGATTAAAACGTAATTGTTCATGACAAATTGTAAGTTTTTCATTGAGAAATTATCGTTTATTTATTATCAACTTTGAGTTGAATGTTTATTAAGAACAAAAATATTTATCACCATGACTTTGTATAATTTCAGTGTTTGTTTATAGAAAAGTAGTTTATATAGAGGGTAACTAAATTTATTAAATATTTGGAAGTAAATTAAAAGCGAGATTGTTTATATTTTGTCATAAGTGCTTGGCTATAGGCTGTTGTTAAAGCAAAGCCGATTATAAGATTTGTACCTTGTTGAAGGTATTATTTTGGTATTGTTTCAACAATTTGAAATCATAAGTTACCCAAACTTGCTTTATACTCGTATTTTGCTCTACGTATAATTTAAAACAAAGTCTAGTTAAATAATGAATTTTGTAAGGCAATGTACCATTTCCTTGGAATGCTTAATTCAAAACTAGAATCTTTAAATTAATAAAATTTTAATACTTTCAAAATTAAATTGACATAACAGCTACTTATCCTAACCTTAATGACTTAAACAAACTCATATCCTTATAGTTATATAAAGATTACAGCGTGAAGGTTTCTGCATGTTTATTGCTTCAGAATTTCGAACTTAACCATTTAAAATTTAATAAGACTTTCTAAAAGTAATGAAAGAAGTCACCGATTTAAATCATAGTTGTCAAAAATATCATTGATATTTAGATTAGCTATCAGAAACTTAAGAGAGTATTGAAATTAGTTAAGTCAAAATATTTCTTCGGTTATATTTGTTATATTACAGCTTTTGTGTCGTTGATCATCTAAACTGTTATAACCAAAACTTAATTTACTCAGCAAACAAAATCTCAAATCATATTAATTAATCTTATTATTGTTGACATCCGCTTTTGACAATTTGCTAATTTTTCAAGAATCAACCAGTAAAAGAAATGTTTCTGAAAGTTACAACTTATCTCGTAAACTCTATTTCAATTGTATCAAGCAATTACAAAATACTCAAAAAATTAGTTCAAAATGTATAGTGTAAACTAGAAACTAAACATTCAAAAGGTTTTAAACACAATGACTGCATTTTTAAAGGTCGATTTATTCATTTCTGATTGTCTGTTCTAATTAATTTGACATTGACAAATAAAAGGGTTGTTATACAACCAAATACATTTGCAAGATAATCAACAAATCAATGATATGTTTAGTCTACTTATTAAATGTGTCTTGTATTTTGCTAGCTTAGATGTGAGATATTTTAACTGGGTAAAGAAATTAGAATCTAACCTGTTTAGAAGCTAAAAATATAAATGTACAATCTTAATTTAAACATTAGTAATATAGTAATTACAACTTATAATAATGGACTATACAATTTATTAAAAACTATTTTGGAAATATCGATAATTAGAGATCAACAAAATCATTGAAATTTTCGGCGAAACCCATTTAAGCCATTAAACATTCAATAAATCAGGAAGTGAAAAATAAATAACTTTAAATAGATATTGAAAAAGTAATAGAAATGTTCATAAGACTGCTGTGGTCGATAGTTGAAGCAACTAGTTTATTTCATGTTTTAGATAAATGAATTTTATGCTTGAGTAGAAAGTTAACAAAAATTTTTAAAACATTAAAGGAACTTCTAAATTAAACAACTTTATTTACAGGTTAACTTCCGTTTAATCAAGTTCAATCTATAATGAATGCTTTTAAAGCTGTGATTCTTCTTTTGGTCGCACTTAACTCAGCTAACGGTATATATTTTTCCATAAAAGTATACATTGCTTTAAAGAGCAAAGCAAAAATATGATTTGTTTATTATTTCTTTAATAGTGATAAAGCTTTGAAGAATTTTAAACAAAAATTACTTTAATTCATAAATTGAAATTGGCAACTAATAAAGTAGCTTTATTTTCTCCTAATTTCTGCTAATTTTCAACTTTTTATACTCATAGCACAAGCTGGATGCGTTCCTGGTTATTCAGACACTGGTGAGTTATGAAAACAAAGTTTATAAATAAAATCATGAAACTTGCAATGAATAACTATTAATAGTATCTTAAAATCAATTTTAAATAAAAGCAATGATCAATTTGGATTATCTTTAAAACTTTTACTGACCAGATAAAATCTTAACTTTTCAGATTTACAGTTGCTTCCTAGTTGTACTTTAGATGGAGTCTTGGAGGAACTTTTCTCAATACTTAAAAAGATTCTCAGAGAAGTATTAAGAACAAACAAAGAAGATTGTGTGTGAGTTATCACTAAACTTATATTGTTCAAAAACTACAATAAAACAGATAAGAACAAAATGAAGATAAAGAAACGGAGTTAACATAAAACTATCACAAAGTACTTTAAAAGTAGATATGTTTACATTACTCTAACAACTAAATTAATGTTTAGCTTTCCCAAAATTGTTTTAAATATTGATTTCTTCTATGTTATAGTCTTCAAACAATCTTTAAGCAATTGTTTAATTTGTGTAATTTGCCGCTGCTAAAAAAGTTAACAAAATTGCAAGTTTAAGAGCTAAACTTATCGATGTGTTCTTCCTTGTTACGTGCTATCAAGTATTACAAAACGAGGAAATAAGATAATAAGCAGTTTTTCAGAGCTTAGTGACTTCTTATAAAGCTAAATTAGGGCTAGTTTGTTAATTAATATGCCCCAATCATTAAATTTACGTTCTATAACAAATCCAGTTATATCAAAATTATATTATCACTAAGTCACTGCAAATGCTAGCTAATAAATGTGTTTAATGATCACCTAACAGAAGAAAAAACGGCTTTATATTAAATAAAAAACTATATTTGCTATTGTAAAATTGTTTGATTATTAAACTACTAAATTTGATTTCAATTAACTTTTGAAAGGACTGGATTTCAAAAGAATTTAAAACAGTTTCCTGGTTCGGCTTTTAAATGTATTGAAGAAGTCTGTAAGAATAATTTACTGTACCAATTTATAAGGCTAAACTTCCGTGATGTAAGCTTTTATAAAATTAAAACAGCAGTTTTAATTGTATCTCTTAATAGAACAATACTTTAAATAGTGCTGAGATTTTTGCAAAACGGAATATAAGTGAAAACAATCTTAAAAACTGGTTAAACTCATTGGATCAATATTGGGATCAACTTTGCCCGATTAAGAAAAACTTAACAAAGCTGTTCCCTTTTCCTGAAAGCATTTTAACCCGACTACCAAATGATTCAAAAAAAGTTATAAAAAGTTTCGAAAGAGTTATGGAAATGTTGCTAGAATTTACAGATGCTTATAAAATGAAACCAGTTGGAGTTACCAAATGCGAGTATGTTTTGTAAAATCAACTTCATGAATATAACATTTATAACAAGAAAAAGCATTCCTTATTATTTGTATGCTATTTTTAAAACCTTTCTGTAAACAATACTTGTAAATTTTTAACGTTTAATATAATATTGAAATAACCTTTAATGTAAAAGTAGCAGAAATCATCTATCGCTGAGGTCACGAATTTGTGAATTTAAAATTACGTTGATTTGTTTTAAATTTCTTTCATCTCTAGAAAATATATATTTACGTTTTTATGTAATTTACATTACTACGCCCAGTTAATCGTTGGCACAAGCTTAGTAATTAAAAATTACTAAATCTTTATCAGTTCAACAAATGTTATTACGAATTAGTCAAGAGCTACTTAATAGTTCAAAAAATAACTTTTTTATTTATTGTTTATTCGTATATATAACTGGCAAACTGTTAACTAGAAATTATTTAACTTTTTCTGATAGACATCTACTGAAAATAAATTTATAAAATCAGACATAACGATTAATATAATTATCTAAACTTTGCTGTTTAAATTTGTTTTCAAGCTTTTTCATGAACGAGACAAGGTTTTTAGTGGATGCCATTGATTCAACAAATGAACTGAACTCATTAATCATAGAGTCTCAGCGATACTTACAAAATTCAACATTTAGAAGTGCGAGAGAGATTTATAAAATGATTAGAGGGAAAATTAAAACTAATCTGGACATGATTGTTTGTTCATCAAGTAAATTGTTATACAATCTATCTTATATTAAAATAGATTTCAAATTACAATATTATTGAATAGAAATTTTTTATAATTTATCTTTTTAAGGAAGTTGTCCATGTTATCTAAACATTAAATGTAACAAATATAAGAAAAATCATTTACTTATGTCCTTATAGAACAACACCTACAATTTAAAAAAAAGAAACCAACAAATATTCTTCATATTAGTTAAAATTATGCAAATCAGTAAAAAATTAAGGAATTTTTTTTAATAAAATTCAATGCAATTAACAATATGTTCATAATTCATTTTTATTTAGATTTTCATCTTAATTGCTTTTTGTTCCTAGTTGATTTATTAACAACTAAACAAATTGAAGTTTTATGTTTATTGTGATAATTTATTATGTTAACTAAGTTAATTGATGATTGTAATTTGAATTTGAAATGTTGTTGTAATAACTTCCTAAGCTAAACCATCATGAAGCATTTGACTAATCATATTTGTTTACATTTGCAGAAATGTACTTTTATAATTTTACACAAATATATCAAGGTGTTAAAGTTGAAAATCTATCTACTATCCTCAAAAATCATCTTTCTAAATCATTTCAATCAGATCAATATAAAAGTTCAATAACCAATCTTGTTCTTTTTCCAAATCATAAAGAAGAAACATTTGTGACTGCGAAATCAACAAACTCAAAAGAAGTTTTTATATCGTGAGTTTTTTTTTTGATTACTTATTGAGTAGAACCATATTCAAACTTTTTTAGTTATAATTTAAAGATAAATTTAAATTGGTGCTCAAGATGTACATAAGTTTAGTTTTAATTCTTTCTAAATTTATGAATTTTAAGGTAAATACAACTAAGGTCGAAACAAAGGTAATTTTCAGGTTATTTGATAAAGATTATTGATTCAAAAAACCTTAGCATACTCTGCATCTTACAATTTAATTTTAATGTTAGCACTTATATTTTTCTACTTTTTTAATGTAGATATTTAACTGTGTTTAAACTATTTCTTTTTGAAATTTTATATCTGTTTACTTAATAAAATTATTAAACCAAATCAGAAAACATCAAAAACTGGTTGGTTTGGACAATTTTTCTACTACTTTTCATAAGAAAAAATATTTATTAACCTCTTCATTATGTAAAATAGTGTTTTAAATTTCAAACTTCAATAATTCAAGCTACGTTCTTGAATTGGATTCTGATGTTTCGTATTCTAACTTGATGGAAAATTATTTGGAATACAACAGATACAACCCTTTGGAAGGACTTAGGAACAAACCTTTCGGTAATTCATTAATTCCATGTATTAATTGATTAAAAACTAATAGAATAATTAAAGTCTTAATCAGTAATAGATTTTACAAATATCTTAAGAAACCAATAGATGACTTTAAATATTTTCTAGTTGCTTGCTCGGAAAAGCCAATTAAAGGTTTCAAATTTCCATTCACAGTTGCTAACTCAGTTGCTTATTCTGAGGAAAAATGTCCAAAAGGTAAGCGTTTAATACAATTTGAAAAAATAATTTTTCAATTAATAATAATGAAACAATTTGTAGGTCAGGCAAAAGCAGTCATCAAATGTGCTTTAAATAAAAACAATTATAATTCTGAGTTTGATCCATCAACCATAAAAGAAACAGATTGTAAAGCTACAGTGTCGTCACTGTTGTCTGAAGTGAGTTAATTCTTTCTTATCATGTTTTTATTGCTAGAATATTAGTTATTGCATCTTCAAACATTGATTAATCTTACTAAATAAACAAATTTTTCATTTATAATTAATAAATGATTATATTGACTTTTAGATTAGTGAAATAACATTCAATATATCTCAAACAAGCGATGTAATTAGTAATCTAGCCACAATTGTTACTACCTCAAATATCACTTCTAAAGATGTCTCCGAAGTTGTTGATATTCTAAACAAGGCACTAGAAAATGTTGAAGATGAAAAAGTAATTTACAAATCTTTTATTTTGAAAATTCAAAGATCAAACATTTATATTAACATCTAAATCTTATAATCTATTAAATTTCATCAAGATCTTAAATGATTAAACTCTTCTAAACAAAATTATTAATGTTTTCCATTGGTTGGTTTCACTGAAGCAATCTGTTTGTTTCTTGGTTGAATTATTTATACCTTAGATTTTTGTTTTATAATCAAATTGATTTTAATATCAGTAAAATGTCTTTGAATATAGATAGACATTGAAACACTTGAATCAGTTACTCAAGTAGCATCTGAACTTAGTAAAGGTACGAGTGCTGAAAGTAAACAAGTTTCTCTTGAACCTTCACAGCAACAAACCATTCTTAAAAGCATTAACAAAGTTGCTGATCATATAAAGTTGGATTCTAGTACTGGAAAAATAGAAATTTTAACTGATAACATTCAGTTAAAAGTAAATAGTCTTAGAAGTTTAACTCGTTAATAAATAACTTCTCATCTTTAAGGTTGAAAAACCTAAAGCAAATATTGATAAATTATCATACGCTCCACTTTGGATTGATTCCAACACTCAAATTTATCACCTAAACATCACTGCTGAGATTCCACAGAATTTACGTTCAAATAAGAATCTAAAACTAATATTCACTTATTTCGATGATCACAGTTTGTTTGGAACAACAGACGTCGATAAGGTTTGTTTTTATATTTTAAATCTCAGAAAACAAAAAAACTTTGTTTGAATAAGCAAATATTAAGTTTTGTTAAATACTATTAAATAAACTTATAATGTTTAAAAATATCAAAACTTCTGATATTATATTTTACTCTTAATTAAATGCTTTATTTACTGTTGTTATCATCTCAAATTTGTGTCCTCTTTTAATCTCGAAATTATAAATTTTAAGTGAATTTGTAGTTATTCTATCTAATATAGTTTGGTATCAGCTTCTTAAAATTTATTCATATTAATATTCACTCATACTTCCTTTTCTTATTCTTGAAAAGTCCAGTGCTACCAATTCAATTATCATATGATACCAATTACTTCAAGTCAGCAACAGATGTAAGCTGTTTAACTTTTTGAAGGTGATATCAGCAAGACTTTTTCTAGAAGCGCCAATAAGAGAAAAGAGAAATGTCAACGATAACAAATTAAGCACTAATGTCACAATTGTTCACTCAAGCCAGTCTGGGGCTTTTGGAAAAGGAAAAGTTGAAAAAGATAAACTTGATGTGAGTAATCGTAGAAATGTTTATGTAGAAATCAGAAAGGTTATAAGCTTTAAGTCCTATTTAATAATTTGTGTAAGCTCTAATCACTCATACAAAACTTACTTAGGTCTTCAATAAGACATAAAATCATTTTTGTAACTCATCAAAGAAAAATTTGACTTAGATTTTCATTTCAGGTAATTTATTTAGAGCAAGAATGTGTTTACTGGGATGAAACTAACTTGAAATGGTCAAATTTGGGATGCTGTTTAGAGATCAGTAATGATCAACCTGTCTGTAGATGTGATCACACCACTAATTTTGCTCTTATTGTGGTTTGTACTTTATTTGCAATTTGCTTTCCTATCAACTTTATTTGTCGTTTTATTTGTAATATAAATTTTTCACTCAAAATAAATAATTGTAATCTTCCAACAGACTCCAAGTGTACAACCCAAAGATATTACTTTAGATGTTTTCAGCATGGTAGCTCTAATATTATCAGTTATGGGTATTTTTTCCACAACTTGTATATATCTTTATAACTCGTAAGTCAATAATCTTTCTACTAATTATTTTGGAAACAATAAAATGCAAATTAAAAAAGATATTTACAGAAAGTTACGGCAAAAGCAATGGACAAAAATTCAGATCAACATTTATTTCAACCTGTTACTTGCTTATATCATATTTCTATCAGGTGTAAACATGGTAGATGACACAATCACTTGCAATGTCATTACTTGCTTATTACATTACTTTTTCTTGGTAACATGGTTATGGATAGGTATCTATGGATATAAGCTGTACTACACTCTCGTTAAAGTAATTATAAAATGTCAAATATTTATTATCAGTTATGCAGTAGACTCGAGCATAGTATAACATTTGATTGTTTTTCTATGCTACAATAAAAAGCTTTAAATGTTGTTTTAGTTATTTAGTAGAGAAAGTGAACATTTTTTGCTAAAATGTCATATTTTCTCATATTGAATTCCTTTGATTATTGTGGCTATCAATTCTTCCATTACTTACGGAAAACTAGATCAAGAATATCAAGTCAATTTATGTGATAAAAGCAAGTTGACTTTTTTAAAGATAGTTTGAAGATTAGTTTTTGTATGTCTACTTATGAAACGTTTGGCATCTGCTTGATTATCATATCAGAATATTACGATTTATCTATCTTATAATTTAGTGATCACATCCCAAACACTTATTAAAGTTCAGTTTTCTCTTTCAGAGATTGCTTTCGAGTCTCGATATTATAAATCACATTATCGTGCTTCACACATGTGCTGGTTACACAGTTACTCCTTGTATATTGGATTTCTAGCCATCATTGCTATTAAATTATGCTACAATACATTCGTATGTATTTGTGTGATGAGAGAAACAACAATAAAAAGAAATAAAGTAAAAATGTTAATCTTAAATGGATGAGTTTTCATCAGATTTTGTAATTATTTAAGAAGTCAAATAAACTTATTAAAGAAATATTTAGTTTTAAGAAAAGTCAACTAAAGTTTATCACGTTTTTGTCAAGATAACATCAAGTAGAAAGTCACAAAACAGCGAAACTGCATCTTTGGCTATCACTTTAACTTTTACATTGGGCTTAGGATGGACTTTCGGCATTTTCATGACTTTTTCAACAGATCCAACTTATCATCTAGTGACCAGTTGGATCTTCAACTTGGTTAATTGTTTCCAGGTACTTTTCCTAGATTTATTCAACATTTTTACACTCTGTTTTGATAATATATATTATGCAACTAATAGCAACTTATTAAGCTTGTTATATTATATCAGCTTCAAACAAATAATCACTAGAAAGAAATTTAATAATTAAATTGTTAAATTTATTAATTGAGTCAAAAATATTACTCTTGTTTAGTTGTCAAAGTATGTAACCACGTTGTTGACATAAATGAAAGTTTGAATTTAGTTTAAAAGCTCTAAAGCTACTAATAAACTTTGTTATTTTACTATTTTTCAGGGAGTTTACATTTTCTATATTTTTTGCATCAAACCAGTTGAAGTTTGCAAAATTTGGTGGTTACCATTCACCAAAGCAATTCAATCCAACACTATCATATTATCAACACTTAACAGAAGACGCAGCTCAGCTAACATAAGTAGCATAAATGAATATACAACATCAACAGTAGCCAGGTCAACAACCGAACAACCTTCCTCTAAAATTGTTTAACATAGAAGAGGGTATAAGCCATTTCATTATCGATTTACTTTAATGAAATATTTTTGTTTACTCCAGATTTTTATTACCATTTATTGATTATATTCTAGCATCTCCAGTCTCACTACTATATTATTTATTGAGCAAACACATACGAAGACATAATTGCTACAAAAAAAAGTTCATAAGAAATCGGCGTAGAAAGGTCTTGTAGTCTGATCAATGACAATACTCTTTTGTAAAACCCCGAAATAAAAGCCGGGTTGAAACCTCATAGGCAGTTTGTCACTGTACTTAGTGTCGTTCTGGCGGCTCTCACTGCACAAGCCAGGCGTGGCCACATTAGTCCTTTCTTCTACATAATACTTTGTTAGCTTAGAGAAGTAAATCCTGCTGCATCTGCAACAATTGGATCTCCATAATTTCTATCCTGGATTACAGAATATATTTATTTTAGCTAAAAGCTTGACATAAAACTATCAATTACACCTGCAACTGAAAATTTTCAAGTTAATGCATTATAAAGTTTTATTTTTATCAAATAATCTGACGGTTTTTTTCTTCTCGTGTAAACTACGTTTGTATTATTACAACAAATAAAAATTTTCTGAAATGAAAAATTCAGTTTTTAAAAGATTTTTCAGCTTTAATTTAAACAACAAAAATAAAAACAAAGATATTAACATTTACATAAAAATTCTTCTGAAAAATTATGACTCAGAAAAGCCGGAAATGAAAAACTGTGGAAAATAGTCAATTGTCATTTATCAAGTCAGTTATTATAGATGAATGTTTGTAAACATGTTGCAGCTTAATAAGAGATTAAGAATTAGTTACATTATTGTTTTAACGTCATCAAATTAAACAATTGAATAAATATAAGAAAGCACAGTACAATAGAAGAATCTTATTTGTATTTTTAGTTAGAAAAGTTATAACTACAATTTTATTTCCAACTGCGACGTAAGACTCTTGAACTGTATAATTTCAGTATTTGTTTATAGAAAAGTACCTTTAAAAGGTGGAAAAAACTTCCACTAAATCATTAAAGCTAAGTTGAAACCTAGTATCTAAATTTTTGCCCTAAGATCTGGACAACAAGCTGTTGTGTCTGCCCTAACCAGGTAATTACAAGAGTTGTAGAATCAACTAACTTCTTAATTACTCTAATTGACCGAACATTTTTAACCATACAAAGTTAATAAATTAGTCAAACTGGCCTCTTAGTTATATTTTGTTCTGCGTATACTTTAGAGTAAAATATAGTTTAGTTCCAGTTTACTAAAACTATTTTAAATATCCTCTAGTTTTACTGTGTTTAGACTTACACCGTGGTATTGATAAAACGTAGAAATGTTGTTGTAATAACTTTCAAATCTAAACTATCGGGAAGCATTTGACTAATCATATTTATTTACATTTGCAGAGATGTACTTTTATAATTTTACACAAATATATGAATGTGTTAAGGTGGAAATCTTTCTACTATCATCAAAAATCATCTTTCTAGATCATTTAAAACAGATCAATATAAAAGTTCCATTCTACAAAATTCTTAGAATAAAACAATTTTTAATATTTTAAAAAAATCATTACTATTTGTTCTGTTAATTGCTTATCTCTTAGTTCAAGAAGTTACAGTTACATTACTAATCCTTAATTTAAAACAAATTAAAAGGTTAGTGAGCAAAAGCAAAGTATTAAACGTTTTGAAAAAGATTTCGCACCTTGAACAATTTTTGAGTCCTACATTTTTAAAAATTTCATTCTTACTTAATTTCTTAAATGATATCAAATTTAGTTATATTCTCCATAATGATGTAATTCATGATAACATCCTGTAACAGTAATTGAAGTACTTGAAATAATTTGCAACATTTATCACTCACTATGGTTCATGTTGAATACTAATGTTGATACCAAGTATTAAGTAGTTATCTATAAAAATAACTTTCTTCACAAGATGATCATATCTTTTCTGATAATATTTTAAGAATCATATACAGTCAAAGCTTGTGAAAACAAGCGCTTAGATCTAAGGTGCTGCAGTCTTGAAGATTCTAAAAAAGTCTCATATAAAACGTTTTTGTGATAATTTTATTGGTAAACTTGTATCCACTTCTCAGAGTAAACACATGACAAAAACATTTAAAAAAAATTTTAATAAAAGTAATCATCGATTCAATTTGTTTAAACTACTTTAGCAAAGTAAGTCTAGTAGTTTAATAATTGGATATTTACTGTTTATACCAAAGCAAAATGAAAACAAATCTCGACAACCAATCACATTATTCGTTTGGAAAATTAGTAATTAGTTAATCAGCAAAGCTTTAACAGCAAGAAAATTATTATTTAAAAATTTCATATAAAAAAAATATTTGATGTCAATACATATTACAACAATTTTAAAAACATAAAATCAAGTTTATGTAAAGAAAATTATGAAATAAGATAAAAATTCGTTCAAACATATGACTAACAGCATCAGGAAATATATAATTGGTAAAAGATATTAAACCCTGTTATCTTACAGATACTCGTTTGTTGGTAACTAGCAGATTAGTAAGAGATAAGAAATCTGCTACAGCTTTGTTTAAATTTGAAAGAGAATAATTACAAAACAAGGAAACTAATAGAATGTTGTCAACAACTCTTAGTATTTAGCAGTTTTAAGATTGCACCATTTTATACAGGATAAATAGCCTGGATAAAAAACAGTACTGTTAAAGTAGTTTGTTTAATAGTTAGATAGTATTAAAAGCAAAAAACCTTGGGAGCTGTAAAGAATTATAATAAGAAATCTATACCATCTCTAAGCTTTATTTTGCAACTGAAACAACTACGATGTGAAACTCTTTAACTAGATTATTTCAGTATTTTTTTTATATAAAAGAATCTTTAATAGTTAATTACTTTTATTAAATCATTAATAGTAAGTTGACAGCTAGTATGTTTAAATTTTACCATCAGTACATGGCTACGAGCTGCTATGTTTGGCCTAAACAGGTTTGATGATAAAGTTTGTAGAATAAACAAACTTCTTAGTTGGTCTTGTTGCACAAAAATATAAATAATTTTATATTACAAATTAAAATATATTAATATTTGTTCTACGTATAATTTAAAGCAAAATATAGTATAGTTTCAGTTAACTAGAACTTTTTTATACATCCTGTAGTTTTACTGGGTTACTTACACTGTGGTATTGATAAAACGAAATTGTTTATAACAAGTTTTAAGTATTTTATTGAGAATTTAATCGTTTCCTTTTTAAATCTTTGAGTTAAATGTTTATTAAAAACAAAAGTATCTATCAGTATGACCAAGAAATGAAAATTTTTTTCATTCAAATAAAAATTATTTTAAATGCAAATCACTTCAGTATATTTAGGTTTAATAGTTTATTAATTTAGTTGGTAATGTACATGTTAAACAGAAATTGATGGATAAACAAAAAGTTATAAATAAAACGTTTCAGGGGATATATTGTTGATATTTTTCAGTAAATTTTTTTCAATTTGCTAATTTTTAAAAGTTCTAATAAAAGTGCTATCAAAACTTGGCCAAATGTGTAAAACCGTTTTGATATTTTTGATATTTGCTTGCTTGACGATCAAAGCTTATCAGAGAAGTAAGTATTTAAAGAAAACTAAAATGAGACAAGAAAATGTACTTTTATCGGATTAAATGAAACTACTGTAACTTAATAAATCATTATCCAATTACAATTCCATATTTGATTTTGTCTTACTTTTACTAATTTTTAGCTAATAACTAATTCCAAAGACGTTAATGACAACAAGTGCCAGTCTTATATAATATAAAATTAAATAATTTAAAAGTATCTTTTACAATATTTAGATTGTACAGCACCAAAAAGTATTCTCCATGTTACCAAGTATTATTTCTGTAAATCAAAAACATTTTTGTAATAAGATTCTAGTTTTCTATTTATATGACAAAACGTATTGTTTTCTTGAAAAGTGTGTTCGAATCCTGGGCAGCTTACTGATGGATATTACAACCCCGTTAAAGATAATTATTCTGAAGGAGATACAATATCATATGCATGCAACATAGGTTTTGAACTTGTTTATGAAAATGAAAAAGGCAATTTTTCTATTATTCTTCGAAAAAACATTACATGCTCAGATGGCAAATTCAACAACAATTTGGATATGAATTGTCGTCAAAGTAACTAAAACTACAATTTGTAATTAAATCAAATAATATTATGTATCCATAATAGAAATATCTACAACTCAAATTGGTAATATTTGAACAACTTTTACGAATTGTAAAATAACTCAATACAAAGTCGAGATTTAAAATCAAATTTACAAATTTTCTTTTCAATTTGTTTATTTCTAATGTTATATCTGATCTTTTATTTTCAATTTGCAAAATTCCTGTTCGATAAGTACACAAATTCAATAATATTTATATAATATATTTTACAATATTTAGATTATACTGCAACAAAACCTATTCTTCATGGCTACTACCGTCCAATTAAAACTAGCTATCTCATATGACTATTTTAATTTTCTCAACTGTTCCATTAAATTAGAAGCAAAACATGAAATGTTCAACTAATTTCATTTTACATTAGTTGCTTAATTACAAATGAAATTTTTCTAGAACGTGTAAATTAAGAAATAAAATTTTATTTTTTAACAGTTTGTTCAAATCCTAAGGAGCTTGCCAATGGATCTTACAGTCCAATTAAGGAATATTATTTTAATGAAGATCAAATAAACTATGTTTGTGACAAAGGTTTTCAAATGTATTATGATGAGAAAGACCTTGAGCTTGGTTGTATCTACAATAACTCATCTTCTTCTTATGTATCAAGTTTGTTAACTTGTAAAAACGGAAGTTTTCCCAGTTTTCTAAACATGAAATGTCAAAAAAGTAAGAAATAATAGTATATAGAACCAATTTATATATTTTTAGCATTCTCAACACAAAAATATTGAATATAAATCTTTACATAAAAGCTAAAATAGACTTTTTTTAAGCTGAATCATATATAAAGTTAGAAATTGAATTCTTGCGCTTAAAAGTAAATGTAAACTGTTTAATGACAGAAGCTAAATATAACAAAAAATAAACCCAATCATCTAGTTGAAAACATTCATAACTTTTATAAGACTATTTTAAAACTGAATAAGCTTAATTTCTATAAATCAAAAACGTTTTTGCAATAAGACTCTAGTTTTCTATTTATATGACAAAAAGTATTGTTTTCTTGAAAAGTGTGTTCGAATCCTGGGCAGCTAACTGATGGATATTACAACCCCGTTAAAGATAATTATTCTGAAGGAGACACAATATCATATGCATGCAACAAAGGTTTTGAACTTGTTTATGAAAATGAAAAAGGCAATTTTTCTATTATTCTTCGAAAAAACATTACATGCTCAGATGGCAAATTCAACAACAATTTGGATATGAATTGTCGTCAAAGTAACTTAAACTATAATTTGTAATTAAATCAAATAATATTATGTATCCATAATAGAAATATCTACAACTCAGTCTGGTAATATTTGAACAACTTTTACAAGTTGTAAAACAACTCAATACAAAGTCGAGATTTAAAATCAAATTTACAAATTTTCTTTTCAATTTGTTTATTTCTAATGTTATATCTGATATTTTATTTTCATTTTGCAAAATTACTGTTCGATAAGTACACAAATTCAATAATATTTTTATAATATATTTTACAATATTTAGATTATACTACACCGAAACCTATTCTTCATGGCTACTAACGTCCAATTAAAACTAGCTACCTCATATGACTATTTTAATTTTCTCAACTGTTCCATTAAATTAGAAGCAAAACTATGAAATGTTCAACTAATTTCATTTTACATTAGTTGCTTAATTCCAAATGAAATTTTTCTAGAACGTGTAAATTAAGAAACAAAATGTTATTTTTTTACAGTTTGTTCAAATCCTAAGGAGCTTGCCAATGGATCTTACAGTCCAATTAAGAAATATTATTTCAATGAAGATCAAATAAACTATGTTTGTGACAAAGGTTTTCAAATGCATTATGATGAGAAAGACCTTGAGCTTGGTTCTATCAACAATAACTCATCTTCTTCTAATGTATCAAGTTTGTTAACTTGTAAAAATGGAAGTTTTCCCAGTTTTCTAAACATGAAATGTCAAAAAAGTAAGAAATAATAGTATATAAAACTAATTTATATATTTATAGCATTCTCAACACAAAAATATTGAATATAAATCTTTACATTAAAGCTAAAATAGACTTTTTTATTCTGAATCATATATAAAGTTAGAAATTGAATTCTTGCGCTTAAAAGTAAATGTAAACTGTTTAATGACAGAAGCTAAATATAACAAAAAATAAACCCAATCATCTAGTTGAAAACATTCATAACTTTTATAAAACTATTTTAAAACTGAATAAGCTTAATTTCTGTAAATCAAAAACGTTTTTGTAATAAGACTCTAGTTTTCTATTTATATGACAAAAAGTATTGTTTTCTTGAAAAGTGTGTTCGAATCCTGGGCAGCTAACTGATGGATATTACAACCCCGTTAAAGATAATTATTCTGAAGGAGACACAATATCATATGCATGCAACAAAGGTTTTGAACTTGTTTATGAAAATGAAAAAGGCAATTTTTCTATTATTCTTCGAAAAAACATTACATGCTCAGATGGCAAATTCAACAACAATTTGGATATGAATTGTCGTCAAAGTAACTAAAACTACAATTTGTAATTAAATCAAATAATATTATGTATCCATAATAGAAATATCTACAACTCAGTCTGGTAAAATTTGAACATCTTTTGAAATTGTAAAACAACTCAATACAAAGTCGAGATTTAAAATCAAATTTACAATTTTTCTTTTCAATTTGTTTATTTCTAATGTTATATCTGATATTTTATTTTCATTTTGCAAAATTCCTGTTCGATAAGTACACAAATTCAATAATATTTTTATAATATATTTTACAATATTTAGATTATACTGCATCAAAACCTATTCTTCATGGCTACTAACGTCCAATTAAAACTAGCTACCTCATATGACTATTTTAATTTTCTCAACTGTTCCATTAAATTAGAAGCAAAATATGAAATGTTCAACAAATTTCATTTTACATTAGTTGCTTAATTACAAATGAAATTTTTCTAGAACGTGTAAATTAAGAAATAAAATTTTATTTTTTAACAGTTTGTTCAAATCCTAAGGAGCTTGCCAATGGATCTTACAGTCCAATTAAGAAATATTATTTTAATGAAGATCAAATAAACTATGTTTGTGACAAAGGTTTTCAAATGTATTATGATGAGAAAGACCTTGAGCTTGGTTCTATCAACAATAACTCATCTTCTTCTAATGTATCAAGTTTGTTAACTTGTAAAAATGGAAGTTTTCCCAGTTTTCTAAACATGAAATGTCAAAAAAGTAAGAAATAATAGTATATAAAACTAATTTATATATTTATAGCATTCTCAACACAAAAATATTGAATATAAATCTTTACATAAAAGCTAAAATAGACTTTTTTATTCTGAATCATATATAAAGTTAGAAATTGAATTCTTGCGCTTAAAAGTAAATGTAAACTGTTTAATGACAGAAGCTAAATATAACAAAAAATAAACCCAATCATCTAGTTGAAAACATTCATAACTTTTATAAGACTATTTTAAAACTGAATAAGCTTAATTTCTGTAAATCAAAAACGTTTTTGTAATAAGATTCTAGTTTTTTATTTATATGTCAAAAAGTATTGTTTTCTTGAAAAGTGTGTTCGAATCCTGGGCAGCTAACTGATGGATATTACAACCCCGTTAAAGATAATTATTCTGAAGGAGATACAATATCATATGCATGCAACAAAGGTTTTGAACTTGTTTATGAAAATGAAAAAGGCAATTTTTCTATTATTCTTCGAAAAAACATTACATGCTCAGATGGCAAATTCAACAACAATTTGGAAATGAATTGTCGTCAAAGTAACTTAAACTATAATTTGTAATTAAATCAAATAATATTATGTATCCATAATAGAAATATCTACAACTCATTCTGGTAATATTTGAAAAACTTTTACAAATTGTAAAACAACTCAATACAAAGTCGAAATTTAAAATCAAATTTACAATTTTTCTTTTCAATTTGTTTATTTCTAATGTTATATCTGATATTTTATTTTCATTTTGCAAAATTCCTGTTCGATAAGTACACAAATTCAATAATATTTTTATAATATATTTTACAATATTTAGATTATACTACACCAAAACCTATTCTTCATGGCTACTAACGTCCAATTAAAACTAGCTATCTCATATGACTATTTTAATTTTCTCAACTGTTCCATTAAATTAGAAGCAAAATATGAAATGTTCAACTAATTTCATTTTACATTAGTTGCTTAATTCCAAATGAAATTTTTCTAGAACGTGTAAATTAAGAAACAAAATGTTATTTTTTTACAGTTTGTTCAAATCCTAAGGAGCTTGCCAATGGATCTTACAGTCCAATTAAGAAATATTATTTTAATGAAGATCAAATAAACTATGTTTGTGACAAAGGTTTTCAAATGTATTATGAGATGTATTATGATGATAAAGACCTTGAGCTTGGTCTATCAACAATAACTCATCTTCTTCTAATAGTATCAAGTTTGTTAACTTGTAAAAATGGAAGTTTTCCCAGTTTTCTAAACATGAAATGTCAAAAAAGTAAGAAATAATAGTATATAAAACTAGGTTATATATTTATAGCTTTCTCAACACTAAAATATTGAATATAAATCTTTACATAAAAGCTAAAATAGACTTTTTTATTCTGAATCATATATAAAGTTAGAAATTGAATTCTTGCGCTTTTAAGTAAATGTTAACTGTTTAAAATGACAGAAGCTAAATATAACAAAAAATAAACCCAATCATCTAGTTGAAAACATTCATAACTTTTATAAGACTATTTTAAAGCTGAATAAGCTTAATTTCTGTAAATCAAAAACGTTTTTGTAATAAGATTCTAGTTTTCTATTTATATGACAAAAAGTATTGTTTTCTTGAAAAGTGTGTTCGAATCCTGGGCAGCTAACTGATGGATATTACAACCCCGTTAAAGATAATTATTCTGAAGGAGATACAATATCATATGCATGCAACAAAGGTTTTGAACTTGTTTATGAAAATGAAAAAGGCAATTTTTCTATTATTCTTCGAAAAAACATTACATGCTCAGATGGCAAATTCAACAACAATTTGGATATGAATTGTCGTCAAAGTAACTAAAACTACAATTTGTAATTAAATCAAATAATATTATGTATCCATAATAGAAATATCTACAACTCAGTCTGGTAAAATTTGAACATCTTTTGAAATTGTAAAAAACTCAATACAAAGTCGAAATTTAAAATCAAATTTACAATTTTTCTTTTCAATTTGGTTGATTTCTAATGTTATATCTGATATTTTATTTTCATTTTGCAAAATTCCTGTTCGATAAGTACACAAATTCAATAATATTTATATAATATATTTTACAATATTTAGATTATACTGGACCAAAACCTATTCTTCATGGCTACTAACGTCAAATTATAACTAGCTATCTCATATGACTATTTTAATTTTCTCAACTGTTCCATTAAATTAGAAGCAAAATATGAAATGTTCAACAAATTTCATTTTACATTAGTTGCTTAATTCCAAATGAAATTTTTCTAGAACGTGTAAATTAAGAAACAAAATGTTATTTTTTTACAGTTTGTTCAAATCCTAAGGAGCTTGCCAATGGATCTTACAGTCCAATTAAGAAATATTATTTTAATGAAGATCAAATAAAATATGTCGGTGACAAAGGTTTTCAAATGTATTATGATGATAAAGACCTTGAGCTTGGTTCTATCAACAATAACTCATCTTCTTCTAATGTATCAAGTTTGTTAACCTGTAAAAATGGAAGTTTTCCCAGTTTTCTAAACATGAAATGTCAAAAAAGTAAGAAATAATAGTATATAAACTAATTTATATATTTATAGCATTCTCAACACTAAAATATTGAATATAAATCTTTACATAGAAGCTAAATCTGACTTTTTTATTCTGAATCATATATAAAGTTAGAAATTGAATTCTTGCGCTTAAAAGTAAATGTAAACTGTTTAATGACAGAAGCTAAATATAACGAAAAATAAACCCAATCATCTAGTTGAAAACATTCATAACTTTTATAAGACTATTTTAAAACTATAAAAGCTTAATTTCTATAAATCAAAAACGTTTTTGTAATAAGATTCTAGTTTTCTATTTATATGTCAAAAAGTATTGTTTTCTTGAAAAGTGTGTTCGAACCCTGGGCAGCTAACTGATGGATATTACAACCCCGTTAAAGATAATTATTCTGAAGGAGATACAATATCATATGCATGCAACAAAGGTTTTGAACTTGTTTATGAAAATGAAAAAGGCAATTTTTCTATTATTCTTCGAAAAAACATTACATGCTCAGATGGCAAATTCAACAACAATTTGGATATGAATTGTCGTCAAAGTAACTAAAACTACAATTTGTAATTAAATCAAATAATATTATGTATCCATAATTGAAATATCTACAACTCAGTCTGGTAAAATTTGAACATCTTTTGAAATTGTAAAAAAACTCAATACAAAGTCGAAATTTAAAATCAAATTTACAATTTTTCTTTTCAATTTGTTTATTTCTAATATTATATCTGATATTTTATTTTCATTTTGCAAAATTCCTGTTCGATAAGTACACAAATTCAATAATATTTTTATAATATATTTTACAATATTTAGATTATACTGGACCAAAACCTATTCTTCATGGCTACTAACGTCAAATTATAACTAGCTATCTCATATGACTATTTTAATTTTCTCAACTGTTCCATTAAATTAGAAGCAAAATATGAAATGTTCAACAAATTTCATTTTACATTAGTTGCTTAATTCCAAATGAAATTTTTCTAGAACGTGTAAATTAAGAAATAAAATTTTATTTTTTTACAGTTTGTTCAAATCCTAAGGAGCTTGCCAATGGATCTTACAGTCCAATTAAGAAATATTATTTTAATGAAGATCAAATAAACTATGTTTGTGACAAAGGTTTTCAAATGTATTATGATGATAAAGACCTTGAGCTTGGTTCTATCAACAATAACTCATCTTCTTCTAATGTATCAAGTTTGTTAACCTGTAAAAATGGAAGTTTTCCCAGTTTTCTAAACATGAAATGTCAAAAAAGTAAGAAATAATAGTATATAAAACTAATTATATATTTATAGCTTTCTCAACACTAAAATATTGAATATAAATCTTTACATAAAAGCTAAATTAGACTTTTTTATTCTGAATCATATATAAAGTTAGAAATTGAATTCTTGCGCTTTTAAGTAAATGTAAACTGTTTAAAATGACAGAAGCTAAATATAACAAAAAATAAACCCAATCATCTAGTTGAAAACATTCATAACTTTTATAAGACTATTTTAAAGCTGAATAAGCTTAATTTCTGTAAATCAAAAACGTTTTTGTAATAAGATTCTAGTTTTCTATTTATATGACAAAAAGTATTGTTTTCTTGAAAAGTGTGTTCGAATCCTGGGCAGCTAACTGATGGATATTACAACCCCGTTAAAGATAATTATTCTGAAGGAGATACAATATCATATGCATGCAACAAAGGTTTTGAACTTGTTTATGAAAATGAAAAAGGCAATTTTTCTATTATTCTTCGAAAAAACATTACATGCTCAGATGGCAAATTCAACAACAATTTGGATATGAATTGTCGTCAAAGTAACTAAAACTACAATTTGTAATTAAATCAAATAATATTATGTATCCATAATTGAAATATCTACAACTCAGTCTGGTAAAATTTGAACATCTTTTGAAATTGTAAAAAAACTCAATACAAAGTCGAAATTTAAAATCAAATTTACAATTTTTCTTTTCAATTTGTTGATTTCTAATGTTATATCTGATATTTTATTTTCATTTTGCAAAATTCCTGTTCGATAAGTACACAAATTCAATAATATTTATATAATATATTTTACAATATTTAGATTATACTGGACCAAAACCTATTCTTCATGGCTACTAACGTCAAATTATAACTAGCTATCTCATATGACTATTTTAATTTTCTCAACTGTTCCATTAAATTAGAAGCAAAATATGAAATGTTCAACAAATTTCATTTTACATTAGTTGCTTAATTCCAAATGAAATTTTTCTAGAACGTGTAAATTAAGAAATAAAATTTTATTTTTTTACAGTTTGTTCAAATCCTAAGGAGCTTGCCAATGGATCTTACAGTCCAATTAAGAAATATTATTTTAATGAAGATCAAATAAAATATGTCTGTGACAAAGGTTTTCAAATGTATTATGATGATAAAGACCTTGAGCTTGGTTCTATCAACAATAACTCATCTTCTTCTAATGTATCAAGTTTGTTAACCTGTAAAATTGGAAGTTTTCCCAGTTTTCTAAACATGAAATGTCAGAAAAGTAAGAAATAATAGTATATAAACTAATTTATATATTTATAGCATTCTCAACACTAAAATATTGAATATAAATCTTTACATAGAAGCTAAATCTGACTTTTTTATTCTGAATCATATATAAAGTTAGAAATTGAATTCTTGCGCTTAAAAGTAAATGTAAACTGTTTAATGACAGAAGCTAAATATAACAAAAAATAAACCCAATCATCTAGTTGAAAACATTCATAACTTTTATAAGACTATTTTAAAACTATAAAAGCTTAATTTCTATAAATCAAAAACGTTTTTGTAATAAGATTCTAGTTTTCTATTTATATGTCAAAAAGTATTGTTTTCTTGAAAAGTGTGTTCGAACCCTGGGCAGCTAACTGATGGATATTACAACCCCGTTAAAGATAATTATTCTGAAGGAGATACAATATCATATGCATGCAACAAAGGTTTTGAACTTGTTTATGAAAATGAAAAAGGCAATTTTTCTATTATTCTTCGAAAAAACATTACATGCTCAGATGGCAAATTCAACAACAATTTGGATATGAATTGTCGTCAAAGTAACTAAAACTACAATTTGTAATTAAATCAAATAATATTATGTATCCATAATTGAAATATCTACAACTCAGTCTGGTAAAATTTGAACATCTTTTGAAATTGTAAAAAAACTCAATACAAAGTCGAAATTTAAAATCAAATTTACAATTTTTCTTTTCAATTTGTTTATTTCTAATATTATATCTGATATTTTATTTTCATTTTGCAAAATTCCTGTTCGATAAGTACACAAATTCAATAATATTTTTATAATATATTTTACAATATTTAGATTATACTGGACCAAAACCTATTCTTCATGGCTACTAACGTCAAATTATAACTAGCTATCTCATATGACTATTTTAATTTTCTCAACTGTTCCATTAAATTAGAAGCAAAATATGAAATGTTCAACAAATTTCATTTTACATTAGTTGCTTAATTCCAAATGAAATTTTTCTAGAACGTGTAAATTAAGAAATAAAATTTTATTTTTTTACAGTTTGTTCAAATCCTAAGGAGCTTGCCAATGGATCTTACAGTCCAATTAAGAAATATTATTTTAATGAAGATCAAATAAACTATGTTTGTGACATAGGTTTTCAAATGTATTATGATGATAAAGACCTTGAGCTTGGTTCTATCAACAATAACTCATCTTCTTCTAATGTATCAAGTTTGTTAACCTGTAAAAATGGAAGTTTTCCCAGTTTTCTAAACATGAAATGTCATAAAAGTAAGAAATAATAGTATATAAACTAATTTATATATTTATAGCATTCTCAACACTAAAATATTGAATATAAATCTTTACATAGAAGCTAAATCTGACTTTTTTATTCTGAATCATATATAAAGTTAGAAATTGAATTCATGTGCTTAAAAGTAAATGTAAACTGTTTAATGACAGAAGCTAAATATAACAAAAAATAAACCCAATCATCTAGTTGAAAACATTCATAACTTTTATAAGACTATTTTAAAACTGAATAAGCTTAATTTCTATAAATCAAAAACGTTTTTGTAATAAGATTCTAGTTTTCTATTTATATGACAAAAAGTATTGTTTTCTTGAAAAGTGTGTTCGAATCCTGGGCAGCTAACTGATGGATATTACAACCCCGCTAAAGATAATTATTCTGAAGGAGATACAATATCATATGCATGCAACAAAGGTTTTGAACTTGTTTATGAAAATGAAAAAGGCAATTTTTCTATTATTCTTCGAAAAAACATTACATGCTCAGATGGCAAATTCAACAACAATTTGGAAATGAATTGTCGTCAAAGTAACTTAAATTATAATTTGTAATTAAATCAAATAATATTATGTATCCATAACAGAAATATCTACAACTCATTCTGGTAATATTTGAAAAACTTTTACAAATTGTAAAACAACTCAATACAAAGTCGAAATTTAAAATCAAATTTACAATTTTTCTTTTCAATTTGTTGATTTCTAATGTTATATCTGATATTTTATTTTCATTTTGCAAAATTCCTGTTCGATAAGTACACAAATTCAATAATATTTTTATAATATATTTTACAATATTTAGATTATACTGCATCAAAACCTATTCTTCATGGCTACTAACGTCCAATTAAAACTAGCTATCTCATATGACTATTTTAAATTTCTCAACTGTTCCATTAAATTAGAAGCAAAATATGAAATGTTCAACTAATTTCATTTTACATTAGTTGCTTAAGTCCAAATGAAATTTTTCTAGTACGTGTAAATTAAGAAACAAAATGTTATTTTTTTACAGTTTGTTCAAATCCTAAGGAGCTTGCCAATGGATCTTACAGTCCAATTAAGAAATATTATTTTAATGAAGATCAAATAAACTATGTTTGTGACATAGGTTTTCAACTGTATTATGATGATAAAGACCTTGAGCTTGGTTCTATCAACAATAACTCATCTTCTTCTAATGTATCAAGTTTGTTAACCTGTAAAAATGGAAGTTTTCCCAGTTTTCTAAACATGAAATGTCAGAAAAGTAAGAAATAATAGTATATAAACTAATTTATATATTTATAGCATTCTCAACACAAAAATATTGAATATAAATCTTTACATTAAAGCTAAAATAGACTTTTTTATTCTGAATCATATATAAAGTTAGAAATTGAATTCTTGCGCTTTAAAGTAAATGTAAACTGTTTAAAATGACAGAAGCTAAATATAACAAAAAATAAACCCAATCATCTAGTTGAAAACATTCATAACTTTTATAAGACTATTTAAAACTACATAAGCTTAATTTCTGTAAAACAAAAACGTTTTTGTAATAAGATTCTAGTTTTCTATTTATATGTCAAAAAGTATTGTTTTCTTGAAAAGTGTGTTCGAATCCTGGGCAGCTAACTGATGGATATTACAATCCCGTTAAAGATAATTATTCTGAAGGAGATACAGTATCATATACATGCAACAAAGGTTTTGAACTTGTTTATGAAAATGAAAAAGGCAATTTTTCTATTATTCTTCGAAAAAACATTACATGCTCAGATGGCAAATTCAACAACAATTTGGATATGAATTGTCGTCAAAGTAACTAAAACTACAATTTGTAATTAAATCAAATAATATTATGTATCCATAATAGAAATATCTACAACTCAGTCTGGTAATATTTGAACAACTTTTACAAATTGTAAAACAACTCAATACAAAGTCGAGATTTAAAATCAAATTTACAATTTTTCTTTTCAATTTGTTTATTTCTAATGTTATATCTGATATTTTATTTTCATTTTGCAAAATTCCTGTTCGATAAGTACACAAATTCAATAATATTTTTATAAAATATTTTACAATATTTAGATTATACAGCACCAAAACCTATTCTTCATGGCTACTACCGTCCAATTAAAACTAGCTATCTCATATGACTATTTTAATTTTCTCAACTGTTCCATTAAATTAGAAGCAAAATATGAAATGTTCAACTAATTTCATTTTATATTAGTTGCTTAATTCCAAATGAAATTTTTCTAGAATGTGTAAATTAAGAAATAGAATGTTATTTTTTTACAGTTTGTTCAAATACTAATTATATTTGTTTACATTTGCAGAAATGTACTTTTATAATTTTACACAAATATATCAAGGTGTTATAGTTGAAAATCTATCTACTATCATCAAAAATCATCTTTCTAAATCATTTCAATCAGATCAATATAAAAGTTCAATAACCAATCTTGTTTTTTTTCCAAATCACAAAAAAGAAACATTTGTTACTGCGAGATCAACAAACTCAAAAGAAGTTTTTATATCGTGAGTTTTTTTTTTATTATTTATTGAGTAGCACCATAGTCAAACTTCTTTAGTTATAATTTAAAGATAAATTTTAATTGGTGCTCAGGATGTACATAAGTTTAGTTTTCATTCTTTCTAAATTTATGAATTTTAAGGTAAATTCAACTAAGGTCAAAACAAATGTAATTTTCAGGTTATTTGATAAAGATTATTGATTCAAAAAACCTTAGCATACTCTGCATCTTACAATTTAATTTTAATGTTAGCACTTATATTTTTCTACTTTTTTAATGTAAATATTTAACTGTGTTTAAACTATTTCTTTTTGAAATGTTAAATTCTTTTACTTAATAAAAATTATTAAACCAAATTTGAAAACATCAAAAACTGGTTGGTTTGGAAAACTTTTCTACTACTTTTCATAAGGAAAAATATTCATTAACCTCTTCATTATGTAAAATAATGTTTTAAATTTCAAACTTCAATAATTCAAGCTACGTTCTTGAATTGGATTCTGATGTTTCGTATTCTAACTTGATGGAAAATTATTTGGAATACAACAGATACAACCCTTTGGAAGGACTAAGCATCAAACCTTTCGGTAGTTCATTAATTCCATGTAATAATTGATTAAAAACTAATAGAACAATTAAAGTCTTAATCAGTAATAGATTTTACAAATATCTTAAGAAACCAATAGATGACTTTAAATAATTTCTAGTTGCTTGCTCGGAAAAGACAATTAAAGGTTTCAAATTTCCATTCACAGTTGCTAACTCAGTTGCTTATTCTGAGGAAAAATGTCCAAAAGGTAAGCGTTTAATACAATTTGAAAAAAGTATTGTTCAATTAATAATAATGAAACAATTTGTAGGTCAGGCAAAAGCAGTCATCAAATGTGCTTTAAATAAAAACAATCATAATTCTGAGTTTGATCCATCAACCATAAAAGAAACAGATTGTAAAGCTACAGTGTCGTCACTGTTGTCTGAAGTGAGTTAATTCTTACTTATCATGTTTTTATTGCTAGAATATTAGTTATTGCATCTTCAAACATTGATTAATCTTACTAAATAAACAAATTTCTCATTTATAAGTAATAAATGATTATATTGACTTTTAGATTAGTGAATTAAAATTCAATATATCTCAAACAAGCGATGTAATTAGTAATCTAGCCACAATTGTTACTACCTCAAATATCACTTCTAAAGATGTCTCAGAAGTTGTTGATATTCTAAACAAGGCACTAGAAAATGTTGAAGATGAAAAAGTAATTTACAAATCTTTTATTTTGAAACTTCAGAGATCAAATATTTATATTAACATCTAAATCTTATAATCTATTAAGTTTCATCAAAATCTTAAATGATTAAACTCTTATAAACAAAATTATTCTTTAGTTATATTGGTTGGTTTCACTGAAGCAATCTGTTTGTTTCTTGGTTGAATTATTTATACCTTAGATTTTCTGTGTTTCGTTTTTGTTTTATAATCAAATTGATTTTAATATCAGTAAAATGTCTTTGAATATAGATAGACATTGAAACACTTGAATCAGTTACTCAAGTAGCATCTGAACTTAGTAAAGATACAAGTGCTGAAAGTAAACAAGTTTCTCTTGAACCTTCACAGCAACAAACCATTCTTAAAACCATTAACAAAATAGCTGATCAAGTAAAGTTGGATTCTAGTACTGGAAAAATTGAAATTATAACTGATAACATTCAGTTAAAAGTAAATAGTCTTAGAAGTTTAACTCGTTAATAAATAACTTCTCATCTTTAAGGTTGAAAAACCTAAAGCAAATATTGATAAATTATCATACGCTCCACTTTGGATTGATTCCAACACTCAAATTTATCACCTAAACATCACTGCTGAGATTCCACAAAATTTACGTTCAGATAAGAATCTAAAAGTAATATTCACTTATTTTAATGATCACAGTTTGTTTGGAACAACAGACGTCGATACGGTTTGTTTTTATATTATAAATCTCAGAAAAAACATTATTTGAATAAAAAAAACACATTAAGTTTTGATAATTACACTTAAACAAACTAATTATCTTTAAAAATAACAAAACGTTGGATAATATATTTTACTCTTAATTAAATGCTTTATTTACTGTTGTTATCATCTCAAATTTGTGTCCTCTTTTAATCTCGAAATTATAAACTTCAAGTGAATTTGTAGTTATTCCATCTAATATAGTTTGGTATCAGCTTCTTAAAGTTTATTAATATTAATATTCACTCATACTTCCTTTTCTTATTCTTGAAAATTCAAGTGCTACCAATTCATAAATCATATGACACCAATTATTTCAAGTCAGCAACAGATGTAAGCTGTTTAACTTTTTGAAGGTGATATCAGCAAGACTTTTTCTAGAAGCACCAATAAGAGAAAAGAGAAATGTCAACGATAACAAATTAAGCACTAATGTCACAATTGTTCACTCAAGCCAGTCTGGGGCTTTTGGAAAAGGAAAAGTTAAAAAAGATAAACTTGATGTGAGTAATCGTAGAAATGTTTTTGCAGAAATCAGAAATTTTATAAGCTTTAAGTCTTATTTAATAATTTTTGTGAGCTCCAATCACTCATACAAAACTTACATAGGTCTTCAATAAGACATAAAATCATTTTTATAACTCATCAAAAAAAATTGACTCAGATTTTCATTTCAGGTAATTTATTTAGAGCAAGAATGTGTTTACTGGGATGAAACTAACTTGAAATGGTCAAATTTTGGATGCTGCTTAGAGATCAGTAATGATCTACCTGTCTGTAGATGTGATCACACCACTAATTTTGCTCTTATTGTGGTTTGTACTTCATTTGTAATTTGCTTTCCTATCAACTTTATTTGTCGTTTTATTTGTAATATAAATGTTTCACTCAAATAAATAATTGTAATCTTCCAACAGACTCCAAGTGTACAACCCAAAGATATTACTTTAGATGTTTTCAGCATGGTAGCTCTAATATTATCAGTTATGGGTATTTTTTTCACAACTTGTATATATCTTTATAACTCGTAAGTCAATAATCTTTCTACTAATTATTTTGGAAACAATAAAATGCAAATTAAAAAAGATATTTACAGAAAGTTACGGCAAAAGCAATGGACAAAAATTCAGATCAACATTTATTTCAACCTGTTACTTGCTTATATCATATTTCTATCAGGTGTAAACATGGTAGATGACACAATCACTTGCAATGTCATTACTTGCTTATTACATTACTTTTTCTTGGTAGCATGGTTATGGATAGGTATCTATGGGTATAAGCTGTACTACACTCTCGTTAAAGTAATTATAAAATGTCAAATATTTATTATCAGTTATGCAGTAGACTCGAGCATAGTATAACCTTTGATTGTTTTTCTATGCTACAATAAAAAGCTTTAAATGTTGTTTTAGATATTTAGTAATGAAAGTGACCATTTTTTGCTAAAATGTCATATTTTCTCATATGGAATTCCTTTGATTATTGTGGCTATCAATTCTTCAATTACTTTCGGAAAGCTAGATCAAGAATATCAAGTCAATTTATGTGATAAAAGCAAGTTGACTTTTTTAAAAATAGTTTGAAGATTAATTTCTTTTTGTCTACTTATGAAACGTTTGGCATCTGCTTGATTATCATATCAGAGTATTACGATTTATCTATCTTATAATTTAGTGATCACATCCCAAACACTTATTAAAGTTCAGTTTTCTCTTTCAGAGATTGCTTTCGAGTCTCGATATTATAAATCACATTATCGTGCTTCACACATGTGCTGGTTACACAGTTACTCCTTGTATATTGGATTTCTAGCCATCATTGCTATTATATTATGTTACAATACATTCGTATGTATTTGTGTGATGAGAGAAACAACAATAAAAAGAAATAAAGTAAAAATTTTAATCTTAAATGGATGAGTTTTCATCAGATTTTGTAATTATTTAAGAAGTCAAATAAACTTATTAAAGAAATATTTAGTTTTAAGAAAAGTCAACTAAAGTTTATCACGTTTTTGTCAAGATAACATCAAGTAGAAAGTCACAAAACAGGGAAACTGCATCTTTGGCTATCACTTTAACTTTTACATTGGGCTTAGGATGGGCTTTCGGCATTTTCATGACTTTTTCAACGGATCCAACTTATCATCTAGTGACCAGTTGGATCTTCAACTTGGTTAATTGTTTCCAGGTACTTTTCCTAAATATATTCAACATTTTTACACTCTGTTTTGATAATATATATTATGCAACTAATAGCAACTTATTAAGATTGTTATATTATATCAGCTTCGAACAAATAATCACTAGAAAGAAATTTAATAATAAAACTGTTAAATTTATTAATTGAGTCAAAAATATTACTCTTGTTTAGTTGTCAAAGTATGTAACCACGTTGTTGACATAAATGAAAGTTTGAATTTAGTTTAAAAGCTCTAAAGCTACTAACAAACATTATTATTTTACTATTTTTCAGGGAGTTTACATTTTCTATATTTTTTGCATCAAACCAGTTGAAGTTCGCAAAATTTGGTGGTTACCATTTACCAGAGCAATTCAATCGAACTCTATTACATTATCAACACTTAATACAAGACGCAGCTCAGCTAACATAAGTAGCATAAATGAATATACAACATCAACATTAGCCAGGTCAACAACCGAACAACCTTCATCTAAAAAAGTTTAACATAGAAGAGGGTATAAGCCATTTCATTATCGATTTACTTTAATGAAATATTTTTGTTTACTCAAGATTATTATTACCATTTATTGATTATATTCTAGCATCTCCCGTCTCACTACTTTATCAGTTATTGAGCAAACAAATACGAAGACAAAATTGCTGAAAAGGGTTCATAAGAAACCGGCGTAGAAAGGTTTTGTAGTCTGATCAATGACAGCGTTTTAAGAAAACGTAAAACTCTGAAATGAAGGCTGGGTTGCAACCTCATAGGCAGTTTGTCACTGTACTTAGTGTCGTTCGGGCGACTCTCACCACTCAAGACGGGCGTGGCCATATCAGTCTTTTTCTTCTGCAGCATACTTTCTTAGTGTAGAGAAGTAAATCCTGCTACATCTGCAACAATTGAATCTTCATAATTTCTGTCTTGGATTACAGAATAGTTGATTTAGCTAAAAGCTTGACATAATATTATCAATTACATTTACAGCTAAAAATGTTCAAGTTAATGCATTATAAAGTTTTATTTTTATCAAACAGTCTAACGGTTTTTTACAAAATTTAGTTGTACTCTTCATAATGATGTAATTCATGATAACATCCTGTAACAGTAATTGAAGTACTTGAAATGGTTTGCAACATTTATCACTCATTATGGTTCATGTTGAATACTCATGTTGATAACAAGTATTAAGTAGTTATCTATAAAAATAACTTTCTTCACAAGATGATCATATCTTTTTGATAATATTTTAAGAATCATATACAGTCAGAGCAAGTGCTTAGATCTAAGATGCTGCAGTCTTGGAGATTCTAAAAAAGTCTTAGATAAACCGTTTTTGGGATAATTTATAGGTAAACTTGTATCCACTTCTCAGAGTAAACACATGATTAAACCATTTAACAAAAAGTTTTAATAAAAGTACTCATCGATTCAATTTGTTTAAACTACTTTAGCAAAGTAATTATTAACGAGCTCTTCAATGGTGCAGTATATATGAAATAGGTAACAGTAGATAACCTTACAGCTTGTGTAAATGTTTCGTCGCTCACTACTTTATATGCCTAGTTCATTCTGTAACCGATTATGAAGCAGTGAATTCAATGGAACTCAAGGAGGACCAAGATTTTAGAAGATGTCAAGCTGATTCAAGCATAAGTTTCAAATGTGGAAAAGGGAACACTATAGTCGAGCCTGTAATCTTTAGAGGAGGTCTCCTAAGAAACAATCAAGAAGGCAAATAACAGAGAGAGCTGCAATGATTATCCAAGGACATGAAGCACTGGGGTTAACTCAATATTCTAGGAAATTGAACCATGCGATTGTAGATGTTTCTATAGCGGGTAAGTTGACTAAAAGCACTTATTAATACCGAATCCTCGAAGAGCTTTGTAAGTGGGAAGGTTGCTCAGAACTTGGAAGTTCACAAGATTCAAAATCCATTTAAGCTGGAAATGGCTCAGTCATCGAAGATGCACAAAATAAATATATTGTGTAAACATGGGGGAGAGATATGAGCGTTCTGCTAAGAATGATAGTGAATCTGTAGAAGTTGTTATAATCACGGTGGAAGAGAAGATAGTGGAAGCGAGATAAAAACTTTGCAGCGCTGTAACTTTCTTCTTATTCTTTTTATTGTTGCATTTCGAGTTGTTCTTTTCTTCAATATGCAAATTTTTATAACAATTTTCTTAAGTTTGTCAGAGACACAAAAATGACCTTTAATGAATTGAGGTATATAGAGTAGAAGAGCTTTGTTTCTGAGATTGTTGGGTGGGAAGAGTTCAAAAAAATTTTGAAACTTCTGATGGATCTTCATTTCCTTACAAATCCAAGTCAATACAGATGCAGAAACTTTTTTGGCTTATGAAAATAGGTTTGTAAATTTTTGGATAAGATCCCACTAATTCCATATGAGAGGAGGTAAGTTTGATATCAAATGGGTATCATGATGGAGATTGGGTTACTACGATTCGAAATAAATATCTAGAAGAACCCTGCTAGAGTTATCATATCAAGACTAGATGACCTGCTGGAAAACTACTGTTTTGTTCTAGTCAAAATTGAGACAGATTTTTCCAATCATCCCACTACAGGTTTCAATTTAGAAACTCTATGTATGGGATGTTGGCAGTCGGGAGTAGATTTGAAAGGCTTGCAACTACAATCATACATATTTGATCTTCGTTATTGACAGTTGTGATAGAGATCGATTTGACAAAGCAAGAAGAGAGTTTCATGCTATCACTTATGAAGAAGCTAATGTAATAAAGGTTGAACTGCTGGAGGCTAACCTGATGTACGCGCGAGTCCGCTATCTCGATGGCAGTGAATCCAACGTTTCTTTGAGGGATCTAGCCAGACAACTAAATGCTGATGAGCAGGACTTTGACGTTCATTCAGGACGAGGTAATAAAGACGATAGTCCCTGACGGGTTTCACCAAGTAATATAAGGGAGTTTCAATGACAACATCAAAACTAGAAAGAAAGAAGATGGCGAGAGGGACAAATATAGTGTTCATGTTCCCAGAAGAGAAATGACGATGAGCTTTGATGGTATGGGTATCAGGAATGATAACGTCAGCCCAAAGAAGGGAAGAAACGGTGGTGTTCACCAGATCATTTAAAGTTGTACCTCCAAAGTGCTATGGTTGCGACTAATTACCATTGATGGTAATTATGAAACACCGTGCAATCTTTACTGTTCGGCTCAGTTATTTGGTTGGGGAGAATCCGGTATAGCAGTAAAGTATTTTGCCGCTTATGTAAATGTGTTAAATTTCATTCTCGTATATACCGTTGTCATTCACTAATATACTGTGTTTTGGGTAGCATGTATCGTTATTATACTTATCGTTGTTGTTAGTCGCCTGAAAAATTCGACTAAAGCTTTATATAAAAAGTCATTATCATTACAATTAGCAAACAGGGACCCAAGACTGGATCTATAATGAACGTATTTGCTTCGAGGTTTTCTAGCCTTATAGAATTCTGACAAACAATTTTATTGTTACTAAAAATATAAATTTTTTTAAATTTTTAGCAAAAATAAATAAAAAACTTAAAATATATTCTACTGATGATAAAATACTATAAAAATAAAACACAAAATATTAAAAGAGCCATTTATTTAAATACATCTATCAACTTCATAAACAAATTTCTGTTGATCGGCTCCACTAAACTCAGATACCAGTATTCCTTGCTTAAAAAATTTAAAAGTCGGCATGGCAGTAACGTTTTGTTTTTCTGATAGCATTGGGGCATCATCAACATCTACTTTTAAAACAATAATATCACGAGTTTGGGCCATTCTAAGAATGGTTGGAGCAATTTGGCGGCAAGGTCCACACCATTTTGCATAAAAGTCAACGACAACTAACTTTTGATTTGCTTCTAATAGATGTTTTTCAAATTCAGCTGGTTTTTCTACATCATGAATCACCCCCATAACTATATCTGATGTTTTTACAGAAATACTATACTAAAACAACAATTTTTACTATGATATTGAAATACTCTGTATTACGCTCATCTAAATTGAAAAATTACAAAAATCAGAATAAATATATCATAAACAGTTTATATCACTAAAGTATAAATCTATAAAATATTTTACAACATTTTACTAAATATTTTTAGCTAAAAATTACTAAAACAATAAATTATTACTTTTAAAGCCTAACAATTAATTAGATAAAAAATAATGAAAAGATAGCTAAGTTTTTCAAATTAATCATTACATGACATTTGATGTAATAACAATCATAAAATGTGTCAAGTTAAATAAGCAACATAAAATAACAAAGCAAATCTGCAACTACCTTGATAAAATAATATGTATACTTTAATAAAAATAGATACTAAATAAACTTTTTGACAATAATTAAAAATTAGATTTACTTTAGAAAACAATCTTAACTAATTTTAGGTGATTCCGTTGCTATGCAATGGTATAAATACTGTCACCAATATCAAAATATAAACTCAATGGTAATACTATTTTTTAATGTGGATGTCTTGCACGAAAATAAAACCTTTGATTTGTAGTATTAACCAGTCTAGCCCATATCAAATGTGAGGTGGAAAAGAAACCGATATTTTGAAGTTTAGTTTATTAGTAGTTGCTTGCTTATAGCAGTAAACTGTTCTCAAAAAAGATAGAAAAATATTTTTAACTAAACATGATGGATAGTTTTAAGTTTCTGTCTCTTTGAGGCTTTTTATACTTCCTATTTCATTTGAAATGTATATGTAGGGATAAAAGTACAGTGCGAATTTATCAGATGTAAAGTATAATAAAATCCTTGATATTTCATTATAATCCAAAGGGCTTTTAAATATATGTTTAGGGACCAAGTTTTTTAAGTACTGAACTACTTTTAAATACAACAATAGCAATCTGCTTTATCCAGTAGACTGAATCGAATATATTTTATAGATGTTAATGTAAACATGTATTTTTCACTGACAATTTAAAAATCTCGGCAGTAATTCTGCAGGCTCTGGTTACTTTCAGTGTTTAACGGAATGATTGATATATACGTCTGCTAGTTACTCAATATCAATCAGAAGTTTATCAAAGTAAGTTAGACACTCTACTGGAATAGGGATCATGGGAATAGAAAGCTGAACAATAAAACTGATTAATTTTACACTACATAAATATGTTTACAATTTTGGCTCTATGTATATCAAAGTAGATACTGCAGTGGATAGGTCAATAATCCCAGATTATATGATTAATACAATATGAGGGGTTACATATATTAACACCACAGAAGTTATAAAAGACATATGGAGAATGTGAAATAAGAACGTTAGTTAATATAATGGATTGGTGAGTTGTCTAAGAGGTAAGAAGCTTAAAAGTTTTAACAAAGATAGGCATAAAAGCTGGATTGCTGGAATACCTAAGCTTCAGGACCGCTAAGCTAAAGAAATGGATTCATGGCTAGATTTTTAAGTGTAAGAATGTCTTGGTAAAGACTCGTGACTGCAATTGTAGTTAAATGCTTGTGAGTTGACAATCAGAGAACTTCGACTAGATAATGACGAAAAGTGACATATACAGGCAATCTACAGACATAATCACTTTTTGGGTACTAGAATAACACTAAGAAAAAGTTTGACCTCTGAGAATATGTGGGTACTACACGAAAGAAATGGTGGCTAAAAATTACTGATAGAACCTTTACTGCGGGCAGACTTATCCTTCAGAATATTCAGAAACTTCTTATAGCCATAACTTCCAAAAGGCAACCTTTACTGCATCAAATAATTCTAATATAAAGAAATAGTTTTTATTTTATTTTAAACTACTTTTTAAGATCTATCAAGATGTTTTCTCGGTTTTAAACTTTGTAAGAGGTTTAAGGTTCTTTACACTAAATTACGTTTGAATTCTTGTATTTCTCTCAGCTAATACTAAAAACGAGGGAGTTTTTAATAAAATTGATAAATTTAAAATAAGATATTAAATAATTAAACCCAAAATTTAAGATCACTAAGCAATTAATGTACATCTGATCAATGACAACAATTCTAGGAGACACAAAACTTCGAATTTAAAGTCGGAGCCCCGTAGACAGTTTGTCACTGTAATCAATGTCGTTCTGGCAGCTGCTGAGACGCTAGCAGGGCGCAGCTGCATTACTTTGTCTGTTCTGCTGCATAACCTAGATGACCTGGAAAATGAAATCCTGCTGCATAGCAGCAACTGGATCTCCATATCATATTATAGACCCTAGCATATATAAGCATGGTCGATCAATTAATACTTAAAATTGGAGCAAAGTTGAAAGACTGAATGTAGATTAAACAGAATAGAATACATATTTCCAGAAATTCGAAATTTCATTTACTATAGTTTGAATAAATAAACTCTGCAAACAACATTTTAGCTTTTGTTATTTATAGTAAATTCTTAAAATCACATTGTCTATCAAACAACTTTATAAACTTATAAAATATTGATATACATCGGTTACAATAAAATTTAGTGTATTTCTCAAATTTTTGTTTAAATCCATCTATTAATTTCATGAATTAGAGTTTCTTCACACACTCTATCTTTTGAAAAATGTGACAACAGTTTTTCGTCTTTATAAAGTTTGAAAGTTGGTACACCGTTTACGTCTTGTGATTCTGATAAAACGAGAGCTCCATCAACATCTACTTTAATTAAAATAAGATCTCTATCTTCAATTATTTGGTCGACAATTGGTGCAATTTTTTTACAAGCCCCACTTCTTTTAGTATAAAAATAAACTACAACTAACTTTTGTTCTGCTTCTAACATACGTGTTTTAAAATCACGCTGTTTTTCTACATTATATACTATGCCCATTACTGTATTTTACGTTTTTATGCAAACACTCTTTCCAAACTAAAAATCTTGAAGTACCACAGTTACATGTACTAATGTGTGCTTATCTAAAAAAAGTTTGAGTAAAATTATTAGTTGGAAAGAAAAAAATCTGAAATTATACTTGAAATCACTTTCACTAAGATTTAATCTTTATTTAGTCATAAAAAATACTAAGTTCATTTTTGACAAAATATCATAAAAGCTCTAAATTTTTTCCATCTTCTATCAAGAATAATTATCTTAGATATGAAAAAAAGGAAACAACTGTAGAGATATCTACAAAAAGATAATAAAAAAACCTTACTTTAATGTTTAATAAATAATATGACAACTTAAACTTTAATTCATTTTTGAAGAAAATGATTCAAGTAGTAACAATATTTAGTAAATATCTTATAATTGTCAAAATAAATTTCGATTAAAAAAAAAGGGAATTTTCAGTTTTTCAACAATTATAAGTTATGCGTGACAGAGTTACAAACAGTTTTTAATAAATGACAACAATTCAATTTAATTTCAAATCATAGTGAATAAAAGTTCATTATTTTAAATTATAAAGTAAGTATCATTAAGTAGTATTATTATTATTATTTATAATAGTAGTTAAAAATTATACTTGCATATACTTACAAAATAAATCGGTTTTATTACTTGTAATAATAATTTGACATAATTTAGAAAACATTTATAACTACTTTATTTTCGTTGCTATGTAGAGCTATAAATACTGAATAATGTTACCAATGCTAAAAAAGAAAAAAAAGTAATTTAAAGTTTGAAAACAAAAAACATAATGCGACATAAAATGCTTAACTTCATATAATATAATACATTTTTAATTGTATAGCAAGTGAAAAAACAAATTGCTGCATTTACATAGTATAAATTAAAATAAAAGTTTTTTTTACACTTTAGTATAAAAATTAACTAAACTTAAAAATCAATCTTATACATCCATATTTCTTCTTTAATTAAATAATTTACTTAGGAGCAATAAGAGCTTACATTATATTGTTTAAATTATCTTTTAGTACTTTTGCTCTACGTAACTCATTTTTAATTAAATTTGCGCATTTATAATCACAAATGTATTGTCTTAAGTTTTGCAATAAATAACGGTAGAATTAAATAAACGAAATGACAATATTTAGTAAACGTTTTGGGAAAATATTAGTTGGCTTTCGATAACATGGAAATAACATAATAAAAGATGCTGTTGCAACACTTATACAACATTATACAATATACAACATAAGAAATATATTTTAAATGTTTATGGTGATATTTGTGACAGATATTAGTTCTAAATATTGCTTAATCAAAAATAAATTTAAACTTTTTTTTTATATAAGCTACTTGCCTATATTTAATTAAGTTGTATTTTATTTTCTCAACAAACTTGATTTCCTCCTGTTGTTCGTATTGACTTTTAAACCATAAGGTGGCAAAGCACAATTATTTTTATTTTTATCCAATCGACTTAAAGGAATAATATTAAAAGGTGTCGACCTGAGGATAGATTTTACAGATGTTATTCTAACTGCTTTCAAGTGTTTTTAATTGCATAATATCTTTATAGTTAGCTGTGTTTTGAACATAATTTTTATTCAAAACTTAATTTTTAGAAATAATCAGTTTGTTATAAAAAAGGTTTAAAAATATGTATTGCTAATAAAAATTGCTAAGAAAAATGAACTTTTACATAAAATTTCACCTAACAGAGTTTAAAAGTAAATTTTATGATAAATGTCTTTCTTATCAACAAGTCAAAATATAATCGTTCAATAGAAAGATATGTTACCTATTTCTTATTTTTTTAACATCTTCTGAAGACTCTAAAAGCTAGTCGAAAATAGTTTCTCAATAATCATCCAGTTTATTAAACAATAATTAAACTAATTGCTTTTAATATTTATCTTTTACCATAATCATTTATTCATAACTGTCGAAGCAGTTACTTTGGTAGTGTTTTCGGATTCTTTTATTGAAAATGTCTAAATGTTTTCCTTTCGTATCTAACTACTTAAGGCCAATTTTTTTTTTGCAAATTTATAAATAGTCCAATAATAAGTTTTAGAAATGAGTTTCTTGTTATTTTGTTTAAAATCCAACTTTAAATTAAACTTTTTAAAAGCTGAAAATGTTTTACTGTTCATAGAATTAAACATTTTTCAACTCCATGATTTATCCTTAAACATGTTTTGAGAGATAACATAATTTCGAAGGCAGTGATGAATAACAAACCTGAAGCCACTTAGATAGATAGAATATAAATATCGTATTGATTCCTTGCTATTGTGTTAATAGTTTTCTGTTTGTATTAAAGATGATAAAATAGAATACTTCAGTTAAAAAAATAAGTTTAGATGTTAAGATGATTGATGAGAGACCTAACTTTATGAGTGTCATATTGATGCTTTATTTCATATCGGATTTCGCTTACATCTAATTACTGCTGTTAGCTTTATTTAACTTTATTTCCTTTATTCTCTGTCAACAGATTCAAGATTATTTATTTCTGTTATTCCTTTCATACCAAATTTAAAAAATTCTTTATTCACCTTAGTTATAATAATTTGTTCTTTCAAAGCATCATTTATGATTAATAAAAATACATCCAAAGAAAACAAAATCGCTTTAAGTTAAATGAATTTTGATGTTGCCCATATAGCCCAATTATTTTTGATAATGTTGGCATAATTGTTTGGTTTATTTTCATTAGATTAATTTCTAAGTTTGTCTATTTCTGAAATAGATACATTATTTAGTTGATATTTGTAACTTACACTGAAAATATGAAGCTAATTATAAAATAATCTGCTCCTAGCAAAGAAATATACACCAGCAATTTTTGCTACAAAAGTATCATAGCTTAGATGCTATAAAGAAATTTAGTGAAATATTTAAAAGCTTATATTTTCATGACTTATCTATTCAGAAAATTTAAACAGGCCTTGCTATGTAAAAGTTGAATTGTCAAAATGTTTGTGAAGTAGTTATAAAGTTAATAAATAATTATATAAGCTAAAAAACATAGAAATGTTCAAATGGTTTAAAATTTACTAGTTTATTGCATAAGATTATAACACAAAACTTTACTTTACTTAATTTCCAATCAACTGCTTATAAAATAACTATATTACCAACAAAATAGTTTTTTTTTAATTTTGTAATCGCCAAATTCTTAAGATTTATCTGTTATAATCTGTCTATTGAAAAAAATAAACTTTCGATTCCATTAATATCTGTTTTTGGAATTATTGCTTCACTAAGAACTTTGGAAATTATATAAAATTTCAATTGGATTAGTATGATGTGAGCAATGTATCTTTTAAAAGCAACAACCTTCTTAACATGGTAACCAAGGTTTGGTATTCCCTTCTCGATCCTATCACTGCATCAACATCTATCGCATCATTTAAACAAGATTTAGATAGTTTCTTTACACTGCCAGTTTCTTCTTCTGTTTGTTTATTGTACATTTTTAATTATGCCTCTATTGTTTATATTCTTTCTGTATTAATCTTAAATTGCGAAAATAAAGATCTTTCAACTATCTGTTGCTCATAAAACTTGGTTTGTATTCGTTAAAAGATTTCTTCTGAGACAATACAAGTTTATTAAACTTCGAAAATGAAAAATTTAAACTCAATTAAAAATTAAATAAATAGCTTTTTTTGATTGACTTGTATATAACATATAACAACATTTATTATTTTAATTTAGAAAATGGGACTGTTATAAATAAACTTAAAAAATTCGTTTGATAAGAATCTTAGCTGAAAAGAGTGATCAATATTATTTATTTATTACAATAAATGTGAAGGAGGGTGCCTAAAGAGAGCACCTCTCGCTAACACACATTCTCACAAAATTATTAAAAATTAAAAAAATATATAATCCGTAGAAAAAGATAGAAAAAGTTTTATTAAATTAGATATAAATATTAACAAGATCAAAATTTTCAATGAATGTTTAATACCTACAAATTTGATTTAGTTGATGTAGCTTTTAAGTTTCAGAAAGGCGTTTATTATGAAACTACTCAAGATAAATTCCAATTCAGTTAAATCATTAAAATAAATTAGATTCCTATAAAATGCAACTGAAATAAATTATCAATATTATTAGATTATTATTATTATTGATTTTACATGTGGTAAAAGCTTTTCATTTTTTTTATAATTTCTTAGCAACACAGTAAAAACGTTCGATTGAATTGCCAGCAAAGATTCTTTCAATTCCAGTATTGAAAATTGATTAAATAAAATATAGCAACTTGACTTGTTAACATTTTTAGGTTCTAAATCTTGATTTGTGCAAAACTTACTAAATAGGATTTCTTCTGCTTCTCATAACTTGTTTTAAAGCATTACTTTGATTGTATTAAAGAAGAAAAATTTTTGATATAAATTTATTAAAGTGTAAGTCTTATAAAAAAGATTTGTTTTTAAGAATCTGAAAATATTTTATTGACATTCAATTTTATTTTTAATAATTGTATTTATGGATATCGAACGCACATAGAAATCGAATAAAAAGATTTCTAGATGTATTTTTGGAGCGGATAAAATAGAAGTGGAATTTTTGTATAATGAAAATTGATTAAAGACCAGAAATAATCTTTACTGTTTACCCCAAATAAGTTGAAATAAAAATGAAGTTTTTTAGGAAGATCAAAAAAAAATGAGATTACAAGATTAAGAGTTTTATATCCTTATCTAAAATTTTATGTTTACCTAAGATAGTTAAAATGGTTTCAAAGATTTAATTGTTTAAAAATTTTATGAAGTTACTCAGACCTTTTTATTTAATGTTTCCAAACTCTTTTATGTAAAAATAAAAGTCGAATTTCATTTGAATTTACCTTTTTTATAAAACAGAAAAAATATGAATAATTTAAAAGTTGTCAAGTTGTTAATCCTGTACTAGCTGATAGCATAAAATCTTTCAGGAAAAAAAAACAAATTGATGGATAAAAAAGATGAAAGCACGAGACTTAATAAAATTAAAGAGTAAAAATAGTCACTTGAAAGAAATATTTCTAGAAATAAAACGAGAAAAATTAAACAATATTTTTCATGATAAAATATTTCACGTTTTAGCCAGTTATTTTTTCCAACACATTTGTCATTTTGATCTAAACATAAATAATTTAAAATTAGTTGGTGTAATAATTTAATATTTATGAACTACTACTTTAATTTACTAACATGAACTATTTGTCAGCAAAAATTCTGAGAAGAAATAAGATAAATTTAAAGTCATAAAAACAGTATTAGCTGGTAGTAGAGGCTAAGCCTGTAGCCAGTAGTGCAGAACGAAAAAAAGTTGAAATGATTTATACAGAGGAGGAAGTCTGCGTTCGTTGGATTAAAACGCGAAGTTGTCATCCAATTTTACGATTTGAAATATTTTGTTAATCACTAGCAACAAGTACTTGTGGAATATTTGTAATTTTTGAAATTGTCATCTGATGTTTAATTAGTGAGTAATTTAAAAATGTAAATAAATATTACAACTGAACTCTACAGACTTTCGGAAGTTTATTTTGCAACAAAAATCAGTCTTAAGAAACTTAACTTAGATGATAACAACAAAATAATGAACTTGAAATCAAATTCGATTAAGATCATGTCAAGTTTTGATATTTTTCAACAATTACTAGCAGGAAGTTTAGATAAAAACAAAAAAATAGACTGAACTTCACTAGTAGAAATAGAATAGAGATGAAAAAAATGAATAAAAACTCATTTAGTTCTGAATTAGAATTAAAAAATCGAAAGTTGTGATTTCTTCAAAAGAAGATAGTTGTAGAATCGTCTATATCCTGTTTGTGATGAAGAAACCAACAAACTTTCACCTGATTCATTAGATGTTGCTGATATTTTTAAAGTAAATTCATATTTCTAATAGTAGTTTTTATTTTGATTTAAATAAAATATGATTTGTTCATTTAGTAAGAAAACGAATAAAGTATATTGCTGATCAAAATAGATTTTTTGAGGCTCAATTGATGTTTAAATAACCATTGGTTTTAGCAACAATATAATCTTAAACTTAAACTATCGAAAACAACCAGATGAAATTTTATTTTATGTCTTGCAACATCATTTTACAAAAGATATAAAACACAATTAGCAGTAAAATAAAATTATTTTACATAAAATAACATGTAAAAACAGTAAAAGTAATTTATTTAGTGCAAATAATGGTTATTGACAAAAGAGCACCCAATAATAGACTGTAGATCTTTATCTATTTAGGAAGATTCATGTATTCACAGCACTTAAAAACTGTTAATACTCACAAACAAAATACTGTTGGAGACAAAAGTATAATCTCAGTTTATACATGGAACCATCAGTAGGTATCATTAAAAAATACTCGTTGTTAAAAAAAAACAAATAAAAAAGCGAGTTAATGTACAAAATCACCTGTACAGTAAAAACTATTTCTTTTCTTGAGTTAGGTAATCTCTTTTCTCCGACTTATGAGTAGATTTAAGTTCAAAATCTTCTTCTTCGTCAGAGCTTTCATCAGTTGGATACCTTCTTTTCCTACTTTTATAAAAAGCTTGGGATAATTCATTGCCATACAGATTCTGTATTCGTGAAATAACTTTTTTCTTAGAAGCCAACCTATCTGAATCCAAACCATCTGAAGATGAAGAGTATTTACAATTTAAGAAAGTTATTCAAAAGTCTTTTTCATCTACAACTTCCAATTCACCGTTTGTAATTTTCGTAGACATTCGACTTTCAGTAGCAAACCCAGTATGTGATGTCGACTGAACAGTTTCAATTCCACTGTAATGAAGTGTGTATCCGCTAGGACTTGTTGCATATGAACTGTAAGATGTTACTAGCTTGCATTCCACTAAGATCATATGATTAAAGCTTACCAAGATAAACTTTTTTGTACTTGATTGTCAGGGTAGACCAATCTGAGGAATTGAGTGGGAAATTGAGGGATTGGTGTTTGATGTTGCATGTAGTTTTGAGTTGTTTCTTTCGAACATTTTAACTTTCTGCAAAATAATTAAAAGTTTATAGAAAGTAGCAAAAAAATTCATCAAAAGTAACTAGTTTCAATAAATTGATAGAAAATATCACAAGTTTTAGAAAATCATCTGTTTGTTCTGTTTAAGTTTGAAGGGTAGCTGTTGTTAGTCACAAAAATATTTGTTTTATCATTAATTGACAAATAGAAAATTTTAACTAAAATTTGTTGAGTTAGAATTTCAAAGAAAGCATTTGATTGGACAATATCGAAGAAGTGTTCCGCTTGGATGAGCGCTAGATCTAAGATTAGAAAAAAGTTGAAATGAAAATATTTTAGGTCGGTCAATTTTCGACTAAAAAACTATCTTCAAGGACTCTATGAAGATCCAAATGATACTCACGAAAGATCCAACGCTTTCGAGTTAGAAGTGATTCCTGAAGTTCCTGGAGCACTATCCGTATTCGAAGATCCTACGCGCGATTACGATTGAAATATGTGACGTCATCACTTCGATACTAACTAGATGAGTTGGATGTAAGATCGAGTGCTTCAGGATGAGGAGCTTCCAGAGATTGATGATCTTCAAGTGATGAGGTCCATATGTGATTACGAACACGTGGGGTCCGCTCGAAGCTCGTGACGTCATTAGACACTTTAGGCCAGGGATTGTTGGAGCTGTTTGAGGAGCAAATCTCTCTGCATCGAAGATTTGTGGGCGGGGGCACCACAATTTCAGGCATTTGGGGCTCATGGTTAAAACGAGGTCGATTGGTGATGGATTGAAGTTGAAATTCGCGCTGACTGTCCTGGACAAAGGTCGAGTAGAAGACCGCGTCGCCCTTGTCCCCTAGTGGTGGCTTTATATCAGTGATAACTCGATTCCTGAGAAAGATCAATGAGATTTCGAAGATTAAAATTGAAGATGTTACTGATGCTGGCCCAGTGCAGCTCTGATAATTCTTGATCTCATTGCTGTATCTGATAAAGGGACAACTGGTCCTGAAAGTAAACAAGTCAGGACAAGGGCCATTTGATTTTGACTCTCACCTCGCACAATTCGATCATCACTAAGATGTTCCGGAGGTGGGAATATCACAGCGCTGGTAAGATTGTTCGCGATGATGACGTCATTAACACATAATGAGCTTTACCTGTCGTAGGTGCTGAGGTCTAGGTTAGTTCGAGCAAAGGACACCAACTCGTGAAGGAAACGGTCCGTAAACTTGCCTAGGACCGGTGATAAGTGGACACTAATCATTTCGTTTTGTAAGCCAGGTTGTCCAAGCAATGGAACAATGGCGCGGGTGAGCGGAGTTATTAGTCGTCTGCGGGAATCGGAGGCTCAAAACCCCGCAAAAGACATAATTTTTTTTCGATCTTACCGATTGTTAAATCCAAACAAGAAGATAAGTTCGCGGCGAATAAAAGGATACAAACGTTGAACCTCAATTGCATTGTTTCGAAAAAACGCGCGACTCACGTCAACTCTGACAATCCCTGATATATGACTCGACTACAAAAGAATGATTACGCAAGACACAGTCACGAAATATGACGTCACAAACCCGAATATCGCGTTCATAGAAGATACGTTGCATCCGGACCGTGTGGACACTACAATTGGCTAAGACTGCCGCCGACCGGTTCTCGTCTCCTGCGACTCGCGGTAACCGATCGTGCATGAGGCGACTAGAAAAGAAAAAGTCTAAAAAAGGTAGGGGGCATATGGGGCGTACTTCTGACTGCGAACATGCTCGAAGCGAGAGACCCAAAACATATATCTGCGGTGAATCCAAGGCAGAATGTAGTCTATGGGCGTTTGAGAAACTTTTGGAACTATAAAAACTTTGTAAACTGAGTTAGATTGGACGTCATGGTAAAGATGGGAGAATTCTGCCATACAAAGTGGGCATATAGTCTAGATAGAATTGGGACAGTTAAGTTTGGAAGTCAACCATTTGGTTGTTACCCTTTTCTCCGACCATTTCTTAATACATTCAAAACAGTAGCAGTGAGTACAGCTGTTGAGTGCTGCTGGGTTTTCTAAAGGTTCCACTAAACAGATCGAACATCTGAAACAAAAGAGATTTGCTGAGAAGTTATTATTGAAAAGTTAACATCTGTTTATAAGTTAAAAAATCCTGAAAATGTCATAAAAGTAGAATTATTAAATTGATTTCAGTTTGCAAATTGAAATCAAACTTTTATAAAATTTGAAAAATAATCTTGAAAATCTTTAGAAGCAGATATTTTCCCATCAAAGTTCATTGAATCCTTAGCATTTTTGATCTGAAGTTCTTTATAAGAGAGATTTCATAGACAATAAAAAGATGTAGATGTCTAAGAGGTGTTTTAGAAGGATGTAGTCGAAGCTTTGATAAAAACTAGTCATCTTTTTTCCAAACTACAGCTTTAAAATACTACATCTACATAAAGAGTTCACCTGATTTGAAGCAAACTTACTTAGAATAAGTTGGATTAACAATCTCTAAAAGAGTCGTCGAGTCCCAGGAGGAAGGTGGGAAATCTGGGAGGTTCTTCTCTGTGTTAGTAGCCATGGATGGAAAAGCTGCATCTCGAAGCCGCATAACAACCGAATTTGCTCTCAGATTGAGATTAAAAGGTATCTCTTGTCTTGGGAGATCATTATCTTGAAGTACAACGTTAGGAGGAGGTTCTTGATTATATAGATGAAAGTTTTCTGATGAAGAGTTGATTGATGTTTCAAAAATCCCATTATTTGGATGATATGTTCCAGAAGAATTCGATAATTCAAAGTTTTCACTATTTGATGTGATCAGTGATTGGCTAGTAGTTGTAGGGTTTCCATTCATAATCATTGCAGTAGTTATTGGTAAGTTACATGTATCTGTTGAAGACTTTTTCAGATGTTCATCTTTTGTTGAAGGTGAGGAATATCCTTTCTTTTTGGGAGGCATTTTTATTTCTAAAAAAATAGCATTACTATGAGTTTAAACTGATTTTTTATAAAGTACTCGACCAATAATTCAGTTAGATGAGTTACCATAAAAATTATCTAGGTTGTAAAAAACAAGCTTTGGCTTATAGAGCAATTACTTAGCATGAAAAGAAAAATATTTGTTAAATTCTATTTTCGCAAGTACATAATTTTTTGAAAAATGTTTGAATAAATATAAAATTTACTTACTTTTGAATAAATTGAATATTTCACAGTAAAGGTGAACTACTTGATAATATTAAATAGCCAGACAAAAAATAAAAATCGCTATTTAATTAAAATTTTTAAAATATAAAACTTCAAAAGCTAAATATTATCAAAAATCAGTTTATGTTTATTCTTTTAGTATAAAAATTGGTTTAATAATAAACTATTATACAAAAATTCTATTAAAAAACTTCAAATCTCAAAGTATGTTTATGATGAGGCTGAAAAAGTTCAATTTATAACGTCATGAAAACTATTGAATTCAGAATTTCCATTCAAAATAACTGAAATTACTTTTTCAAATTTGTCAAGCAAAAAAAAACAGTTTTAAATAAAAAGCAAATAGTTTTCAAGTTTGAAATAATTTCATTAAGATCAATTTAATTGATATGAAACTATTGTATTTGTAAAAAGCAAAAACAATTTCTAATAAAAAACATTATTCATAAAGTTAAGAAGTTTATATACAATTAAAACACAAATTATTTTAGATAACTTAACAAATACTACAAACTACCATTGGCCAAGTAAAAATTATATACATTTTAAACTGTATTATACTAACAAACTGAATTATAAAATACAATGAATGATAAAAAAGCTTTAATCGACATGACTTAAATTTTTTTGGAAATATTGGTAGTTGATGAAAAAATCTTAAGATTTTATAGCTGGTTAAAAATAATGTTAATATTATCTACTGGTTTAAAAAGATCTTAAAAAAAGTAATTTCTCCTTACTGACTGGTGAAACAGCAGATACACAAAAAAGTGTGCAATATTGGCGTTTGTAAGAAATCAAAGTATTAAAAAAATGTAAAAGATCGTTTTTACACGATTTTCTGCAGAACTAAATTTAATTTCCAAAATTACAAATTTTTAAACATAAGCGAGAAAAAAAGTTATTCATAGAGAATCAATACATTTTATTTAGCACGATATTTGAATTTAATTGCAGAATTTATCATAACTAAAATGGTTTAATCATAGATTTTATATTTATTGTAATATTTTATCTTTCAAGCTGTAAAACTTTGTACAAAATCTAGATTACAAAATAAGTGAAAATAATTATAAAAAAGTATTTCATTTAAAAAGTTATAAATCAATGCCATTAATTGCCCAAGATTTGAGATTATCGCTTTCAATTTTTATTACTCAAAGTCCAAATTTTCTCGTTTTATATGTACCTACCTACCAACATCTAAAATTAATGAAGGGATTACTAATAAGGCCTTATTTAAGGTTTTGAAGAGTGTTGTGTGTCCTAAGTTACATATTTTGGAAAATTTCAAAAAAATTGATTGGAATAACCCGAATTCAGCATATATGAGAAAATCATTTAACTTGAATAACGATAATCCAAATTCAGCAGTCTTAAGTCATTACTTTGTAAGCTTCATCGATGCCAATAACCTATCTCAGATGGTTACTTTTCCAACCCAAGTTAGTGGTAATACTTTGGATCTTCTTATTACATAAAAAACCTATATATATATATATGTACATATATTATTTACAATTATATGACCAGTCATTGGATGGAGCACCATCTAATACCTGGTGTTCAGCATAGCTTTATGAAACGGGGAGCTTCCTTAACTCAACTTCTCACTTTTCTTAATAAGCTTAATTATAAAAGTAAAACTTCTTGTGACAATTTTTGAATACAATGTCAGTGCATCAAATTGGTGATATCAAAAGATTGAATCTGTTCAGGCCACATTTACGAAATGGGTATGCAGGAAACTTAATATTAAATACAGTATTTATAAATATAAACATCGTCTCAGCTTCTTAAATTTAGATACTTTGGAAACTCGACGGATTAAGTACGACTTGATTTTTATTTTTAAAATTAACCACAATTTAATTGACCAATTTGTTTAATTCGATACTTTCTTTTCTATTAGTCCTTCCCTCAACGTATAACAGCTCTGGCATTACATTTTAATAAGCCTATATCACCTGGTACGTTAATCAGAGCAAATTTTTTCTCATACTGCACAATTGTCATGTCCGAATCACTCGTGATTCTTTTTTGCTTTACCTTTGCTTATTTACTCTTTTAACAATTAAAATCAAATATTATCTATATAAACTAACTTTGTAAATGATTTATAGTAAATATATTTGTTTTGTAAATAATATCATGACTATTCTGAAAAAACTAAAATAGACAATATCAGCAATAATTTCTTTTTGCTTAATGAAAATGTATTAGAGAGATTTAAAAAGTTTTTTTTTCAATTTTTGTACGGTTAGTGACAACTTTAAATAAGAGTACATTTTAATTAGATCTAATTTTTAAAACAAATAGACCATTCATCAATTAAAACTTAATTTATTACTTCTCTTACAACTTGGCGTAAGTTTTGTATCATAAAGTGAAACGATTTCGCAAAAGTTTGAAATCACACATAAAATGTCACACGTATAAAGCAGTTGGGTAAATTTATAAGTTTTTTTTATCTTACAAAAAACAAAGCCAAACAAACAAATAGTTTTTTCCGCTTGACGGTCATTAGTGATTAAGCTCTTCTAATCTTGGTTAAGAACACTTCTTTGTTTACATACCTTCGTAGTTCCTAAAAACTAATCTATTTTTGCATTTTTTATTTGTATGTTTGTTTATCTTTATATTAATCTTTTATCAGTCTGCAGTGTTAAAATACTAAGAGTGAAAACACTGCTTTGTATTATTACGAAAACATACCTTTTAAACTCATTACTTTTGAATCTAAGTAATTCAAAAGCTTTTTTATGTTTTACCAAATACATTTGAATATCATATAATATATATATAATTTAAATATAATCTCAAATTTAACTTTTTTCAAAGATATTTTACTAGACATTTATTAAAACGTTTGCAAATTTTTTCTTAATATACTTTTTCATGTAGCTAATAGAATTAGAGATATTATTTTTAGGAGCATATAGCATGTTTGAGGTAGTTATATCTTGTAATTACCCGGGACAATTTTTCACTGTTAAACAAGTATTTATGCTATAATACATTTATATGGTTACATTTATTACGAGATAAATAATAACTTAATGATTTAAGTTTAAATTTTTTATATTCATGTTTTCAATTTTATAGAAAGACCTGAAATAACAAATGAAAAAAAAGTTTTATTTTTTTATGTAGTCTTTTATTATTTTCGGAATTCTTGTTTTTTAAACTCCTAAAATGGCTTTTTGTAATGGCTGATAGAAATAGCAATTGTTCGTCTCAGTTAGATTTTGATGGAAATAAAATTGATTTCTATAAATGTTATTATTATGTCTATTTTAATTCAAAATATGATTTTACTTACTGTATTTTTATCAATTTAATCATATTGTGCATAAATACTAACAGTTTATATTCTTATTATATTCTTTATTATACTTTTGAATTATTATACTCTTGATAATAGGCAGTTTTTAGTCAATCATTTGATATTGAAAATTTATTATTTATGAAACTTTTTGAATTTTTTGAGAAACAATTTTAGTACTCTTGTTGTAGTTTAATTAAAATTTTTATTTTAGAAGTATGTTTTATAATAAAAAGTGTTTTCGTGATATAATTTTGTGAAAGTGTGAATTATTAATTTATTTAAACATTTTTTGATAAGTTTTTATTTTATTTGTGATGTAGTTAATATTAATAAATTAGTGAAGAAAATTATTAAATGTGAAAATTATTTGTTGTGTAATCACGAATTTTTCAATAAATTTTACAAAAAACTTTTTGGTTGTTAAATTTTCTTTAAATTTATTAATTATTATTCTTAAAACATTTTAAAATAATTTTTAAATCATTTAAACTTAAATAATAATAATATAAAAGTAAACATTAAAATTTTTATTTTGTTATCTTTAATGCTATTTTCATACATGTATATCAAACTTGAAGTTGTAATGGATTATGACATAATTGATTTATATTATTGAATTTGTTTATACAAATATCAATAGATATATATTTTTAATGTGTTACCAAAATATGGCAAACTTATAGTTTTTATAGAAACGTTTTTATAATTAGTTTTTAAACTTTTATTTTATACTTAATATTCAATTATTTATTTTTTAGTTTCTTATAATTGTTTTATTTTCTAAAACACTTGAATAATAAAGTTTACTTGAAGGTCAATCAACTTTGTATTTTTTATAAAAAGTACTGCTTATATTATTTATATTTCTAAAAGTTTGTTTTTTTAATTAAAATGTTTGTATATTTTTTATTTCTAATTTTAGATTGCTTTTTTATTGTTAAAAATATTTAGAATTTTGATCAAATTCATAGTAAGCAAACTAGAGCATCAAAGATAGATTTTAATAAATGTCTATTTATCATTACTGGTTATTATATTAACTGATTAATTTTGTATATAGATGTCTCAACATCAAGAACATAGACCTCCTGGTCAACCTAACACCAACATGACACAAAGTATCCAGCCAAACGCAGACCACAATATTTCATTGAATGGAAATCCTATGTATGCTAACAACCAGTATTCTCAAGGTATTCACTTAATAAACTTTGATTGCATTTTTTAAATCTCAGACTTTTTCTTTGGTGCTATAAAAAAAATTAGAGATTTCAAAACTAGAATATATTCAACCAATTTTGTAATTTATAAAATTCTATAAATGTTGTTTTTAAGGTGCCCCTCCGCCCCATAATCCAGTCGTTCAGAGTCACCCTACTCCACCAGGCGCTTATGTAGAGAGAAACGTTACTCAGGGGCAAGAGTATCCACAAACACCAACTACACCACAGCAGCAAATGCACCATGCACATCCATCGACACCATATCATTCCCATTTGCAACCTACTACTGCTGTAACTGTTGCTGGCAATGAACAATATATACCGGAAAATATTACTAACCTAAAAAAGACCATCGAATCCATGCAAGCAAAAGGATTAACTAATGATGCAAGATACCATCAGCTGGTTTATATGCTTCAACAGGCTGAGCAACGAATGAATAATCCACAGGTAAATCACTTTGATTATTTCTTTTAAATCTCAAGTTAATTTCATTTAAGGCAGCAACTACTGTACAGCAAGTGATGCCTCCATCTCAGCCTGCTCATGGCCAAGTAACTAGTTTAACACAACAGAACCCACCACCACAGCAACAACCTGTCCACACTACTACTTCTCTGTGTAAGTTGTCATTGCAGATTTGAAAATGCTGCAATTAACTCGCTTTGCTCTCCCGTCAAATATACTTTTTATAGTAAACCATGACTAATTTTTGTTTTGATATCTCCACAGCGACGACAGTAGGCACTAACCCAGTATCATCTGAAGCAAGTAATAACAATGAAATAGCTCAAACACAACTATCAATGCCACAACCTGAGAGTTCACAACATAAGTAACTTTTCAACTTGTTGAATTCTCATCTTCATATCACCATCTCTTCGCAGTAGTCAAAGTGCATTCACGAGTCCTCAATTATATCAGCTTCGATGTCAGATTGTAGCTTACAAACTACTATCTCGACAAGAACCAGTTCCCAAACCACTGATGCTTGCAACGATGGGTAAAAGACCAAATAACAACCAACAACAACCACAGACAAGTACCAGCACACCACCGGCAGTACCAAATAACGAAAACGCGCAACCAGCTGTTTCTGCAACACCAGATGTACCAGCAAGTGATGCAAATGGTGACAAATCAGCAACAACCAGCAACCAGCTGAAACCTGCAAGCGATTCCACTCAAGTAACTCCTTGATCCTCATTTTCATTTCTCATATTTATTTCCACAGCAGAAGCCAGCAGTACCCACACCACCACAAGACCTAGCATCACTTCTTACCCTACCACCTAAAGTCTCCAAAATTGCCCCAGTACGCAAGCCAGAGGGTCTGGACCCGAATATCATCCTGAAAGAGCGTGAAAACAAGTCCGGATGATTCCTCTTCATCGATTCTTCTTTAATTCGCGTCTTTTTATCAGAATTGATTCTCAAATCGCTCAACGAATCTATGAATTAGAGAATTTGAATGCAAGCATCTCAGATAACCTTCGAGTGAAAGCGCTGATCGAGTTGAAGGCTCTGCGCTTGCTAGGTGGCCCTTATGCGGCTTGTTGAAAGGGTTTTTTCATCATTGGTGTCTTTTGTAGGCTTCCAGAAGCAGCTTCGTCACGAAGTTGTAACCGCGATGAAACGCGAAACGACGCTAGAAACTGCGCTCAACGTCAAAGCGTACAAAAGAGTCAAACGTCAAGTAAGCTCCTGCATATGACGTCATCACTTCTCGCTATTTAGGATTGATGCAGAGTCTACGCGAAGCGCGACTCACAGAGAAGTTGGAGCGCGCGCAGAAGATGGAGCTGGAGAAGAAGAAGAGGCAGAGACATCATGAATTCCTGCAGAGTGTCCTCCAGCACACTAAAGAGTTTAAAGACTATCATCGCGAGAACAAGAGCAAGGTAGATGACATCGGGTTGCCATGGAAACCAACTCACGTGTTCGCTTACAGCTGCAAAAGTTGAACAAAGCTGTCCTCTTGTATCACGCCAACACTGAGCGGGAACAACGTAAAGAAGAAGAGCGGATCGAGAAGGAGCGAATGAGAAGATTGATGGCTGAAGATGAGGAAGGATACCGTAAATTGATCGATGAAAAGAAGGATAAACGTCTCGCGTATTTGCTCAGTCAGACTGATGAGTACATCAGGAACATCGTGAAGCTGGTCAAGGAGCATAAACACACGTTGGCGAAGAAGAAGGGGAAGAAGAGAAAGATTAAACAGGTTTGTGGGATTTGTTGTTGGATTAAAGTGACATGTTGTTGATAGACTGATGGAAACAACTTGACGGGTGGTAATGTCGCTGTTTCTGTTCGAAATATCGAAACTGGTGATGTACTTCAAGGAGATCTAGCTCCTCGTAAAAGTAACTTAGAAGCTTGGTTATTAGAACATCCTAATTATCAGGTGAGTTGGCACCATCTAACGGACATGTAAATTCATGTTAATAATCACTTGATGTAACAAAACGCTTCATAATTCTTCGAGATAAGACTTGATAATCTGTATATCAGTGACATTTTATCGGATTTCAACAAAATATTTAGTAACTTGATCAGTATAAACTCTTCAGATAAAAAACTTACAAATAGTTTGACGTCATTGTGACCAGAAGCTTTCGTTTCAGGTTCTAAAGTCTGAAAGTGATGATGAAGATGAAGACACACAGGTAACTTCAATTGTTTAATCATCTGCAAGTTTAAATGATCACTAAACATCTTGTAGACTGAAGATAGCAACAAAGTACTTGCAAAGAAAACAAATGTGAAAGTTGAAAGTGAAATAGGGGCTAAAAAAGAAGTGGATATTGTAAGTGTGCCACAAACACTAAACTTCAAATCAACATTTGTGTATAAAACAGACAAACACTGAAATCGACGATGACTATACCACATATGATTCCACTACATACTACGCTGTAGCTCATAACATCAATGAAACCATCACTGAACAACCAAGCATACTTGAAAATGGCAAACTTAAAGCTTACCAGGTGAATTGAAACCATTTAAGATGTTTAAAAACCAACCAGTTGGTAGTTGAAAGGTTTGGAGTGGCTGGTTTCACTTTACAACAATAATTTAAATGGAATTCTTGCTGATGAGATGGGTTTGGGTAAAACCATCCAGACAATTGCTTTAGTGACTCATCTAATTGAGAAGAAGCAAGAAAGTGGACCATTTATTATCATTGTACCTTTATCGTAAGTACTTTAGTGGTTACGAGCTGGTCTCATTTTTATTTTACAGAACTCTTTCTAACTGGGTCTTAGAGTTTAATAAATGGGCCCCAAGTGTGGTTAAGATTGCTTACAAAGGTTCACCAGCTGCTAGAAAGGTTCTCGCTCAAAATTTACGAGGAGGAAGGTTTCAAGTTGTCATAACAACATATGAATACATCATCAAAGACAAACATGTGCTTGCCAAGGTACACATCATCATTTTGTTCGCTCTATTCTCAAGGACTCTTGATTAGGTCCATTGGAAGTATCAGATTGTGGATGAGGGACATCGTATGAAAAATCACCATTGCAAACTAACTCAAGTTCTCAATACTCATTATCTGAGTCCTCATCGTTTATTACTAACAGGAACTCCACTACAGGTGAGCTTCTTCTTCAATCTCTGATCTTCTTACATCATTTACTCCTCAGAACAAACTCCCTGAGTTGTGGGCTCTTCTCAATTTCCTGCTTCCTTCAATCTTCAAGTGTTGCTCGACATTCGAACAATGGTTTAATGCTCCGTTCGCGTTGACAGGAGAAAAAGTTTGTCGTCTGTTGATTGGTTTGTTTCAACCACGTGACCGCTTCTTGCTGTCAGGTTGATTTGAATGAAGAAGAAACTATTTTGATTATTCGTCGTTTACACAAAGTACTTCGACCTTTTCTTCTCCGTCGCTTGAAGAAGGAAGTTGAATCACAACTCCCCGAAAAAGTAGCCTTCAAACCCCGCTGAATAATTTCAAAACAACCCATCTAAACTGTGATGTATCGCAGGTTGAATACGTGGTCAAATGCGACATGTCTGCCCTGCAACGTTTTATCTATTCACACATGCAATCTCACGGGTTGGTGATGACTGATGGCTCCGAAAAAGGTCTGTCCATCCCTCCCTACCCTTTAGCCCTCTAACTGTCCACATATGACAGGCAAACAAGGACAGGGTGGTACTAAAGCTCTGATGAATACAATCATGCAATTGAGAAAAATTTGTAATCATCCCTTCCTCTATCGTCATATCGAAGAATCGATGGCAGAGTACTTGAAGACCCCTGACAACACTGTAGGCGGGTCGGTGTCAACTTGCGGACCACCTAGGACATTTTTTAACACTTGTCTTTTTAGACCGGACTTGTACCGTTCTTGTGGTAAGTTTGAGTTACTGGACCGAGTCCTACCCAAACTAAAGGCTTCTGGTCATCGAGTGTTACTTTTCTGCCAAATGACTGCCCTTATGACCATCCTGGAGGACTACTTTGTCTATGCTGGTCGGTACTTTGCCCTACCTTCTGGTCTGGTCATAATTTACTCGATTTTTAGGACACAAGTACCTCCGTTTGGACGGAGGAACCAAATCTGACGATCGTGAAAATATGTTGAAAGTTTTCAACCAACCAGGATCTGAAATTTTTGTGTTTCTGCTGTCCACTAGGGCCGGAGGTCTGGGCCTCAACCTACAGTCTGCGGACACAGTTATCATCTATGACAGTGATTGGAATCCTCATCAAGATATCCAAGCCCAAGACCGCGCCCATCGAATTGGACAGACCAATGAGGTCCGAGTTTTGCGTCTAATGACCGTCAATTCAGTTGAAGAGAAAATCCTAGCTGCTGCCAGGTCTGGTGACGTCACAAAACGCGGGCGTCCACATCCTAACCTGTCTAGTGTAGATACAAACTAAATGTGGACCGCAAAGTTATCCAAGCCGGAATGTTTGACCAGAAATCAACCCCAAGTCAACGTCGTGCCTTCCTCTTTGAGTTGGTGCAACGAGGCACCGATGATGACGTAAGTAGCGGCGATGACGTCATAGAATCTTTTACATATCTTGCGTAGGAAGAAGATGAGGTCCACGATGATGAGACAGTCAACCAAATGATTGCTCGGAGCGAAGCAGAGTTTGAAACATTCCAACAAATGGACATCGCTCGCCGTCGAAAAGACGCGCGTGATCCTAACCGTAAACCGCGGTTGATGGAACAGGTGATGACGTCATCATGCTGACGTGGCAATTTGTAATTTGTTGGTTGTAGGATGAGTTACCACAATGGTTAGTAGCATCGACTGAAGATATCGCGCGGTTGACGAATGAAGAGACGACCGGGAAGCTGTTTGGACGCGGTTCGCGCGTTCGTAAAGAAGTTGATTACAGCGAGTCACTTACTGATAAAGAATGGTTACGGGTGAGTTGAAAAAATTGGCCGGAATTAAATGCTTAATTTCCCGCCAATTTTGTTCAGGCTGTCGAAGACGGAATCGATATCGATGAATTGGAAGAAAAAAAGAAACGACAAAAAAGACGTCGCGAAGAAAGCGGCATCGAAATTCGCGCATCTGCTAAAAAGCGGCGAGGTCGCCCTCCCGTCGAAAAACCTTCTCCTAACCCTCCAGCTTTAACAAGAATGATGATTAGAATTATTGAACACGTCATTAAATACACGGACAAGTTAGTCAGCTACTGATGACGTCATAAGCACGCGGTGGTGACGTCATTTCCTATTGTAGTAGTGGGCGACGCTTGAGTGATCCTTTTCTGCAACTTCCACCGCGAAAAGAGCTTCCAGACTATTATGACATCATCAAACAACCAGTTGACATCAGAAAGATGAAAGACCGAATCAAGAACCACAAATATCGGAATCTGGATGACTTTGAGCGCGATTTCGATCTTCTTTGTCAAAACACTCAATCTTACAACTTAGAGGGATCACTTGTACGTGTGTCTCGTCGCTTCTCGACTCGATGACGTCATCAATTTCTACACAGATTTTTGAAGATTCAATCAAACTACAAACAGTTTTTACATACGCGCGTGAAACGCTCGAGAAGAAAGGAAAGCTTCCATCACAGCCTGGTGACGTCATGGACGCGACAACGCTGTCCCCTGCCACCTCTTTACTCGATGATGAAGACAAATACTCCGATGACGAAAGTAAGTCGATTTTTAATGACGTCATCAACTATCGAACCGATCGCGTAGATACTTTAGGGAGGCCTTCGACTTCCAATATGGACATCTCGGCGACTCCTCGCCGTAAAGCTGTTGTGAATCGTCGAAAGATTCTTGATGATGACGATGATGAAGACGACGATGACGAAGATGATGACGTAATGCAGTAGTATTTTGTGTCTGTCATCGTGTTCTGTATATTAGCATCTCGCCATTTCCTTGTTTCTTCTGCAAACAACTTTTGATGAAATCAATTTGAAAATGTAGCTTGCATATTTTTTGAAAATTTGATTTGTTTTATGAAAAAGTTTGCTGGGGTGAGCTTGCCCTCTAGTTTCTCGCTTACTGATTAGTTACAAGCAGAAAAATATCAAAACATAATATCGGGTTTCAGTTAACTAACTTACACCACAATAATTTGTTTTTACATTAATCATATTTCAATTAAAAACTTCACAAGTTTCCTACAAGTTGAATATTCTTAATTTCAGACTTGATATCAGTTTAGGTTTTCATAAATCAACTTTGAGGAAGTGACGAAGGATTTAATCAAACTCTATAAATCCACTTCCTCTAGGATACTAAATCATTTTATAGTGATAAAAGTATTGCTGAACAATTCTTAGTTTCGAGAGATATGTAAATATTTCCAGATTTATTCATTCAAAATGACTTTCTTCTTTATCTAAACTTCTTATTTGTCTCCTCGATAAACAACATCAAATTTGATGAGACATTTTTATGTTAAGCTAATATTTATCGAATATTTTAATTATTTCAAAACATTTGTCATAAAATAAACTGACTGAAAATGACATTTTAGTATTATGAATTGATGTTATCTACTAACATTTACTTAATTAATTTCATATAAGCACACACATTTATCATGAACACTTCTAAAATATTTTCAATTATGCAACCAAAAGCTGTAACCACCCAAAATTTTGTAACTATTTCAAGTGTATAGGTTTTAACGTTGAAGTTTTATTTATTTTAATGTCTGATTTCAACAAAACATTCTTTTCTAAGCTTTATTTACACAGTTAAGTTTTTCTACAACACTCCTTTATTTTTAGGTAAAAACAGAAAGATATTATATGTAAATTTGGTTTGATCAAAAATGACTTTATTTTGTTATTTCCATTTTTCAGTCATTAAAAGTTTAATTGAAACCTGAGAAATTTTCATGATAAACTACAATAAACTATTGAGCAAGTTATGAAATAGAAAACGTTTTCAATCTTACAGATTCTAATATATCAATCTGATTACTTTCTAAATAGTTTGATACAAATTATAAAAGTAGTAACAAAGTTTAATGAATGATAAAATGATAACTTATCACTTAAGTATGTGTGAAAGTACTAAATAGATAAACTTTATTTGTAAAGATATTTTCATCAACAAAAAACTTTATTAACATTTCTTAAATGACAAGGTTTTGAATAATTCAGATTTTGGGAAGTTACAAATTGTTGATGACTGCAAAAAACAATTTTTGAAATCTAAACATAACTGATTTGGTTCAGTTAAATATTAATCATAAGTTACTTCAATTATTAGAAAAATAATGTAAACATAAACTAACTGATGATTCATCTATAAATACATTTTTGAACTTGCTTTTATCTACTATGAATCATCAACTGATGAAAAAAACTGATTTTTTGTTAAAATATTTGTATTAAAAATAAAGAACTTCCACAGAAATCCAGATTTCTTTTCAACTTAAACGAATATTTTCGAGAAAGAACAATTCAAGATTCTTGATTCATCTCTTGCAACAGTGGAAAGAAACCAGAAGCAGCATTAATTAAGAAGGAAATAAAATAACTGCAGACCAGAAACTGCTTCTTAAACTTCAAGAAAGAAATAATCAAAAAAAAAAGAATCAATAAAGAAATAATTTGTCTGAAAAACTTCAGTGTCTGATCACATCAGAACATATCATCGAGTTCAAGGACTAGACTGTCACACATCGCACCAATGTCATCTAATATCTGATTGGCTGAGACCTTCTTGTCTGAATCTGTGTGAAAATAAAAAATAAAAAAAGAGATCTTAAGTGGATTTCTGGATTTCTCACTTATTTGGTCTGCAAGCGCATCAATTTTATTCTCAATCTCTAAAGGAGTGGTAGGAAGATCAGAAGAGAAAGATTTTTGCTCCTCGCTGCTTGGAGGTCGTCTTTTTACTGTTCCTGTATCTAAGTCTTCCTCAAAACAGGTGTGTGTGTCGCGAGGAGGAGGTGAAGGAGGTTTTGGAGCGTCCAAGATCGGAATTTGAGGAAGAATGGAGGGAGGAGGTGGTGGGACTCCTTCAAGAAAAGAGCTTGGTGGAGCTGGCCAATCTTGGGATGAAGACTCTATTTCAACCTCATCAATTGCACTGAGATCAAATCTGTTCCCTGGACTTGGAGGATTCGGTTTCGGAGAGAGCTTTGTAGGAATCACTGGGAGTTGTCTTGATTCGATATTCTTTGGAGGAAGGGTTGGTTTCGGAAGAAGAGGATGTTTTTTGGGCATTAGAGGAGGTTTATTGGTGGTTACTGGTACTTGTGGAAAGACAAAAACATCACTTGATGGTTTAGAAACTTCAAATACTGGTTTGTCATCAACTAAATTAGGAGTTAGAGGCTGAAGAGGAGATTTGAGAGAACTGAAAAAAGCTGAAGATTAGAAGCTGATGTTGATTCTTCTAGACTTACTCTGATGATCTGGGTGACATTGAGTTACTGGAAGATCTTGTTGGAGGAGTTGGAGGAGGTCCTTTTGTCTTCTTTTTATTATTTTGAAATGGAGGAACTGAAGTCTGTTAATTAATGAAGAATTAGAATTGATACATGAAGCAAATGGTCACATACTGTTGGTGGTTTCTGGCTAACTTGTGGTCTGACTGGTCGTAGCATGCTTGGACCAAATGGTGTCACTGGTACTTGAGATGGTTTCTCAACACTCACAGGTTTTGGTTTCAATTTATATGAAGGCTGGACTGGTTCTTGTCGTGGAGCTTCTTTGAGAGGATCTTCTAAATTGATCTTTCGTCTTCTTGTCAGTGCTGCCATCAGTTCAGAGTTAAACTGGGAGTCAGCTCCAACGAATGAGGACACAGATCCAGAAGAAGTTTTCCTCTCATTACAAGCGATTTGAGGTGAAAGAGCGGATCTAGGAAGATCTTCTGAAGAGTTTATGAGATTTGGATACTGAGAGACATTGAGCTTGGATGGAAGAGCTAGTATCTTGGCTTCTTCCACGAGAGGACTTAATTTCTTAATTGAGTTGATAATCTTCTTCTGATGACCTAATTTCATGATCTTCATCTCCTGTTGAATATCTTATGTCAATTTTACTTCAATTTAACAAAGTACAACCGACTTGTAAATTTTTATCAGTCAAATTGACAAATTTATCGATTGAATTGATCCCATTTCTTATCAACTCATCTGAATATTCTTCCAACTCAAGAGTTTGAAGCAAATGTTGCACAGAAGGCGGCAAAGAATTAATTTTGGGCGAAACTGGATTTTCACGCAATTTTCCGATATGTTTTAAAATTTTCTTTCTATGGGATTGGTTTGAAATATCAAGTGCGACTAAATCTTCTGCTGATGTTCTTGAAATGATTGAAATATCAAATCCCTGTTGGATGAAGTTAGGAGCATATTTCTCCATGGAAAAATCAGCGAGCCATTTATATAATGGGTTATTTTGATATTTCTGCAAATAAAGAGATTTTCATCAGAACCTTTTGATATCTTGAACTTCAAACACATTTTTTTGCAATAAATATTGCTGACAAAGCAAAGAATTTAGGATAATTGTTTTGTTGCTTGTTCAATAAAGTTTTATTTGTTTTATTTCTGCTAATTTAATGTCATAACAAAAGATTTTTGAATGGATAGTTCAGTTTTAAATTAAATATAATTTGTGTCTAATTCAAAGTGATTATCATAAATTTAAAAAGATTTAATTACATTATATCTAGATGCATAAAAATTAAACAAAAACTCAAATTTGGTGAGAAAATTAGAAACTTTATTAATAAAATTGAAAGATTTAATAAGAATAAAACATTTATCATAAGTTTTTTAAATTAATAAACAATTCTGACACATTCAATAAAAACTATTTTAAAAAGTTCATTTCTTTATACAATGTGTCATGTAAATTGAATAGAAATTACAAATAGCTTCAAAAGGTCATTAATATTTGATGATATAATTCAAATGAGATGTTAAAGTTATTGGTCTGACACATGTTCATTCACCACTGTGTAAAGAGAAGATATTTCAAAGATATTTTGACAATAAAATTATTTTAGACTTTGATTATTTATAAAATATTAATTGAAAATGGTTCCAGCATCACATGGTAGTATCTAATCATACACTTGATTGATTAGGAAATATTTGTAAAAAATTTACTAATTGAAATTTGTATTTAAATTAATTCAAAATAGTATGAAGTCATTTAGATACAAGTTAATTTTCGGTTCCCATAATAATTTAACGGATAAATAATATAAGATAATTGCGATTTTCAAAACTACAAAACAAAATTAAGGTAATGATAAAAATCTAATTGAATAACGAAAACGTTGTAATATTGAAAGAAAAACTTTAAAGAGTAAAAGAGAAGATCAAAGAACTTATTAACAAAGATAAATAAAAGACTTTAGTTTAGAAAAGCAAATTAAACCGGCTACAAACTAAATAAATGTTTCAACAAACATATTTGACTTGAAGTTTAATTTTTGTATGCCTGAAATTCAGGCCAATAAGCAAAAAAAATTATCTTATGATATGCAAAAATACCACCAATAGAAAAGTCAAATGAGAGTTGTTAACTAAAGTAAATTATATTTACATAAATTACAGCCGAATTTTTAATCGTTTAAATTGGCAGTTTTTGAAGTTTTGTAGAGCTATCAAATTTACAAAACTTATTTGGAAACATAATTTTGTTAGAATACAAAACAACTTTGTAAAGTATGATGATCAAATTACTCATAAACTTTTGAATAATCATAGTCCATTGCTTATTTGTAATTTTTGTATGTTTCTTATGAGTCAAGTCAATAGTTTTGAAACTTTTTTTTGTTTTTGATGTAGTAATTAGATATTTCTTACCTGATTCGTTTGGTTATTTTTCTTAGAAAACATCTCTCCTTTTATTCTCAAACTATCTAAAAAAACACAAAAGTTAAATTCAGAACAGAAAGTAAACAAAAAGCTAAAAATTTAAGTTGTTTCTTCTACAACATTCACATAATCAATTCAAACTGATTTCAGCATAGATTTAACATTTAATTAAATTTTTACGATAATTAAAAAAAAACATTTTATTCAATTCAAATAGTTAAATTATGTGAAGTAGAACATATTATATATTCGTAAAGTTAGTTGCTAAAATAATTGCCATAAATGCCAAAAAGACTCTTTAGTGGTATAACTATTAAGGGATAAAAAAGTTTGTTGTGAAATTAAAGTGTAAGCTTGATATAAAACAACTGCTTTTGATGTTACTCTACATAATAAACAAAGCTTACTATGGTTAAGTTGCTTTACTTGTAATACTATATTCAAAACTATATTGCCAGAGGCGAGGATATAACAAGCTACAATCTTAAAACTGTAAAGTTTTATAATTTCTCTTTAAGCTAAAAGCATAAAATAAAAACTGTTTGAACTTCCAGCACTTATATATCGTAAATGTTTTAGAATATAAGATGAAAATATGATTTTTTTAGCTTACCTTTAATTAGCTAATGAATTTAAAAATAATTCAGATTACATAAAGTTCTTATAAGACACCAAACAATTGAGTTCAAGAAAAATAAGAATATTTTTGGTTTAGTAACTAAAAATAAAATCTTCAAACTTTTTGTATGAAACTAATTTGTCTTTTCAAAAATAGACAAAAGCTTTTAGAGAAATTTCAGCTGTAAATAAAGCTTTAAACAAATCTTATCAATTGGAAATATACCAGTTTTATCTTAATGTAAAATCTAAAATCTTATTTGGTTCTTTTGTAGATAACTTCATTTTAAGGAAATAAAACAAATTTGTTTATTTCAAACATACAAAAAAATCAATAGATAACGTCTGTACTTGGATTAAAAGAGCAAAAAGTTTTTTTAAGAAACAATATTTTTGCAAACCTAGTAAATTTTCTGCTTCAAACTCACAAAAAAAAGAAATCTTAACGACTTTCAAAAAATGAATTGTATGCAGGAAATAGTTTTTTTTTTCTAAATAATGTCTTTGTTTAAAATAACATAAATAAACACAAAGAGTAAATGGAAGAAATTCAAATAAATAATCTCTAAAAATAATAAACTTCCATAAAAATTTAGGTTTCGTCTACAAAATTGTTAGTTGATTTACTAGTTCAGAGACTTTTATAAAAAACTTTTGTTGAAAATTATTTTTTCTGTTTTTATGACAATTAACAAAAGAAAAAAAGAAAAAGTCATTTAACATTTAATAAAATGAAATTTAAAATACATTTATCCAAAGATTAGATGATAAATGGTAATCTACATAAGCTACTAATTACAAATTTCATTTAAACAGAAATCATTTGTAAAAAACTCAGATAATGTCAAGACTTCAAAGTTAAATTACTAAAACACTATTCAAATTTTTCTTTCAAGATCAAATATTTGACACAAATCAAACTTTCTGTTGAAACTTGTTTAGAAACGAGAATAACTGAACAATTTACTCGAGTATAAATGCATTAAAAAGGAAATGAAAACAAACAACTTACAAAACAAACAGAAAAATAAACCCTTAATATCACCTTTTAGGTTTTAAATTCTTTAAAGGCTTAGTTGTAGCATAAGACTACTTATTGCTTCTTAAACATAAAAGTCTCTGTCCAAATTACAGCAAGATATTTAGATGTTTACCGCCATCTAACTGCTGGAGATAAAATAAAATATTGGCAGGCTGACAACTTTCTTCTATTTTTCACTGTTCAGCGAAACTTCTTTTTACTTTGAAATTTAGTCAAGTTTTTAAAAGCTTACTTTTCTCTGAACACAGCAATTAAAGAGCTTAAAGTTTTTTGTAACTTGAGTTTGTAGCTAGCGACAAAGTTACTTCCGTGCTCAAAGCCCACACATTTGTTGTCATGCATCACTGAACACGCAAGCACTAGTCCAGCATTGTCAAAACTGATGTCGTTTGAGACAATTCGCCCTTTTGTTGCTTTTAAAAACTATTAATTAATATAATTTTTAAAGAAATCTTTCATTTAAAAAATTGTAATGTCCTGAATAATATATATTCATACAGTTATAATTTTTGCTGAGTTGAAATTATATAATAAATCAATTTTAAAGTAACACATTTCTAATTTAACTCGTTATAAAAATCAACCTAAAAGTTTAAGAACATCTTTATGGTAATAAAACTGTATCTATCAGTTACTGCTAAAATATAAATTAGCTTTCTTAATTTATTAGATATACTTTTATTATGACACATAAATATTTTGCAATTAAAACAATAACAGCAGTTGCAATAATACAGAGAAATATTATTGAAAAGTTTAATTAAAGGTTGAAACTAAAATAAAATATTTTTAACAAATATCAGCAGGTTGTTATTAATTCTATTTTGATAAAAAGATAAAACTTAACAATTTTATAGAACAAAGAGTTTTGTTTAGAAATAAAATCTATTTTTTGTGTCAATTTGAACGCTGTTTTTTCACTCCAATAAAAAAATTTACTGACTGAAAAATGTTGACTGACATCTTTATAAAATAGAAATGATTTTTTGTTTTAAATGCTTCAAACTTTAACTCTTCCCACAAATAATATAAGTTTTTAATTATTTATACAAATTGTGATTACATTTTACAATAGATCTGATTTCTATCGAAAAACTTCTATTATTAAATCTAATATAAAATTTCTTTTTTTTCAAAATTGATCTTTAGGAAAAAATATTTTCCATTCTCAAAATAGCACTGAAGATAACATTTTCTTTTTTACTTTTCAAACTTCTTTGCTAAATATTAAATTTTCTAAGAAGCCTATAAAAACTGCTTCATTTATTATATTGACAGGATTATTTAAAAAAGTATTATTTTAGTAATTATTTATCAAATATTATTTTTGCACTTTTCAGGAGTAATAAATATATAAAAAGTTTAATTAAAATATTTTTAACCAAAAAATAACATTTGTTTCAAATCCATTAGATTTAAATACCCAAAAAATATCTTAAAAATTTAATTCAGACAGAATTGTAAATAAATTAGCTTTACTGAAAATTTATAGCAGCTAGTTATTTAAGAAGTAAATAAATAAAAAGAGTTGAAAAAATTGTTTAAATCTTTTTTTGCAGAAAATTAAGAAATTAGCAAAAAAAAATATTCAACCAAATAATCTAAGCTTTTAACTAATTTTAAAAATGAGCGTTTTGTTAGTAGATAAATACTTATAAATAATTCAACAAAAATCCTTTTAAATTATAGATTTGTCTCTGCATATTACTAAGATGCAAATGAAGAGGTCATTTTAGCTTCCTGCAAACTTCTTTAATAAGCTTAACAAACCTTTTAAAATAAAATTTAATTAATTAAAGGATTACAGTTTTTACTGACATTATGCAGAAAATAATTTGAAAAACGATCTAACTTTCATACAACATCTAATAGCTCATTATCGCTCCTTACTAAATAAACAATTTTCATTCAATAAGAAGATGATGCAGCCGGTAACTATGACAACGGATCGATTATTCACAAATCAACAGTTATTATAAGCAGATGCTGATTTGTTCATTAACTACGACAAAGTACACAGAGAAATCGTAGTTTTAACTTTAATAATTCAACTTTTAATATTCATGTTTCCTAAAACAACTCTGCATTTAGTTTCTAATATTTGTCAATTATTCACAACTTAACAAATATTCATCAAGGAAAAATTTACTTTATGGTTAAATTTGAAGATCTTGTTTTAAGTAATGTTGTTTTGATGAATTATTTTAATTCGAATTTGGTGATTTATATTTGATAAAAATTAGATTTTTCAAATCAATAATCTGATGAAAAATCTTTTTGAAATTCATGAGAGAATTTCGTTTAATTCAAAATTAATTGTTATGAAACATGATTATTTTGTGCTTTTGAGTAAACAACAAACTCCTTTTAATATTATCACTTGTTAACATATCAGATTAAACCTACGAAAGATTAGCTGAAAAAAACTTTAAAACATTTAAAACAGAAAGTTAAAACTTTGCATAAACTTGTCTAAAACAATTTTGTTAGTTTTTGAAAACAGAGTTTTATAAAAAACCAAAACAAATTAAACACAAAATGTTTAATAAAAATTTAAATATCGTTGCTTAAATCGAATTATTAAGTGGTACAATAAAGAGATTATAGTTTCAACTATTATGAAGTAATCTTCTCAAAAATTTGAAGAGTTATTTTAAATGACAAGGGTGTCAACAGTGAAAAAATAATCGACAAAACATGTAAAGGGTAATATTGTTTAATTGGTAAATATTAGTGGAAGATATAAACTGAATTCTCGTAAAACATTATTTCTTTGAAAGTTCCAAAGTTACACGAATACTGGATGTGAAAAAACTTTTAGAAATCATATCGATTAAAAACAAACTAGTTGATGAAAAGTTTATGTCAAATTAAAATATTCTGTGAGAAACTATTAATGAGTAACTTTTAGGTAGTAATTTAATTTTCAAACTTATCTTGTTGGTATATAGTTAGTATGATACTTAAATTATCAAAAGTTCTGATAAAAGAAATGTCTGGCTTTAGACTAGCAATTATGTCAAGGGTCTACTGACTCTAATGCCTATATGAAAGTAAATACTTAACTTCCTTTATTTGTAAGTATCAAGTGGATTTTTAAGAAATTTGAAGCTAAACTGTAAATTGACACCTAACACCTATATTATGTTTGGTTTAGAATTAGCTAGTCCACAAAAATACATCAAAATATGAAAATTTTTATATTCTTTTTAGTGTATAGCCATTTCAGCTGAAATCTAATTAATCAAATATGAAAGAAGAATCATATATGCTCTTCTGTGTTCACAAAAAGTTAATTTGTCTTGAATGTTTACTTAATCTTTAACTAATACAATAGAAATAATAATTCAAATAAATTTAATCTTTTAATTGTAACAAAAACCGAAATTTCTTTCAAATAAAGTTTTAATTCATCGAAAAAGTAAAAATACAATTTTTTGCATTTGTTATAAAAGTAATCAAATAATACATGTTGATTTCAAAAATTAAATAAAAAATAGACAGCCTTATTCTAAGAATAACAAAGAACTTTTTTATTTTTTAACCGACAACAATTACACAAAGCTTCAATTAACAAATTATCTACTTAAAAAGAGACTTTTTCTGCAAAGAACTTTAAGAAATAAAGAAAAACCTCCCAAGGAAAATAAATAATAAGCGAAGCCCATAAAATTATGTTTGAAAAATTGCACCAAATATTCAACAAGTCAAATCAAACGCATTTCTAAGCTTTATTTTATTAAAAACCATAATTTAATATAATTTTACTAAACAGCTTAATATAAAACTTTTTTTATCTATTATTATATGCTACTGAATAAAAATAAATTAGACAAGGTCTATTTGTATAGCAATTTTAAAATAAACCTGAAATCTTCAATTTTAAAACAGAATATTTATTTAGAGGTTTTATTAAAAATTCAACCTTTTTTTAACTTACACTTTTAAAAAATACAGCAACCATTGAAAATTGAGCAAATAAAGGCAGAAAATAGTTTAGGTCGCATAAATCTTACACTAAATACAACACAAATTATAGCTGCTATGTTTAAATTTGAAACACAAATGTGACGAACTAATTATCTTAAGTCTATAATCCCTTTATTGGCTATTTATGAAAGGATTTAATGGTCTTAAAACTTTTTTGCAAATTAATTTCTTTTCAAAATTCTATTCTTAGAAAATAAACATAATCAAATTGTATTTTAATATTTTAAATTAAGTTAATTTAATAAATATTATTGAATTAGAGTAAAGTAAAGTTGAACTTTATTAAGTTGCTAATATTCTCCAAGAGTTTTGTTCGAGTAAAACTTGATGTAATGGTGACATTATCTCTGTTTACGTTTATAAGAAGCAAATTTCATGAAATGTCAGAAAAATATCACTTTTTGTGTTTTCTCTTATTTTGGGATGTAAAAATATTTAAAGTAAAATTTCAAAGTTTGACGAGATTTTATTGTCTATTTTTTTACTTTATTTGGAAATAGGATCTTTAAGAAAATAAAGTTTTACTGCAAATTTTTTGGAACTTAAATTTTTTAACCTTATCTATAAACTCAATAAAATTTTGAGTTTAAATAAAATAGGAGAATTTCAAAAATTTTCTCTACAAATTTTTTCTAGCTAGTAGCAGTATTTAGAGTAAATGATGTAGAACAGAAAATTAAACTTCAGAATTTCTGTATCCTGTAATTTTAAGGGTTATATTCTAGTTTTCATTTCTTTCTAAATACTTATCTAAAAACAATTTGTAAATATTAAATCGATTTACAAACTTTAAACTTTTCTATAATTGCTTTTCAAACTTTTATGTTATAAATATCTGATTCAGGTTGTAAATTTGCGAAAATCCACAGGGCTTATACTAATAATAAAATTTTGCAATTTTAAAGTTTAAATTGCTTTAAAAAATGAATTATTTATAGAAATATAAGAATTTTGTAAAAGTTTATAGATTTACAGGAAGAGTTGAAATTTGTAAAAAGTTGTTTTATTAAAGTTATATTTACCAAAGATTTTTTACGATAATTACACAATAAAGAGCTTAACTTCAAAATCGTCACACACTAAACTTGCAAAACAGTAAATTTGATAACTCAAAGAGTTTCTCTTTAATATTTTTCCTAATTTACCATCCACAGGGCCAAAACATAATCTGGAAAAATGATTTTCTCCATAATACTATGAAGAAGCAATTGATGAAAACCATTTTCTCCTAAAACTTAATTCTATAATAAGACGTCTTTCTTAAATTCAGTAATTTTTTGATCTAAAATGCTTCGATAGATGATTCAAAATTGATCAAGTTAAAATAAAACCTTTCTAAACCGGTTTTGTGCTAAATACAAATCAAATTAGACGAAAAACTCTTGATCTTGCTAATCAATAATTCATCTACTTCTGAATAATTCTATTTTCAAATTTAAAGGTTCAAAAATATCTAAGCTAAAAAAAATAAACAATTTAAATATATTGATAGAAACTTTTGGCTTTTTTTTTGATATGTTAAAATCTTAAACATGCAAATAAGTAGATAGTTAGTTACAAACAAGCAATTCCGTTATCACTTCAGCTTCTTTTTTTGACTTTTTTCAGCCAAAATTGAATTTAAAAAACCAAAAAATTGAAATTCAACTTTTATAATGACAACAATAAATGATAAAAGTTGAGATTTAATCATTTCAGAAAAAGCAAGTTTATCAAAAAGTTGAAACTTCATTTTAATTGGTTTTATCTTTTATATAAAACTAATAATATTAAAAGCCGAAAGTATACACAAAATTTGAAAAAAGAAAAATTTTAATGAAAATATCAACAAAGACTTAGGAGTAGTTAACAAGTTTATGGATTAATTTCAGGAATGATCTTCATTGTTAGTTATCATTTATTGAGAGACTGAAGGCTTCTTCGAATATCGTCTATATGAAGAAATGTTAATATGATTAAAGGAATTTAACTAACATTTGAATAAAGTTTATTGAAATTTAATTTGATTAGTTTGAAATTGGTCAAAATAAACTCTAAATATCATCAGTGGAAATTGGGAAGAATGAATTTGATGTTTTGAGGCAAGCACAACATAAAAGTCATCATAAAAGAGTTTTGCAACAATTTTATGAGTGGATTTATTAACTAATGTTATGTTGAAGGCTAGTAAGCACACACATCAACCCAACAACACACCTCTGAGGCTTTTATTATGTTTTGTTCCATTTATAAGATTTGATTGGCTGTCTAGTGAAGAGCTTTGATGAGATGTACATGATGTTTGATTCAGGATGACATCTTCATATCTATATACAATCGATGAACAATTTTCAAGTTTTTTAAACAAATATTAGAGTTATTTTGAACTAACTTTAAATATTAAAGTATGAAGTGATGAGATGTTAAAATTTTGAAGAAATAGAATAACGAAAACTATTTACAGAGTTAGATTGATGTGCTTAAGATAATATTGATTTTTAGAAGATAAGGTTCTATAGTAGCAACATTTGAATAATGTAAGATTTTTATAAGACATCAATAATAGATACTAAACAATTTAGTTGCATTAAAAGGTGACTTAAAATTGACAAAGATTTTTGATTCTATTATGAGTGTTCTGTTATTGAATTTCAACAACCTCTTATACGTCTGTCAGTTTTTACATTGTTGTATAAGTTAGTAGTGTGAATAACTAGCTACTAACCCTGGGTTACTTATATGTAGTTTTGTTGAGGCTTCACTACTTGAACTTGTAGTAATTATTCGTGGTTGTTTTACTAGAAAATGATTTTCATGAAGAAAGGGAGTTGATGTTTGAGGTAACACTTCTAAACTGTTTTGTCCGATTATCACATCGTCATATGAAGGGTTATTAAGTCGTGTTGAACCGTGAAAGTTTACTGTCAGCTGAAATAAAGTTTTTAATTAGTAGCAAAAGTTAATGGTGACTTTTTAATAAGATTTTTGGACAATTAAATTTAAGGTTGAATAAACCGGAAACAATAGATTTGAAACTGTTGACTAGTTTCATCGAGTTTTCTGGTTTCTGCGGCATTTATATCAAGTTGAATATTGACATGTTACCTGAAATCATTTGACATAAAACACAAAAGTTTCAAAAAGAAAATCTGTAAAAAAATTTTTTGATTTACAAAATTTTAAATACTTCTCCGAGACATTCTATCAGCTGATATTTCACAATGACGTCATTTAATCTGAATGACGTAGCTAAGGAGGCTGAATGGTGATAATAGTAGTCTAATATAATCCCCCAGTGTTTGAGGGACTATTAGTTGAAAAAGTTTTATTTAAAGGTCTTCTTAATTGAATTAAAAGTCAATTGAAGGTGTTTGAATACCAGATGAAACTTACTGTTGGACTTCTAGGATCTTTTAAAGAATCATTCTTCTTATAAACAGGTCCTGTGACGTTGATATAAGATGCAGCAGATCTTTTAGAGTAAACTGAAGATGATACAATCGAGTTTTCGGATCTGATTGATTTAGGAGAGCTTTCTTCTTCATCATATTGATGAATCCCGCTGTCATCTGAATCTAATATTATTTGGTTAAAATGATTTTATTTCAAAATTTTAAAAATTGGAAATTGGTTGAAGACTTTTAAAACAATTAAATAATAATCATTTCAATAGAAGCTATTGACAGATAACTTGTCTACAAAACCAACTACACAAAAATAACACAAAGTATTTACACAATAACTTCAAATTTAATTATTTATTCTAAATGCTTTTTAGTAAAGTTGAATGAACAAAAAACGACTTCATTATTCGTAGTTTGTCTTCAGATTTTCAAAAACGCTTTCAAGCAATTCTTTTTAAAAACTTCTTTTTCTAATTATTTGAAAAGTTTGGAATTTTTGTCAAAACTGTTTTAGTGTTGTCATTGTGAATCAAATCAAACTTTATACCAAAGATAGATTTAGAAAATAAAAACAACCTGCTGCACTGGAGTTCTCTGTATGTCTTGGACGTAAGAGCTCAACATAAGATGAAGGGAAGGAGCCTGTCACTACTCTACCATCCGTACATTTAATCTTTCCCTTCCAATTACCATCTTGGTTTCTTTCGATCACAGTGATGATTGTTCCTCTCGTGAAACATAAGGTTGTAGGATCAAAGATGTTGTTGAAGTCTTTCAACGCTCTAACCTATTTCAGAAAAGTTATTAGATCATTTCTGGTGATATTTAACGACTATTTTATGATTGTTTGAAGTTTAAAGGAGAGTTTGATCAAAGATACAAGAAGAGATTGTGAAGTTGTGATTGATGTTGACTTTTGATGAAGTTACTAATTTCTTTTATTTCAATCAAAAGTTTTTCATCTTTTTGCTGACTACTTTTACGTTAAAAATTTGCAAATTTAACCGAAAAGTGAAAAACATTCGTGGTTACTTTTCTTTTTTTTTGATTTTCTTCAATAAAACTGACATTTAATGTAATTACCAGCAATTGTATCTGCTTAAAAAACCAACTAAAAACCACTAACCTGAAAAATACTTTTTTGTCCTTGTTCTAGAATCGAAATAATTTGTTCAAGTGTTGATGTACGAAGCAACGAGTAAGCAAACTCCAGGGCGTTCAAACCCAATCTATTCTTGATAGATAAATTTATTCCAGAATTCACCAGAAGTTCAACCGTCTATAAAATCATAACATCAATATGATGTCAACTTCCTGTATTTGTTCCTTTACTTCAATATGTCCATTTAAAATGGCTTCGTGTAAACATGTCCCAGCGTCAGAATTTATCCAATTTACATCCATTCCGTGATATAAGAGCATCTTAATCACGTCAACATGACCGTTTTTAGCGGCTAGGTGCAGAGGACATATGACATTAGTATGGGATTTATTTTGATGGTTGTTAGTTGACACAAATCTGTTGATGATAGATCTGCCGAATCTACTCATTAACATAATATCCAAAATCTGTAAAAAAATTTGAAGAGTATTTGAGAAAAGTTGAAAATCCGTTATGCTTCGGTGCGTTTGAAACTTTTTGATGCAAATTTATGTAAAAGTTAGTGATGCAAATCAAGTTCGAGTTTTGCGAGTAGTTCGTTGACTTACAGACATCAAAATTCTGTTAATTACAAAAAAAAACTGCAAATAATTGACAAACTTAAAAAGCTAATTTTGATTCGACAATAAAAATCCAATTCTACCCACGTGACTACGTCCTAACTCTGCTCCTAAATCAAAAGCTGATTTTCCAGTAGAATCTCGAATCGAAGGATCAGCATCGTGCTGGAGAAGCGCTCGACTCGCTAAAAAGTGTCCATATTCGACTGCAAAATGCAAAGGAGTCTTCCCATCTTTTGATTGGACGTTCGGAAGAGCTTTAGTCTTCAAGAAAGCTTCCACGGGTTCTAATTTACCCTGAAATGAAGCATCGTTGATTAGGAGCAAGTCATGGTTTCCTTCGAATGAACTTCAGTATTAAATCAGTTTAACCAGACGACAGACGTTCGCGTGTTAATGACGTCATTTGTCTGGTTTAAAACGTTTTTATTGGTTGGTGTCGATGAAGTATTATGATCAGTAAGATTTGAGTTTTTCAGTGATTTTTGAGTTTAATTAAAAGTTTGTTTTCTTTTATTATCATTTAATTAAAAATAATTTCAATTCTAATTCAACTTTTAAAAGAGAAATTAAAACTCATAAAACTGGTTAGATACACTAAAAAGACTCTCATAAAATTACAAGCACTTTACCTGCCAACAAGCGTAGTGAAGAGGAACCATTTCTTTTTTGTCTTGGATATTGATAAGCGCATTATAACGAAGTAATAAACAAATAAGATCAGTGTTCGCTAAAATTGCTGCATGATGTAAAGCAGTTGTTCCTTCACATGTCTAGAACACAAATAGTTTGCTTAAAAAGTTTTAACAAACACATTTTATCACCTGGTAATCAATATTCACTTTTTTTCCTCCAAAAAAACCAACTCTTTGAGGTTTATTTAGCAGTTTTTGAACCATAGCATAGTTCTGATCTTTAATGGCATTTATAAGATCTTCGCCTTTAACCATCTGATTTAAAAACAAATATATTATGTTTTCAAACAATGATTTTTATATAAGTTGGAGATATTTTCTAACATATGAAATATTTGGTAAGAATTTAATTACACAAATAAATACTATTAGATAATATTTATATCAAAAGTAAACATTGAAATAAGCAAAATTTGATAAATTTAACTTGCTTCAAAATATCATCTGGAAATAATTTTGTAGATTTTATTTATTTATTCAATGCATGAGTGAAGATGACAAATTATATAGCTTTTATAGCAAACACCACAAATTATGACTCATAAGATATAATGATAAGGTCTTAAGAACCAAATTTAACATAAATAAAGTGGAAACAATTTGACAAATGCATTATTATCAAGACAAATCTTTTCTAAATAAAAACTTGAATTGAGTTATCATGATTTAATGATAAAAAATTGACTATTATACAACAAGTAACTTACCTTTAAAAGGATTTTTATATCTGGTGAAAATAAAAGCAACTAAAAAGTTTTAAAGAAACTGTAAAAAAACATTTAAATTAACTCTAAATTACAATTTAAGAACTTTTGTTTACAATTATGACAATGAAATTAAAATATCTGATAAAATAATCATTGAAAATAATTAGATAAGCTAGTATTAAAACTACTTCAAGTAAATACATTACCTATTTTAAAGTATAAAAAGTTTATGAAACAAAAACTCTTAAAACAAAATCTTTTGATCACATTTGAAATACTATTCTTAAAAGATGAAGAAAATAATCCACTACATTTATTTTTTTTTTATTAAAAACTGCTTCATATTTTAAGTAGGTTTTGAAAAGTATTTGTTAACTATTAATATCATCAAATGTTAAGAAACTAAACTAACTATTTGAAAATGAATAATTAAAATAAATGATAAAAATTTAGATAAATTAAAACAATTCTAAATTTCAAATTAAAACATCTTTTCTTCATTTCTAAAAAAATCAAAATAAACACAAATTAATGAAATTAAGGAAAGATATAATCAAGTAAAAGATAAAATTAGGTCTCTTCAAATCCAAATTTAGAGAAGACAAGTTTGCTATAACACTCCACAACTAGTTTAGAAGAGAATAACGCGCCACAATGTTTATACTTAAATCGAGACATATTTTAAAGTATCGTAATTAGGCACGCTTTTATTTTATGCAGCATTGAACTTTTCGCCCAAAATATTTTTCAATTTTAATCTGAAGATTTTATTCAGACAAATATTTTCAGAAATTATTTCTTTTCATGTATTAAACTTTAAAAACTTTCATATGAAATTTCTAAACTGTTTATTACAAACTAGTTAGATGAAAATAATTCCGCTCTAATGTCGACGGCTCAGATATTGACAGTTCTATAGCAACAAGAGAAAACTATACAAAAGTATAAATTATTTATAACGACGTTGTTAAATTAACAAAAAAAGTTTGAATTTTTGTTCAAAAAGAAAGGAATTGAATATTCTTAAAACAAATATCAGGATTATTGTTTGCAACTAAATTAGTTCTTTCAAATTATTTTGAGTGATAAATTTCATTGAAGTCTATATAATGAGATTAATTGTTAAAAAATTTCAATGAAAATTAACTAACTACTAAGTAGACTAAAATACAATAGAACTGAGCTATAGAATTTTTTCAGCATACCAAAGTATTTAATAAAACAATCAGTAGATTATTATTACTTCACTAAATTATTGTGGAGTTTCCTACTACTTATAAAGATGTCAGCATTTATACAGAACTTGATGAGCGTTTGTTGACCTATCACTTTCGATTTATTATAAAACTTTGTGGATTTGAGGAATTTAAATAGTCAATATTTACAAAAGTAAATCGGCAAAAAAATTTGAGATTGATGGAAGAACTGGTTGTGATTTATTGAGGGGATTTTCTTCTTAAACTGTCGGATTAATCTATAAGATACCTGGACTTTAGCAAGTCAGTCTCCTTGTAAACTAGACAGCTTTCTAGTATTGAGAGCAAATTGATTTGAATGTGATAGAACAAAGATTTGGAGGACAAGTCTTAACTATACCGTTGACAAACAATTGAGCAAACAGGCGTTGTCGGAATGTGGCTAAATCGAAGCTCATCACTAAGCAACAAGCATCTTACAAAGTTTGAACTTAATGTCTTAATCTTCTTGAAATTCTTTTAAAATTAAAATTACAAAAGATTTGAAACTTTTAAGGTTTATTTAACTTCATGACAATCCAAACAAATAACAAAAGCTTCATTTCAACTCTTTATTATTCTCAAAAGAATTCAACGAAATGAAAAGAAACTATTTAGTATTCTTCTCCTTCTTCTTCATCTTCTCCTTCGACAGAATCAACACCGACCTCTTCGTAATCTTTCTCAAGAGCAGCCAAATCTTCACGAGCTTCTGAGAATTCTCCTTCTTCCATTCCTTCACCGACATACCAGTGAACAAAAGCTCGCTTGGCGTACATAAGATCAAATTTATGATCGAGACGGGCCCAAGCTTCAGCAATAGCTGTTGTGTTGCTCAACATACAAACAGCTCGCTGAACTTTAGCCAGATCACCACCAGGAACCACAGTTGGTGGTTGGTAGTTGATTCCAACTTTGAATCCAGTTGGACACCAATCTACAAACTAGATAGACAAAGATTAGTCCAAATTGAACCAACGTCACTTCATCATTTGGTTACCTGAATGGTTCGTTTGGTTTTGATTGTTGCAATAGCGGCGTTGACGTCCTTAGGGACAACATCACCCCGGTAAAGCATGCAACAAGCCATGTACTTGCCGTGGCGTGGATCGCACTTCACCAATTGGTTTGCAGGTTCGAAACATGCGTTGGTGATTTCAGCTACTGAAAGTTGCTCATGATAAGCTTTTTCAGCAGAGATCACCGGAGCATAAGTAGCCAATGGGAAATGGATACGTGGGTAAGGTACCAAGTTGGTTTGGAACTCAGTGAGATCAACATTGAGAGCACCATCAAATCTCAATGAAGCAGTGATTGAGGACACAATTTGTCCGATCAAACGATTCAAATTGGTGTAAGTTGGTCGCTCAATATCAAGGTTACGACGACAAATGTCATAAATGGCTTCATTATCGACCATAAAAGCACAATCAGAGTGCTCCAAAGTGGTGTGAGTTGTAAGAATGGAGTTGTAAGGTTCAACAACCGCAGTGGAGACCTGAAATAAAAAGATGAAGATGTCGTCTTTAAGTTATTTTTCGCTTACTTGAGGTGCTGGGTAGATAGCAAACTCCAATTTGGATTTTTTACCATAGTCAACAGAAAGACGCTCCATCAACAAAGATGTGAATCCTGATCCAGTTCCTCCTCCAAAAGAATGGAAGATCAGAAATCCTTGGAGACCAGTACACTGATCTGCAAGCTTCCTGATGCGGTCAAGAACTAGATCGACGATCTCTTTTCCGATGGTATAGTGACCACGTGCATAATTGTTGGCGGCGTCCTCTTTGCCAGTGATCAACTGCTCAGGGTGGAAGAGTTGTCGGTAGGTTCCAGTACGGACCTCATCTGATTATTCAGCAATATTATAAAATGTGTGATGCGGTGGCGGTGAAATAATCCTCACCAACAACAGTGGGTTCCAAATCAACAAACACAGCTCTTGGTACATGCTTTCCAGCACCAGTTTCACTGAAGAAGGTGTTGAAGGAGTCATCTCCACCTCCGATAGTCTTATCACTTGGCATCTGACCATCAGGCTGAATGCCGTGTTCGAGACAGTAAAGCTCCCAACACGCGTTACCGATTTGGACTCCGGCTTGTCCGACATGGATTGAAACACATTCACGCTGTAGAAGATTCAGGCATTGTTAGGCTTCGAGGCATTTAAACGGATTTCTTTTTTTGAAAGGATCTATTTTCTTTTGGCGGATTTATTTGTGAATAGAACTGGTTTCAGCCGTTGGAATTTGAAAAGAAACTTTCAGATGGAATTTATTTATTTATAGATTTGAATGGAAAGCTTTTGGAAAGATGGAATTAGGGTGGGGCTTTTGGAAGATACTTTCAGATGCTGCTGGATCTTCGTTGGGTTTAAACAACTCATTCATAAAAATAAGTTGTTGGAAATTTCAATTCTTGAAATTAAAATAATAAAATGAAAAATTTAATTTAAAAAGTAAATTATAAATTATTGAAATTTAAATAAAATGGAAAAAATAAAATGGGAAAATTTATGATTTTGGGAAAAGATTTTATATAAATTTTTCCGTTTTAAGTAGAAAATTTAAATCATAAAAATGATTTTATTTTCAACTTTTGAGAATTAAATTCTAGGTGAGCTGTTGGGGAGAGGGAAATCGCATGAAGCGGGTTTAAGATCATTTTGTGATATATCATTTTAAAATCTTAAAAAAATTAAAAACTAAATCTTTAGAAAATAAAAATTGCAATTATTTCAACTTTTGGAATGAAATCACCAAATATGGATTTAATAATGGATGACATTTTGCAGTAAGGTTTACACGGATCAAATTTTCGATTTAAATTTTGAAGCAGATTCAATATTTAAAGTAATTTTTTAAAAGATTTTAAATTTTTTGGTTTAAAATTCAGTAAATTCCATCAGTAAATAAACTTTGCATCGAAGCAAAAAACTTTAAACCGCAGTTGACCACAAAATAGGCGGGTAACCAATTTTAAAACTTCATAAAATTTGAACGCTTACGAATAATTTCAGTAAATAACATTAATAAATTTATCACAACCTTTAAGTTTTATGGAAACAGTAAAAAATATTTATAAAAAAATTGCACTTAAATATAATTATATAAAATAAAAAGCATATAATGTTATCTACAAACAAAATAAAATAATCCACTCACCATTTTGTATCGGCAGTTAGTTTATTTTAACAAAAATCACAGCAAGATGAATCGTAAAAGAATTTCTAGGGTCTCCCACGACAGCAACTTAAAGATAAAATGAAGACCTGGAAACCTTTAGCCGTTAAATTTTTTTGCTCAATTCTGATTGGTTTAAAAATGAATTTGTTTTTGTTACTAGGCAAATTCAAAGTTAAATGAGTCGCCTGCATAAAAGTGTTCCCAAACTGTAAAATCACAAAATTAACTTAAAGAAACGAAAGAAATAGATTTTATTTTTTATATATAATCATCGTAATAATGTTATTTAGAGTAAATTAATTCAAAATAATGATATTTCAAAATTCAATACCAATATTAAAGTAAGTTAGGCAAAATCATTTATGACCTATTGTTATTACAGTTATCGATTAAGCAATTTAAATAGACTTGTATATTTTGCTTTAGTAATTAAAAGATCAAACGTTTTCATTACAGTCTGCATCAATACAACTAATTTTTCAAATTAATTTGCTATTTTTTTGTTCTATAGACTATCGTGTTTAGATTAACATTTTACACGCTGTTGCAGACTAAATTTTGCAATTTTCTTATAATGGCTTTGCTTATGCCCAAAAAAACTTTTATTAAAAAGAAAATAAACTTAATTTTTTATTCAGTCTCGCTTGCTATGAGCCTGTGTGGAACATATATATTTAAAAAAGTCAGTCTATTTGCAAGACCTATAAGCCCTTTATTTGTTCAAGAAAACTTATTCTAAAGTATATTCTAGAAATATTGAGCTAGCATAGTGAAGATAGTAAGTACGTTCAAACGAATTGTAGTCAAGCAGATACCTTCCTGGAGATTTGCTCGCTTTTTAAAAACTTATTTTATAAAAAATATATATTTTTTAAATTTGGTTGTCTCATAAAGATGATAAAAAAAATCCGAAAACACAAGTTTTGCTAAAATGAGGTTTGTGTATTGATCATAAGGCCTGTTTCTGCTGAGAACGACCATGCTGGATGTGCGATAAGTGACGATTTTAGAAACAAAGCAAGACACAGTAAGTGCAAAAGAAAACGTTTTTAGGGTTTCTTTCTTTTCTTTGAAGCTGGTTTTTCTTCTCAATCTTTCAGTTGTTTGCGGAGTAGAGAGCGCCATTCAAAGCGATATTTTCCAAATTGCCGATATTACAATCCATATCATATCACACTTGCAAGTATCTTTATAGTAAAGACAAGAACGGCCAATAATGTGTTTGCCTTTTGATAACTCTCTATACAGCAAATTATTTGGAATCTATCTGTCTTCCATCTGACGGAGGTGTGCGAGCCAGCTTACTCAGCATGCTGTACATTGCTGTCAGACCAGTACGCTTCAAGACTTCCTTGTTTGAGATATTTTGCTGTCACCTTAACGTAATATACGTAATATACGTCGAAGACAACGAAATGAAAAGTGTTTGTTAAAAAGCTGATTATTATGAAAAGTAGTTTATTTTAGTTAACCTTCTGCAAAGTTCAAGTTTTGCTGGTATACAATAGCGTATTGCAGAAAACGGATTTTGGTGGCCTTGGTTATGATGGATAGTTTTGATGAATTATCCAAGAACCGTGAGATACAATGGCATAAAATGACTTAGAAATGATCATAAGGTTAATGATTACTAAAATACTAAATCTTAGTGATTTTACTAAAAAGGAGATTTCCAGTTTAGCGATTGAGAATATATTTTTGGAATTGCCATCTCTTAGATTATGTAATCAAATTGTTTTTAATCGTTTTCAAAAATTTTGAAGAATAATGGGAATAATGAACAAAATAATGCGGGCAACTACAAAATTTGCTTATAATTATTGCAAAAATAATGTATTTCAGAATAAAGAATAAGAAGTGTTTAGAAATGTTTGATATGAAATGGGAACTTTTCAATTTGATATTTTAATAAGTTTACTATAAATCCTACTCACAGATAGTTTTCTAGTGTTTTTATGGTTGTTATGACTACTCTGGTCACTTTACAAAGTTTTGATTAAGAAATGTTTATTATTATTAATTTTATTTAATACTTTATAAAATAGTTTGTTTCTTATTATAATCCTTATGGTCAATTAATATCTTGATAACACAACTAAATTTTAATTAAATTGAAATACTTGTTCATGATAAATAATGTAAGTAGAAACTTAACTTTATTATTTTAAAAACTTTAATGTTAAAAATGCTTTTTATTTTTCTGCTAATAAATTTTAATTTGGATAATTATTCTATGAAATGTTTGTAGAACTTTGTTTTTATATAATTACAAAATTATCAAATATATTATTATTTAAAAAGGAAATTTAGTTAATTCTACTATATAAAATATGTTTTTTTCTTTTTTGTATATTAAAACTTTTTCTTCTTAATAACCAAAATTAATTATAATTTTATAAAATTATTCCATTTGTAATAAATTATATTTTTCAAAGTGATTTCTTTTCAATTGTCTAACAATTTAATATTGTTTTTGGTTTTAAATAGTCATACTTTTAATTTGATAATTTTACTACTATTACTTATTAATTATTAATTTTTTAAGTTTGCAAATTTTTTCAATATACAAAATAATTCATAATTATTTATTTAATAACTTGATCTTAGGTCTCACTCTTCTCCTGATGAACAAAACACTCTTAATGAAACAACCATAGAAAATTGTCGACTTAAAGATGCTGAAGAGACTGCCTTTCAAATTGTTAATGATGCAATTGAATCTGCTTCTTGTATTGTAGAAGAAGAGAAAAAAGCTAAAGTGGTATGTCATGGCTCCAACCATTATTTAATTATTGGAGTTTGTTTATTCATTTTATTAATATCAATTGGTCTGATGTATGTTATATAAATACTTGTTGTATCTTAAGATCATCTTTTCTTCTAACATTTTGTTGGTCTATCTATTTTCTGTGTTAAAAAACTATTTGTTTGGAATTTATTTTATAAATACTTTTTGGTTTGTTATCTTATTGGTCTTAAAATTTAGTATTCTTCTTTTCACCCTGATGAACTAATAAATCATTATTACAACTGATTGTGTTTTAAACTTAATTTTTATGTAACTTTTTATTGTTGTAGGCGGTTTCAATCCTTATGAATTATTTTTGTGATCTCTAATCATGACAGTAAAATTAACCAGTCACTAACTACTCAATTTTGTATATCTATTTTTGTTAACTGTTTGAAATATCAAATTCTTAAAATTAGGTTTTTCATGATTTATCGAGGGTGTTTATTCATTATATGAAATCTTTAAAAAACAAACATTGTCATTTAGTAATTGTCACCCAAGTTCCTTTTTTTATTATGAATTAGATGTGTTTGAATCTAAAATATTTTGTTGTAGCTTAAAGTACTTAGAAATCACAAACTTGAATAATAATGAAATAAATGGATTTGTTGAAAAGATACAACTCCAAGCTTTTCTTTTGCTTGTAGAACAAACAATATCTACCTATATTTTTATACAACCCTGATATTTATATTATTTTGTATTATCGAACCTTTTTAGGTTTTAAATAATGAATGATTTATATCTAGATTTTATAAGATAATTAACTTTTTAAACACATTTTGTATGTTTCAGAAAAAAATCAAAGTTTTGTTTACCTTTCACTAGATCAGTTTTAAGTTGTTCAAACAACAAAATTGTTAAATACTTTAAAAACTTTGTCTTAAGATATTCATGATCAATTTTTAGTATTGCTAAAATAAATAAAACATTTAAAAAATAAAGTTAATTAGAATTAATTTAAGTGAACTTCAGAAGATTATTTTTTCAGATAGAAAGAAATTTGTGAAGAAATAACTGAGAGAAGTGAAAAAGATAATATACAATGGAGTTCTTGTAGAGGATTCACTCCCGAAGTCGGTCTAAAGGATATTGAAGCTTTTATTGAAGTAAAAATAATTTTATCTTTGAACTTAAATCACATACATTTAAACATCACAATTTTCATTGAGTAGAGTATTTCACAAATTTCATATTTTATGTCAGACTTGGGATCGCAAATCTTCATGGCTTCATTTTGTTGACTTTATCGAACAAGAAGATTATGAATATGATGTCCGTTATAAATTCCGTGTACGTTGGAGCCAACCCACAAGGCGTAGACCAATTCCTAGGGCAATTGCTGCAGTTTATTTCACTATTAAAGTTTCAAAAGTCAAGCCGAAGGTCTTTTGAATATTTTGTTGTTATAATTCGATTGTTTCTTGTTTTAGATCTTTAAAATTAATTTATCTTTGTGTCTAACTTTTTCGATGTAAGTCTGTTTAAGATATTTAGAGCAAGTCTACAATTAAATTTTAATTACGCAGCAATTACCAGTGGAAGTTTTTTACGTTTTTGAAGGGAGTCAACTTGTTCATCGGTAAGAATTTTGTTCATTCACAAAAACTAACTTTACTTTGTGTTTGTTTTAGACCTGGAAAATCTATGTTCCGTGAAAAATGGTTGAGAGATATTGTGACAGATAAGTTGACTGTCATAGCAGAAGTCGACTTTTAAATGCGTTAATTATAGTTTACTTATTAAAGCTTTATACATCAACTTATCGAAATAAAGTGAAAACTGTTTCTACTGTGATCTTTTTATTTCCTATCACTAAGTAACTTCCTTTACTAAATGCTCACTAATTAATGCTTCTTTATTTAAAAATGTTTAACATTTAATTGTTGTGACAATAGAAGTTTTAATTAAGTACAAGATTTCTGATTGAATCATTTTAAATTATCTACAATAGGTATATGAGAGGCAAATTACATAACAAGTTCAAAACTGCTGTATAAAGTCGATACTTATATTTCAAAACTTTAGCAGCCAATTTATTTAGTTTTTTTTTTTAATTCTAAATGAAAAGCTAGGTACCAAATGACCTAAGTTTTAGATTAAATTAAACAGATTAACTTCTTTACTTATGATTTAAGAAATTCTTTAAACTGAGTAAGAGGGAATTAGGTGAAAAGCTAGCGGTGTCTTATATATCATTGATATTTTTTAAACAAAAATTTTTCTTTTTAATAGAATAATATTAAAGTCAAAACAGATCGTAAAAGTTCTTTCTAAAGAATTTTTGTAATGTTTACTTTTCGATTTTTGCTGTTAAATAAAACAAGAAGTAGAAAAGCTATTGATTTTTACAGTGTTAGGCGGAACAATTATAGCATGTACTCTTACACCTGCAGCAAATTTGTGATTGTGACTTTCACTGTCACCGTCTACCAGTCAGCTTTGCTCCTTTAGATTTTTTAAGGATTTTTGTTCTACATTAGCCTGGGATAAATAATAAGTCACTTTATCTAGCCAATTTTTTATTTCAAAATTGTTTCTCCAATTAGGGTTCTTTGTCTTAGCTTATACTTTAACATCCTCTAAACACAAGACAGTGGAACAACTTACTAATAATTAACGTGGATGGTAGTAAAAAAAATATGATTATCATTATTGGCAACGCTTTGAAAGTCCGAAAATAATGCAAAGATTACAAGGTTACTATGTAAGAAAAGAAAACATGTACAACACATTAAGAAAAAATAGCGCTGTAAGACGGTATAAAAATAGAACTATAACTTATTTTCCATTTGGCATGCTCGCTTGCAATTGAAGAAGCTGATCCTGCATTTTTACATGAGTGTGATTGAGTTTTGGTTCTTCTGAAACTTTTATCTTTCTTGTATTTTCTTCTTTTGTTAGCAGTGGTGGCTATGGCTTGACATATAAATAATTAGAAAAGTAGAACAAAAAATCAATCAGCTAATCATTTTTTAGAATCAAAATTATGATAAAATTATTTTATTTAAATTATTAAGAAATAGTACTTTCAAAGCAAAGAGTACAGGCAAATAGTTCTTATTTTATTCTGTAACAACGCTGTCGAAATAAAACACATTTAGTATACGCCCAAAAAGGGTCAGGTACTTTTATGAATTTTATTTTAAAGAAATAAATAATTAAGTTTTTTTTAAATAAATACAAAAGCTTTAGTAAACATTTAAATAAAGATTTTGTTTATGATATGTAAGTATCAATTGAACTGGAATAGAAAAAGTTATAAGAAATATAGTTTTATAAAAAAGATATCACATTATTTTATTAAATGTTTAGATGTTTTAAAATTTTGTTCAGTTTTAATTATTATTTTTACTGCTTATTTGAATGAAAAAGTTTTCTTATAAGTCATAGGTTATATCAGGTTTTCAGCAATAAAATGTTGTTTTATTGATGGTAAAGTGGAAATAAAACTTAAATTTTATTTATATCCTCTTTTAATGTTTTGTTTTGATATATTTGACATTTAATGTTTAAGTTTATAAATTTTAAATGTCATTTTATTGTTTCACAATAGAAGTAATCAAGCTTTAATTCTTTTATTGATTTCAGGATATTATTTTTTGTAGTTAGTTCTTTTCACATAATTATGCAGCTTATTATCACTGAATTAAATAAACTTCTTGCATCCGGCAAATATGTCCAATATTTTTCACTTATAAAAAGTCTTCGAAATGGAATTGCGTAAGAATTACTTTTTATTTAATCATTCGAATTCTATTTTAATATTTATCAACTTTTAAATACTTTTAGTTAAAAAGTTTTATTCTTTCATCTTTTAAATACTTGGGTTTTCTAATTACTTATTTATTTTATGAAAACTTGTTTAGATATGGTGTTAAGATTCGCTTTCCCCATGCACTTGTGATGACATTCCTGTTTAGAAATGGCAAGTAAGTAAAATTATTTTTAATCAAATTAATAAAATGCTATAAATATTTTGTAAGAGTATTCTTGCTTCTGACATGTATTAAAATATGTTAAAGTTTGTGAACTTATCAGCAAAATGTTTTATGATAAAAATTTAATTAATAATTTTATAAATTAAAAACAAGTTATTTTTGGAATATCTAACATATTTATTGATCTTATGTAAATACTAGTCTAGTTAGATATTATGTTTTTTTAATTAAACAATTAGTTTAAGCAAAGTCAATCACTAATTTGACTTTTATATTTTAATAGTTTAACATCTAATTTGATCAATGAACTACTGATAATAAAGACTTATCATTTCAGACTTGTTGATAAATTTAGATGGATTATGAAAGCAACTGTTCAGCATGCTACAAACCTTGCAAAGTTTTCTTTTATATACAAGTTATTAACTTCTACTTATGGTAAAGCTGTTGATCCTCAATATAATATAATTCATAGCAAAAAAATACCTTCAAATGTCATTATATCTGCTGCTATTGCTGGTTATTTGGTTTTTGGTAGCAATAATCCAATCAACACTCAGGTAATTTTTTAATTTTATGTCATCGACAACTGTTATCTTATAAGACCTTTCACATATCTTAAGTTTCGAAAACGACCTTAAAGCTTAGTGTCTCTATTAATTTCAGTTTTTTATTCTTTTATCTTCATACAGTAAAGTTTAGTTAATTTATTATTATTTTTTATTACTAATTTTTAATAATTTAATTAATTTTCTAAGCAAACGAATTATTTTTAGTTTTTACAAATTGTCCATATTTTCACTTGGCTTTAAATTCTAAAATTTCCTAAATAGAAAATAGCTAATATTGTATTAATACTTTACAAAAAAAAAGCTTTTATCTTGTAATTATTTTATTAAAGAAATATGTGAATAGTGAATTTTAAACAATATTTCATCTTTGAACAGATCAACATGTATTTAATGTCGCGAGTTTTATTTGGATTTGCTCGGCTTCTATCAGATTCTGGATATCTTCCTAGCAGAGACATATCTGCCGGTGGAAGAGATTATTTTCCTTATTTCTCTGCAATACTTTGGGGATGTGCGTTATGGTTGTTCGAATTTCATCGTCATACGCTCCAATCATCATTACAGGCTTCATTGACATATTTACATGAGGATAGTAACGTTTGGAATAATATTTGGGATTTTTTGATATACAACAAGCATCAATAAGAATACCTCGTTAAGTGGAGATTTTAGTTTGATTTGAAATTTTTCAAATCTTCTTTATGTAGATTTCTTAACATTTTTATATTGTGATTAGCGTTGAGACAGAAGTTTCATCTTTTGCTTACACCAATGGCTTCTGTACAAGTTTAATTCCTAAGTCATGTTAACTCTTAAAGTTTTCAGAATTTCAATTTTTGGCTTTTCAACGTTTAAAGTTTAATTTTTTTGATTCACAAACATAATGAAAAAATTTGATATTCAAAAATCAAATATTAATTTAAAATTATTTATGATACAATAGTGATATATATATAGATTTTCTTAATTTCTTAGATATCTTTGAGATATTTTTTATTGAGTTTCTACAAATATTGAATTAGTTCATTCGTTCATCTTTTATTTCTTATTATAACTTTAATTTTTTTAATAATTTACCTAGAAATTTCAAATATATGCAAGAAACAAAATAGATTTTTGAAAATCTTGAATTTTTATGGTGAATTCAAACAAGAAAGTGTTTGAGTATCTTAACTGAGTAGCTTAAATAAAACAAGTTGATGTTTATAACTTTTAAATACTCATTAATCATTAATTAAAAAGCTAATAAAAGTAAATAACAGGATGTTTTAGATTTGTTCATCTGTAACCTTACATGAAGTAAGGTTATTTGCACAAATGTAATCGCAATCTTTTTACTTCATATCCTCATTTCTATAAAATTTACTTTTTAAAACCGAAGCCTTCGTTGTAAAGATTTTTGACTAATTAACCAGAAAAACAGACTAAGTGATTCATATACTATCTATACAACAAAGTTAACTGAGTATAAAAGAATAATGTCAAAGATTTTGCCATAAAATGAAGCTTCTCATAAAAGCGGTCACGTTTTTTATGATTATTTTAAATCTATAATTATATCTCTTTGTTACAAAAACAAAACAAAAAATGTTTAGTAATTGATATAAACAGAGAATAACCCTAATTACAATCTTGCAACAATATAACAGTAGAAGGAACGTTTCTTTTGAATCTCAGGATCAAATGTTTTGTTCATTTGTCAGATATTTATTTATTATTTAGATGTCTAAGCAATGTAAGAGACACAGTAATACATTCACTAGCTAAAGAAATAAATTTTATAGTATGAAAAATATCACTCTAAACATCATTATAAATGCAAATCTAATTTAACTACAAATTAATGAAAAAATATTTTAAGAAATATTAGTGATATAATTCTTAATTTTTCTAAATAAAGAGAATATTACTCGAACTATATAATTCAAGTAAACTACTTATACATTGATTTAAAAAAATAAAAAGCCATAATATCTACTATGTCACCTAGCAACTGAACGCTTACTATCGCGTTAGATCTATAATAAAATGTTTTACTCAGCAAATCAACCAATATAAATGAGGTAGTGGGTATATAAGTAACTGTTAAAAAGATTACGATTAAAAAAGTTGGAAAAGATTACCATGCACTAATAATTTATCTTATTATTTTTTGATAGAAAGTATCTAAATATGCAGGTAAAAATCTAATATTAACGTCTTTAAAGAATTAGCTAACATTTTTTTCTTCTCAAACTTAAGACGGCGGTTTGTAAAGTTCAATCAGCCCTTAAAAAATGGGATAAAGGAACTAATCAACAAAGAAAAGCGATTCTTAGGGAGTTTATTAAAAATAATAAAGGGAAAACTGCTCCTGAAATTGAAGAATCCTTTTCTCAGTCATCTAGTTTATTTCTTGGTCGAGTAACTGCTTGGTTAAGATTAACTTATATAACTGGAACTTGTGTAACACTTCAAATGAAAGCTCTTCATGTATTTTTGTCGGCTACTGCTGGGTTAGTTTAGCTGATAAAAAATTGCTTAGTTAGTACTTTTTAAAACAAATAAAGTTTTACAACAAAAATACTAGAATCAAATAATATACAATTTTACTTTAAAAAATATCAATGGAAGATAACAGAATTAGTAATTAAAATATATCAACTTTATTTGATAGATTATATTTTTATTTATAAGCTACTAATAACTTAATATGTTCATAAACATTATTTTTAGACATCATTTTATGGCACAATTCATTGAAGTTGGTGGAGTTTGCACACTGCTAGAGATTATTGGTCTAAAACAATCTAAAGATATCGATCGTACATTAGCACTAAAAATTCTTATAGTGATTGCGGCATCTGGCAGACAATATAAAGAATTAATTTGCGAATGTTACGGTAAATAAATATTTGATTCAATAAAATATTTAGAGCTAATCTAAATAAAGTTATTCTTTTATTAAAGTTTAGATTTAGTGTGCATATTACATTGTGTTTTTGTGATTATTTTCTTTACTTCATTATTGTGTTATTTTTATATCTAGGAATAAGAACTATTGCAGAATGTTTAGCTAAGTCCAAAGATGAAGATTCTCAACAATCTTGTAAAACTGTTCTTCAAGTAATCTTACAAAGAGCATATAACTTTTTAATAAATAATTAAAGTTTAAAATATGAATAATCATAGTTGGTTATGGGCAAAATTAAGGACTTTATTTTATTAAAAAGTTTGAAATAACAGTTGCTTGGACAAGGGAACCCTAAATACGAGCTGCAAGTTTATAAAAGTTTTATTGCACTTCTACCTTGTACATCACCAAAAGCACAACAATTAGCTCTTCAAAACTTAAGGTGTTCTTTCAAAACTACAGTTTTTATCCAACTCAAAATCAATCAAATTTTATTTTATTATTTTTTAAACAATTAGATGAAATAGTTAATATGATTTTCTAAGAGAAAGAACTCAACAATTTATTTAAATAGCTAAAATTTTAGCTAAATACCATATGAATAGCTAAATTAAACTTTTTGATATTAAAATTAAACAATCTTTTAGCATATTTGTAAGATAGAGTCTTATAAACTCATTTAAAATTATTTCTAACAATTAAACAAAAACGAAAAAAGCTGTTTCTTTTTAGAATATCACAGAAAATTGTTGAAGAAGCCAATCCAAATTTGGTTGAGCCATTATTGAACTTGTTAAAAACAGTTCATCTTGAAGTTCAATACGAAGGTTTAAATTATTTTAATAAACTTCCAGAATAAATGATGACAATTTTGTTACTACAGCAATTGAGTTTTTAAAAGAACTTCTTCATCTAAATCTTCGACAAGTTATATTAGAAGGGTTGGTAAAAGCATTAATACCATCAAGAGAAGATATGATTCAAGACCCTGAAGATCATAAGTTGATTGGTGAATAAGAGCACCACATTTGATCATATCTAATCTTCATCAATCTTTAGCTGCTCTGGATAATATTCCGATCATGAATGGACTTTTACCAGCTTATGTGAAGCAAGCTACAGCTGCAAAAGCTATTAGAATTCTTTGTAAGAGTTCGATGGCTGTAACAGAGTCTGTTCTTCAATTAAACGTGATTCAGAATCTTATGTTTGCGATGGGAAATACAGAATATTGTAGCAGCCAACGAGAGGCATCCCTAACTCTAGAAGTAAGTTCTTTTTATTACTGTCGTTGGTGATGTCTTTTTTATTTCTATTTCTAGCATTTGGTTTTAAGTTTTTCTTCTGTGAAAGAAGTTGTATTAAAAATGATGGGTGAAGAACTATTTGGAAATTTTATGGTGAATTTTATCATTTTTTTCACTTCAGCTAAATTAAGCAACTTGATATTTGTTCAGGCTAATCCACAAAACTTTTATTCTCGGCTCAAAGCTGCTCACATTGATATTTTGACATCTTCAACAAATTGTTCAACATTTTTTTGAAGATTCAAATTTTCGTTGCGAATTTCAAGAAAAATTTTCTCTCGAATAAAAATATTTACAAAAAAAACTTGAAACTGAAAAATGATTTATATTTAACAAGAAAACCGAATCGAAATAAAAAGAATTAATAATTAAACATAGGTAATAATTTTAACTATTTATTTTTATGATGCAAACAGTTTTGAAGAAGATCTTACAGAGTTTAAAGAAAAAAGTAAAAATAATTTGCACAAAAATCAGCCACCTAATTGAAAGCGGAAGTTATTAAAGAAATTTGAAAGAATTTGAAACTGAGCAATTTTGAAAGTCAAATTTTACTGATGATTTCAAAAAGAAGAAATTTGAAGAAGATTTTTGATCAGATAGATTGCTGGCTTTTACATCACAAGATCATTTACAAAGATTTAATCCCAATCGTCATCATCATCTTCATCTACGGATGCTGTAGGAACAGCTGGAGGAGGAATCATAGAGGAAATCTTCTCAAGAGCAGACCCTTCGTTGCTAGGGTTACCCGCTGGATGCTTTGAACCCGAAATCCCAATTCTTCTCATTGCGATCTTAGCAAAAAGATCCCCCATAAGATCACCTCCTCCAGATGAAGAATTTGTGTCTTTAGAAATCTGCAAGATCAAGTTAATGACAAAGAGAAGGGATGACGTCATCACCGACCTGCGCTTCCTTCTTCTTTTCCATTCTCCGCTCTTTACTGCTCTTTAACTTTGCCTTCCCGATTCCTCCCGCGTTTCGGATCGATGCCAGAAGATCAGATCGGGCTGAACCAGCTGAAGCTTCAACTGGGACACTAGATGGCTTGACTGGAGGTGGAGCAGGGATGCTAGGAGGAGCTGGGATATCAACAGGAGGTGGAGGAGGAATTGATGGAGGAGGGGGGATTGATGGAGGAGCTGGAATGTCAACAGGAGGAGGTGGAGGAGCTTCTTTGCTCTCAATCTGAGGAAGATCAGGTTCAGGAGCTTCGACAGCAGGAAGATCAGGAAGTGAAGTCATGTTGAGAAGAGATGGAGCAATCCCTTCGTTAAGATCCGAGATGAAGTTGAGATCAGCAGCCACTCCTAAGAAGAGGGATCAGAAAAAGATGAAGAAATTTGTGTCTTTACCTTCAAGATTAGGAAGATCTGTTGGGACATCAATTTCAGGAACATCTCCTAGATCTGGGATATAAAAGAAGTTGTCAGCGACTCTTTCATTCATAGCTTCAGGATTTAGTATTGATGAAGGGGCCTCTCCAATTGATTCATCTTGCTCTTGTTGTGTCTCGCGAGTCTTTGTAGCTCCCCCTAGTGGATCAAAAATCGAATATTTCTTGTATCTGAAGACTGAGGATTTAGTAAAAAAAATTTGATGATGACAGAGAGATTTACGGATTTTCCATTGTGTTAAAAAGTAGAAGAGAACTGACTGAATCACAATTCTCAGGAAGACCTCCTAAACCTTCACTATCATCTACTTCAGCTAAAGATCTCAAATCATTTTGTGGAACCTAAAAATAAAGACGATAAATTTTGGAAGAAAATAGAAGTTTTCTGAACTTGATAAAATTGTTTCTTTTCTTTTAAACTTTCTTCACTAAAAGCATTTGCAGAAGATTTTATTTTATGATATTTATGATTTACTTGTTGTAATGATAGTTCAATATCTGTAAAAAAATTAATAAAAAAAGATTATAAAAAACTAAAAATGTTTTATATAAATTTCCTTGATTATGTTTAAAGTAAACAAAACATCAGTTTTACCTTCAAATATTGATTTATAATCATTTAGATTAGTAGGAGCAGGGTATTTTGCAGCAGAAAATACTTGAATAGCTTGTTTGCTTCCTTTTAAATGATTTATTTTTGCTTCTGCCAATTGGATTCTATTTTGTAGTTTAGCTAAATGTTCAAAGTTTTCTTTGGTTCTATTTGAAATTCTAAAAAAAATTATTAGTAAAAAATAAATGTATTTAATTACTAAGAAATATAAGCTTTGATAAAAGCAAATTATCATCATTTAAAAAAATCAAATCTTATTTTAAATAATCTGAAAAAAAATATTCTAACTAGTAAGAAAGATTTAAAAAATAGTTCTAAAAATTACTGCATAAATAATTTTACGAATGACAAAGATAAAAGAATATTTATTTACCTTTTCAAAATGTCTTGAGATACATTTTCTAAATGAGAAAAAGCATCAATGTAATGATAAATTGTCTCACATTTTCTCAATCCATTAGGGATTAACGTCAAATTATATTTTTCATTACAAGCCATTCTAAACCAAAAGCAACAAACTAATATGACTTTAACTATATGAATTGTAAACAATCAAAATCCGAAATAAAGTTTAACAAATTGACTTTTTTCAAAATGTTGCAGAAATAGTTATACTTTAAAGTATAAAACTCTTTTCTTTATTTTCTTTAAAACATATTCTTTGATTTGAACTATAAATTAATGCAAGTATATTTTGAGATTATTAATAAAAAAATTTGTCAAGCTCATAAGTAAAATGATTAGTCAAAAATGATTTTTAAAGTACGGATAACATTAACCAGTTATATTAAATTATATTTTGTCAAATGTTTTCTACATCATCACGCTATTTCATTTCAGAAAATATTTCATAACTTTCATTCTGTATAATTATGCATTATACATATATATTAACATATATTTTGGTTCATAATTTTTTCGGATTTAAAACAAATTTTCTAAACTATAAGTGTTACTTCCATGTGTTACATCTTTTGCTTTCTGTATTTTTAACTTAATAGATGTTATTTATGAGAATGTGTGTTAGCGAGAGGTGCTCTCCTTTGCATTTATTGTAATAAATAAATAAGATAAAACGATGTAGACATCACATTAATCTATAGTTTTAGTTTGACTTTTACAATTAAAATCAAGTTGAATTCAGATCAATTTTATAATTTTGATATTAATATTATTATATCAGATTTAACATTAAATCAGAATAAAAGGTCATCACATTACTTAACTTAATATATCAGATCTACAAAGAACATTTGTGACATTTTTTTGCTTGTACACATAATATGTAGTTTCCTTATTTGCGTTTATCAATCTTTGCTGTAAATGTAATAATAGCGAAAGATATCAATCATTTAAAAGATTTTTTTTTTATTAAAAAAGAAATATTAAACTTAATCTTAAATTAAGAAATCTAATTTTTTAATGCTAATGACTCAGTTTAGCTTCAAAATAATTCAGAATGATGTTTTTAAAATATTAGTTTAAAAATTATAGCTCTAGAATTATAGGAATAAAATGTTTAAGAATTATTATTTATATGGTTTAGGGTTTAATGCGATTATTTCTCGTCTAAAGATACATCTGTCCTTGCAATCACAGCAGATATTTTAAAAGAAGCGAATAGTAGTTTATTTTTGTTGAAAAGAATTAAATTTTTTCTGCCTTTAGTATAAGCTAATCAGTAGTTTTATTAAAAATATTATTAACAAAACTTGATAAATTTTGCATTAGTTTCTGTAAAATTATTTGACATTTAAAATTTATTTTAAATACAATAATAGAATAAAATAAATTTTTACGTGATTTCAACAAGGTTCACTTTTACATAGCATATCAGTAAAAAAAGTTATTTTTCAAACCTGTGTTAAAAGAAAAGTATTTTAAATTGATTTCAAATATCAAGTAATAAAATTTATTAAAGTTTCTTTTTATATCGATGCATGACGTGCTTGCATTTTAAACTGTAGTAAACATTTCCTTAATCATTGTATTTCTTGTCAAATTACAACATTTCGTTTCTGATTATAACATTTATTGCATGTTTTAGTCTGTTTGTAACAGAGATAGTTGGTTAAAGTTAACGCCTATTTTCAAAAACCAATAAAAATTAATTGCCTTGCAGCGTTCAACGTTTTATGCAGCTAAGAAAACAAATTTTTAATGCTGTGTATGTTAATGGCGATAGCGTTTCAAATTAGCCATTTCTATGATTTTTAGTTTATTTGTTTGATTTTTTTTGATATTTAACAGTTTTCATGAAAAGTTGTTGTTTAAAATTTTATACTGAAAAGCTACTAAACAACTTATGTAAGTTTCAAACAACTTTTTTGCATCTAAAATTGTTTGCAGGAAGTTTATATCGGCTCTAAAAACTAACTTATTTCTTTAATCTTATTTGTAATATTTAATAACTAGCAAAAACGTCATTTGTACGAAAATGGTTTTTGTTTGTATATGGTTTTGTACATTCTTTATTAAAATACTGATAATTATAAGAAACTTTTTGATCATAAAGCTTATTTACTGATCGATTTTTTTCTTTTAAAACACTTAATAGTAAACATTAGATTTCGTGAGACTTTTTGCGATGGGAAAATTAATAGAATGTGTCCCAAACTTCTCAGAAGGTAGAAATGAAAAGGTACTAGAAATAACTAAAAAACACTAAAAATAATTTCCATTTTTTGTGATATTGTTTAATGATTTTAACTTGTCAAAACAAAGACTAACATAACAAAGTTTACAGTTCAAACAGTTAAATGAAACATCGACAAACAACAGTCTCGTAGTTCTAATATAAACTTTGTAGTTTCAGCATTTTTCTCAAATGCTTAAAGCTATTTGCTGCATTTTTTTAAATTCAAATCTGTTCAAATCAGACAGCAACATTTTCTTTTGAAAAAAAATGAAATTACTGAAAAATCAACATTTTTGTTCCCAAAAATAAATCTGTCGTTTTACTTGACCTTCAGATCATCGATGCAATTTCAAAAAGCATAACATCCACACCTGGATGTAGCTTGTTGGATGTTGATCCTGGAAAATCCACAAATAGAACTGTGTATACATTCGTGGGAGACGAACGATGTATTATAGAAGGAGCTTTAAATGCTGCAAAAACTGCTTTTGATCTTATTGATATGTCTCTGCACTCTGGTCAGTTGAAAGTTTAGTTCATTTTCAAAATAATTTCAAAGATTTTTATTCGTTGAATTCTTAAAAGTGTTATTTTGTAGGCGAGCATCCCCGCTTTGGAGCGATGGATGTTTGTCCCTTTATCCCTATCCGCGAGGCTACTATGGAAGACTGTGTGCAGATTGCAAATCAATTTGCATCTCGTCTAGCTGATCAATTAAATATTCCTGGTTTTAAATTTTTTAAAATATTTTTAATTTGAGATTGATTTCAGTTTTAAGTTTGATTATCTATTTCTAGTCTATTTATACGGAGCAGCGGCTCGATGCGAGAATCGGCAGCTTCTATCAACAATTCGCGCGGGTGAATATGAAAAACTTGAACAAAAACTACAAGTAACAACATAACATGTAGCAAACTATCAATTAACTCTGAAATATATAAAGGAGGAAGATTGGGTACCGGATTATGGGGAAAGGAAATTTGTTAGAAGATGGGGTGCTACAGCTGTTGGCGCTAGAAAATTTTTAATTGCTTATAACGTGAATTTGATCAGTACAAAAGAACAAGCAACTAAAATAGCGTTTAATATTCGCGAAAAAGGGCGTGGCAAAAGCAACGTGAGTTTTATTCAAAGAGTTTTTTTTCGTGAAGTTAGGTGCAAACCTCAAACAAGAAAATGTTCTTTAAATTCTAATTACAAAGTTTTGACTAGAATTCTTGGGTTTTGAATTTTGTTCCGTTTAGCCTGGACGTTTAAAAAAAGTTCAAGGAATTGGGTGGTATCTAGAAGAAAGAAAGATTTCTCAAGTTTCAACTAATATTCAAGATACAGATGTTACAAAACTACATCAAGTGTTTGAAGAAGTAGTTAGTGATGCAAAGGTGAAGATATTGTCAAATTATAGAAAATAGCGGAGCAAGGATTTCTTCTAACAATAAATAATTAAATTTTATTGTTGTGATGTTGATTTGATGCACTTGTTTCTTACAGCTGTACAGTTTACCTGTTGTTGGATCAGAAATTGTTGGAATGGTTCCTCTTCAGGTGCTTCTTGATGCAGCTGACTTTTACATAAAAAGAGACAACTTAATGATCTTAGAAGAGGAATCAAAGATTGGACTTGTTCGTAGCATACTAGGACTCGATTTCTTAAAGCAGTTCGATCCAAATACTAGAATTATAGAGTGAGAACAATTTAAAGAAACCTAAAGATACTTAACTAAATTTGGGAATTGGCATCTTTCGGTTTAATATCAAACATTTAATGGGAATTTAAATCTTATTTATCACCATGACTATTTATTTGTTTTAGATAAAGTATCTTTTTTAAACAAAACATCTTGAAATTGATACACAATCAACAAAATAATATCTATGGCTTAAACAATTTTTACAAAATGCAAATATTTAAGTTAAACAAAAAAATTTAAAAAGCATTTTGTTTCACAGATATGCGATCAAAGATGATAAATTTACATCTCCAATCTCATCTCTTTCTGTGAGTTGTTTCATCAAAGAGATTGCCAAGAGAAGCGAAGCACCTGGAGGTGGTTCTGTATCAGCTACTACTGCTGCGATGGTTAGTTTATATTAGAAATATTAAACCTAAAGCTTCATGGTGTACAGGGGACTGCTTTAGGCTGTATGGTTGGACAGTTGAGTTATGGTAAAAAGAAATGGGAAGGTATTGAAGAAGTGATGAGAAAAAATCTTCCAATTGTTTATGATGTTACCATGAAACTGATTACACTTATTGATAAAGATACTGAAGCGTTTAATGCTTTTTTTAAAGCTTTAAAAATGCCCCAAGGCACTGAAGAAGAAAAACAACTGTAAGTTTTGAAGCCTAATTTATAATAATTAACTATTCAAACATTTAATATATGATCTTACAACCTACTTTAATAAGTTTTAAAATAATTAATTGAAGCCTTCATAAGGCCGGATGTTTCTTTTGCAATGGTTTAGTTAGTGACAGCATGACTACTAAAAAGTAAAAAGCGTGATTTCTTATGGCGTATCACATATATTTACTTTTCTTTTATTACTCTACTTTCAAACCTCAAAGGATATTTCTTCTTTATTTATACAATATGAACTTTTCTAAAGCAATTAAGCTTGATTCAAGAATTGAAAAAATTCAGATTTCAAAAGTAAAGTTATTTCAAAACTTACAAATAACTAGATTGATACAATTTATAGTGAAAGCAACTGTTGAATTATTTTTTGCAGAAAGACTGCTGCTAAGGAGAAGGGTATTTTATTTGCTATTTCATGTCCTAAAAAGACGATGAAGATAGGAAATTCAGCATGGGAAGCCTTAAAAGAGATTGCCCTCCATGGCAACATCAATTGTATTTCAGATATACAAGTAATCAATCAACTAGTTATCAATAAGCTACATAAGTTTCCAAATTTCGCAGGTTGGAGCAAAATGTATTCATACTGGGGTTTGGGGAGCTTATCAAAATATTCGAATCAATTTATCTGAAGTAGAAGATGAAGAGCTTCGAACTAAGGCAAGATGCTCATACCACAACTAAATAAATTGACATTTATATCATTTCAGATTGCTGAAGAAGCTGAAAAGGATTTACAAACTGCTGAGTCATATTTGAAAGAGATTTTAGAAATTGCAACTGATCGAATCAAGGCTTGAATTACTAATAATAATATATTAAATCATAGCATAATCATTATACCGCATGGTCGTTCTTGGCTGAAGCTGGCCCCTATTAATTATTATAGTAAAATAAATTAAATTTTCTACATTTAAAAATCATTCAAAATGTGTTTCGAAGCAGTCAGCTTTTTTAGCAACATGTATCGTAGCAATAGATGAGAAACATTTTGGTCGTACAATTAACTGACTGTAGCAAAAAAGACAAATTTATAATTACAACTTACTTCAACACTGCAGTAAAAAGATATAGATTTTGAATAAACTTTATAGTTTAAAGCTTATACAACATTATTTGCATTTATTAAAAGTGATTAGATTAGTTGAATTACTACTAATATATAAATCTATATTTAAAAATCTTATAATTTGGTAAAAATTGATAACTTTTGTGACCTATAGAATATTCAAAGTCTATTTCATACAAATAACTACTTTTAATAGCTACCTAATATTTTTTATCTAATATCTAAATTGATCTTTTACTATTATATGATGGTTAATTCTCTAATCATTATTAAGAAATTTTGAATGCTAAAAAATTAATATTCATCAGGATATTTATTTTTGCTTTTGTAAAAACTACAAATCTTGTATTGGAATGATTTTTACTCATTTTGAAAATCTTATTAAAAAGTTTAAAGTTGGTTACAACTTTAATTATTAGTTTGCTCTAATTAACAACGCCGTAACAAGTTTCAATCAGTAATTTATCAAAAATTTTAGAATTATTGTAGCTTTAGGAAGCTACAGTAATCAAAATATTTTGTTACAAGATTTTTTGTCTAAATATCTCCCTTTAATCTAATATTTCGTTTGTTGTAATTTGAAAACTTCTTTGTTATTTATTAAATTTCTTAATTTTTGAAGATTACTTTAACAGTAATAAGTTTGTGATTAGTACTTAGTTAGGTTACGATTTTGTTAATTTTGATTGTAACTTGTTTTAAGTAATAAAATATAAAATCTATATAAATTTATTTGAGACTGTTAATTATATTCTTACTTAAACAACAAAGATTTATACTTGAAAACTAGTAAAAAATAATGGCTATTAATACTACATTTCGAAGGTATAACTTTAATATCGATTTAAAGCTTTAATTTAAGAGTTGATTTAAGATAGATAATAATTTGTGAGAAGTATTTAGATACAATAAAGTTTTAAAAGTTTACAAAAACCAATATACTTCAAAAAACTGATAAACTTTTTTTTTTAAGCAACTTATAAAAGAATAGATAAAATTATCTTAACCTCATTTGAGTTTAATGATAACAAATATAATTTTATCTACATTTGAAAGATTTGATGTTTCAATGATTTACAAATTTATTTTGATTCACTCAAATATTTGAGTACTATTACAAGCAACTCAATAAGAAATAAATGAAATATAAATGTACTAAAACTTTTTTGAAATAGTTTTTCACTTTGTGATTTACTAAATGTGATTTATAATAAATATAATTATAAGTCATTCTTCTAATACTAGGATTGTAATACTGCTGGTATCATTTCTTGGCAACATTTTTATGCAATTCTTATCAATAGTATATTTTACTTTATTATTATAAGACTAAACTCGAAAAAAACTCCACAATTCGTTGAGTTTCATCTCACTATCTCAGGTCGTTTGTTCATGTCACCGAAATAACGGATTTAAGTTGTGGGAGATAGTTCAATGTATTCTGCTTTCTACTACAATTAAAGCCTTGGTACATGTAGGCAAGAAGTATGGCTGTAAATTTTCTTCCATTTCAACTTTGGCCTACAATCTCAACCAAAAGATTATATATCTTAACATTTTACTTTCATTCAAGTAACTTATCTGTTTATTCATTGGTTTAATATTTTACAGTATAAATAAGTGTCTAATGACTATGATACTTTATAAAAGTAGTTTGTTTAAAAATTTGGTATATAATACTTTAAAAAATTGAAGATTATATTGATAAAACATATAAAATTGTATGTCTATATTTTATGAATTTTAGTTTCGTATAAAGTTTAAGCCATTTTTGGCATTATTTGTTTATTTTTGACATTGAATATATAGTATGTTTTTTTTTTCTAAAAATCTGCAATGAAAATTATTTTTTGCAGAAAGCTAGCTTTTTTAACTTTTATAAATATGATTTTATTTATGTTGTACATAAATAGAAAACTTTATTCATCTTTATACAAGTTTTTTTTTAAATCATTGAAACATATAACTCAACTTTGAAAGTTGTCATTAAATTTTAATGCAAATATTAATTGATATGTTGATCTGTAAGTGAGAAATTTTGTTGTTTCATTATTATAAGTCAAATTTCAATTAAATAATGAATAATTAAATGTCACACAGATTTTACAACAGTTATAAATTGAAGTATTTATTATATAAACAAAACTTCAGTTAAGGGTTTTATAACACAACAACACTTTTGTGTATTTTTTGCTTGTTATATACATTGAGTTTTGAGAATTCTACAATCTTGATTTTATTGTTTTTTAGTTTAAAAAAGATTTTTTAAGTCAACCATGGTATTACAACTTAGAAATTTTATAGGTGGAGAATTTGTAGATGTAAATTCAAGCAAGCATATCAATAGTTTCAACCCTTCTACAGGTAATCTGCATGCTTTAGTTCCTGATAGTGATAGAACAGATGTAGATGAAGCAGTTGAAAGAGCAGAGTCTGCATTTGTGTCTTGGTCTGAGTCTAGTCCTACGTACAGATCTCAAATTATGATGAAAATTGCTGATATTCTTGAATCAAGAATTGATGAGTTTGCAGAATTAGAAGCAGAAGACCAAGGAAAACCTTTTTCATTAGCTAAGAATATTGATATTCCTAGAGCAGTTTATAACTTTCGATTTTTTGCAACTGCTATTATCCATAATACAGACATCTGTACAACACTTCATGACTTACCCGTTGCTTCTGGAAATGCTTTGAACTATGTTCAATGTATGCCTGTTGGAGTTGCAGGTCTTATATGTCCTTGGAACCTTCCTTTGTACTTGCTAACTTGGAAAATAGCTCCTGCAATAGCATTTGGAAACACGTGTGTAGCTAAACCATCAGAAGTTACCAGTGTAACCGCTTGGAAGTTATGTGAAATTTTACAAGAAGCAGGGTTACCACCTGGAGTTGTGAATATTGTGTTTGGCTATGGACATATAGCTGGTGAAGCATTGGTTTCACATCCTAAAGTTTCACTTATTTCATTCACAGGAAGTACATTAGTTGGAAAACATATAATTAAAACTGCTGCAAATTACTGTAAGAAACTTTCACTAGAACTTGGCGGGAAAAATGCTGCTGTAGTGTTTGAAGATACTGATCTTGATAAACACTTAAACACTCTTGTGAAATCAGCTTTTGCTAATCAAGGTGAAATTTGTCTTTGTACAAGTCGAATATTCGTTCATGAAAATATATTTAATGATTTTATAACGAGATATGTTAAGTTGGTTCGGAAGTTGAAACTTGGACCAGTAAACGAACCATCTACAACCACTGGTGCATTGGTTAGTAAAGAACATAAAGCCAAAGTTATCAAGTATTTAACAATTGCTGAAATTTCTGGAGCAACTTTTCACTGTGGTGAGTTTGTAGATAAAGTTAAGTTGCCAGAATCTTGTGAAAATGGATACTATGTTCAACCAACAGTTTTAAGTGGATTAGATGATAATAATCCGTGTATGACAGATGAAATATTTGGACCAGTTGTTTGCATAACTTCATTCAAAAGTGAATTAGAAGTAATCAAAAGAGTAAATAGTGTTGATTATGGTTTATGTGCCTCAGTATATACACAAAATATTGAAAAAGCTCACCGTGTAGCTAGCAAGTTACAAGTTGGAACTGTTTGGGTTAATTGTTGGTTAATAAGAGATCTTCATATGCCTTTTGGAGGGGTAAAGTTATCGGGGATTGGCAGAGAAAGTTTATTTGAGTCTAAGAAATTTTTCACTGAAGCCAAGACAATTTGCATTCCGTATTAATATATTTCTGTTGTGTTATTCACCTAGATTCAATAGTTAGGTACTGAACGGGACAAAATGGCCTTTTTCATAATTCAAGCAAAATTATCAAAATTTCCTTTTCTCTGTATGGTAGAAGTATTACTTTTTCTATCAAGAAAAAAGATTTTGAAAAAAATTGTGCCCAAATATACTAACCAATCAAAATTATCTTTTAGGTTTTGAATCGTTAAACAGAAATGCCTTATTTTGAAATTTAAACGTTGTGTTTACTTAACCTCTCTGTCATATATCAGTAATAATGTGTTGTTGATTTAAACATTACTTAAATATACAATATTTTAGAATCATTTGTATTAGTGTTTTGTTTATCATTTTATTTTAACGTTGGTGTTTTAATTTCGTTTATTCAAATTCTGGAATTCATTCATCGTCATTTCGTTTGCACAAGATGCTTTAATTATTGTATTTGCAATTGCAAAAAATCTTATAATGATATTTAAATAAAAGTAAAATTAAGTTTTAAAAAATCTAACAATTTTTTCTCACTAATTTAGTTAGATAGTTTGAAATAGAAAATTACAAAGAAATTTTTTGAATAAAATAGATTTTTTCTAGGCTTCAATAAATTTGTATAGAAAAAAATGATAAGATATTTGAATCAGACTAATCACGTTATAATAATATATCTTTTAGTTCATCTATTATTAGACTACACTTGTTAAATATAAAACTACGTTGAGCAGAAACTGCAAAATCGTGATTTTATAGAAACTGCCGATTGAGTCAAAGCACATATTTCGCAAGAACTGAACTTTGCAGTAAATCTGTACTTAAAAAAAACTATAGGACGTTTTACTGATGGTTTAATTCTACATTTTGTAAATAAGTCTTTAAAACTCCTATTATAGAACAAAAATTTGTCCGCCTTCATTTCTATTTCTGTACTAACTCTAGATAACATACAGCGATAATACCTATAGCAGTTTTATTTTTTAAGTATTCTCTTAAAGTAAATCTAAACGTTTTTATTGCCATCCTTACTGCAAACTATATCTGATTTCTTTATTTCAAATGAAAGTCAAGTCATTCATGAGGTTGAAGATTGTTTATAAAATCGGTTTATTTGAATCACAAACAGCTGTATGATGATATTGAAATTTGATATTGATACAAGATTACTATTTATTTATATTTTTGTAAATAAGTAGTTAGATAAGCTTTGTCTGGCTTTTATAAAAACTTTTAAATAAAGAATGAAAATATACTAATGTAATCTAAGTTTGAAAACCAAAAGTTTACACTCTGGTATAAAGAACTTTTCAAAAGTGATATTGTCCTAATAATCTATATCTGATTGAATTATTACTCATTACAAAGTTACTGAAAATAATTTATGGTTCTCAAACATTAGATTTATAGTCGACCAGTGAATGTTTTTTTAAACGTTTTTATAAGACTTGTAAGATAATACCAACACAATATTGAAAGACAATTTTAGTTTTGAATATTTAAAGAATATTCAGCCACCAAGTTTATAACAATTTTTGATTAATCTTAATTCTAAACTAAGTACCATTACAGTTAGCCAAAAAAATATTCACGATCACAACACTTAATTAGTTTATGTAATTGTCGACTATATAAGTATATGATATTAATAGAAGTCTAAAAAGATCTACTTCTACGAGTGTGTGATGACTTTGAATCATTAACTTAAGTTTAGGACTTAACATGAACTCTTGATTTTGAATTAATTAGTTATTTTATACAGATAAATTTCAGAATGCATACAACCCTGAGATAAAATCTATTTTCAATTTTGTTTTCAGTGATCATTTACATTATAACTAACTGATTGTTTATTGCTACTTATAAAAGGTGTTTTAAAATTACTAAGTTTGTCTTCTTAGAAATCTTATCGTTTGTAAACAGTTTTTATATAAGTTACCTTTTTTCTGATTTGTTAGAGATCTTTACACTCTGTTTGTACTTCACTGCTAAGTATTAGATCATTTTCAGGTTTAAATGACTACAGGACTTGATTGAGCAGATCAAATAAAAATAGTTTGAGTAAGTAAACATCTCAAAGTATTCTTATAAACAGGTCGATTTTATTACAGTATTTTATTAGATTTAATCAAATCCAAAATATGATATATAAAACAAAGAGAATATTGTCATTAAACTATAAATCAAACTTTAAATTTTATTAATAGAAAAAGTTACATTTTCATATTTAACTATACAAGTATGCATAACAAAAAAAACTAGCGAATTTGTTAGAGAAGATATTATATAAGCTTTTAGAGGTAAATAATTAATATTCAACTCATAAGGCTGTTTCGAAGTACGTTAAACAAATAATATTGCTAACTCTAGAAGAGTTTTTGAAATAAAAACTAATTTAAACTACAACACTACTTTTGGGTAAACAAGTTTTAAGTAACATTACAGATTTTTCAAGCAAAATTTTCATTTTTTAGACTTAACAATACATTTAGTAAATTAATTTTATATTTAGTTTACGCGACTGGTTCTAAAAATATTAATTTCAGATATCGAAAATATTTCAATATCATGTTTGAATTTAATTTTTTAAACAAATTTATTAGAAAACTAGTTGCTCTGAATTATTATTTATTATAAAAGTAAGTAAAGCTTATATGCATATAAAACTTTTTGTGGTTGTGAACTTTTCCTACCGCTTACTATGTTCATTCAACTCATACTCGCAGACAAGCTAATTGTAGTTTGAATGCTTTCAGTATTTCAGTATATCAAATTGCAACAACCTGATGATTCATATGAGAAAGTTAGTAAAAATAAGTAACAGTTCATTCTTTTAAATATTATTCAAAGTTATTTCTTTATTATTTTTCTATAAATTTTTGATATAGTTATTTTAAAACGATAAATATTTTTTTAGTAAACATTAACTAAGTTATTTTAAGTTATTTGTTATTTTATAAAAAGATTTTTAAACTAAACTTTTAAATTATTTTACTTTGATTTTAGAAGTTTTATCAAATTTTATAAAATTATATATTTTTATAAAATAATAAGTTATCGGTTAACCTGTAATATTTACTTATCAACTTGTTAAATAATTATTTATTTAGTTCTGATAAATATTTGAAATATTTATTTTATCGTTAATGTTTACTGCTAAAAACTCATTAGATTTAAATAATTTTTATTTTGGTTCTTTGAATGCATTCTTGTTTACATTAAAAAACAACTTTGTATGCGTAATACTAAATTCAAAAATAATTATTTAAATAAGTTTTTTATCATAGTTTGACCTTTTTTTATTTTCTGTTTTATATTGTTTATAATATTTTTTCAAACTCTAAAATCTTACTTTTATTATGTTTCATCTATTTTTGTATTCTTTTATCTATTTTTTAGTGATTAATTATTAAAATTTTTATAATCTATTTAATTTGAAATTTTTAGTATTTTATCACAGACATAATAATTTTATAAATAACTTACTCTTTCCTCTCATGTGCTAAATTAAAATATTAACATGAATGTTTTACAACTATTTTAATTCTATATTCTTTTATTATATCATAAGAAATTAAATTTTAAATATCCTTTCTGTAACTTTACAATTAGTACTTTTTAGTATTTAATTTTTTGATTGATAATGATATTTTTTGTAAAATTTAAAAAGTATATTATTTTTTGATAATTTTTTCCAAATTTGGTATATTATTTTACTACTAATAAATAAGTTTGTTTTTATCAAAAATAGACTTAGAGAAATTTTGTTTTAGTTGTAAGAATAAAGTTTACTTTATTATGATAAACATAATTTAAAATATGTTATGCAAAATTGTTTATTAATATTTATATTGGTTAGTACCTAACATTATTTATAAGATGTTTATCAAAATATTTTTACCATTTTTGTATATTATTTCAATTGATATAACTTTGAGTTTTTTTTATATATACAATTATTAATTTAATTTATGCAATATGAATTGTTTAATGTAGTTGCATTCTTTTTTATTAAAATAAATTTTTGGTAGATTAATGAATCATTGATAGTTTATGATTTATCAATTTTTCAATATATATTTAGCATCATTTTTGCATAGTTTTTATGCTTATTATTATGATAAATAAAGTAATTAACAATTTTTATGCTTTAAAGATTTCTATAATTTTTGAATGATTTTTTACTTATAATGATATAAATGACAAATAAATCTTCAACAAGTTCACAAAAACCTGAAAAAGGTAATAAAAAGCCCAAACAATCTTCACAATCAAGCTTAATTAACCAACTTCAAATGCAGGTGTATATAGTTGCTTTAATCTTTAACTTAAAGTTTTTATCTTGAATTTTTATATCATAAGAAATGTAAAATTTTATTCCAAAGATTTCTGTCTAGATTGAGTTAAATTAAATTCCTAAAAATATTATCTTTTTTACCAAATGTATTTATTTTTTCTGGTTTTAAATTATTGTCAAGCAGGAAGCTTCTATTTGATTATTTAGAAAATAATTTATTTAAATTTAAATAGATGAAACGGAAGTTTGAAAAGTTTAAAGATAGTTCTATTTTCATGCTGATAAAATTGTTTTTTTAATTTTCTAACTGATCTTATGAACATTTTGTTTTTAGCCAGTTGTCAGAATGACCAATGATGCTAAGTCACCTGTTACCTTCTACCCTGGTAGTAACAAACCTAAACACAAGAAGGACTCTATGAAAGAAAATCGATTGAATATGCAGAAGATGCTGACTGCTATCAATCAGTGTAAAGTTTCCCAAAACAAATGCCTCGACCTTAGTGGCCATAATTTGATTAATTTGCAATTTGCAAACAAAGATTTGCTTCGAGATTTGACCCATGTCACAGAGTTGTATCTTTACCATAACAAACTGGTCAATATAAGTGACCAGGTAGGTTTCCTGGTCAATCTCACAACTCTTGCCCTCAGTGAGAACAACTTGACGTCACTTCCACAAGCGCTTTCAAGCTTAAGCAAACTAACAGTTTTGGATTTAAGGTAAGATCAAATGATGGAAATCAGATCATCAAATCCCATCTTCACAGACACAACAAACTCCGCTCCATTCCACAAGTTGTCTACTCTTTCACATCCCTTAAAATTCTTTTTCTTCGCTTCAATAAAATTCAAATTATCGACCCGATGGTTGGTAACCTTGTCAACCTGACACAGCTAGTAATCAGAGAGAATAAAGTGAAACAAATACCTGCTGAAATTGGTAAGTTTTTGTCTAATTGCTTTTTTATTTCACTTTAAATAGCTTCTAGATTACCTTTAACTGCTTTTCAATTGCTTTCATCCAAAGTATTCTTCTTCACTTGCGTTTATTTAAACGTCTTTTGACTTCCATTGATGTTGAAACCTCTGATCTTCATTTGCAGGAAGACTGAAAAATCTCGTTACTATCGATTTATCTAACAACGAACTAACAGAACTCCCTGATGAAATAGGAAATTGTACATTGGCTACCTCCCTGGACCTGCAGCACAACCGCTTAACAGTTCTACCTGACTCTATCGGTAGTTGATGTTTTTTTTCAAACTGATTTCTACATACTCTTGATTCTGTTTTATTTTATTATCGTTAATTAAAAAGAGTTTTCTTAAATTTATCTTTAATTGATTTTCCAGGAAATTTGACAAAGATAACAAGACTTGGTTTAAAATACAACCAGCTGGTAAGATTACCCAGCTCTTTAAAGAACTGTGTCTTACTGGATGAATTAAATCTTGAAAATAATAATATAGAAGCACTACCGGATGTAAGTTTTCTTGTTGAATGATGAATCTCAAAGAAATTATTTTCATAAAATTACAATTCACTCAAAAATTAGTTTGTTTTTTTCATCGAAATTCGGCTAATTGATATGAGATAATAAATGAGAAAGTGTTGTTGTTGACCTGATACTATTAATGTCAGCCCACCCACCCTCTTACTGATTAGCTAGTCATCGCAACATTTTAATTTTTACATCAATTTGAAAGTGATCTTTCAACAACTTTGTTCTTTTAAAGGGATTTCTAAGCAATCTAAGCAGCTTGAAAACTTTAACTTTAGCCCGGAACCGATTCACAGCCTACCCAGTTGGTGGTTCATCTCAATTCGCTGCCTTATCGTCACTCAATATGGAATATAATCAAGTCAGTCTAAAAGTCTTCATCAAATTAATTTTCGACAAATTTCCCGCCTTTTTCTGAGTTTTCAAAAGTTTGTTTGATAAATACTTGATGGAAATTTCGTTGAATCATGAAAATTTCTTCAGTTTTATTTTCACAATAACTCATTTATTTACAAATTTAATGTTGATTGAATGCACTCAAATCACTTTCACCTCTCGTAAAACTTTATTTTAAAAATAGTTTGGAAGTTTAGTGAGCTGAAAAAAAAACTTTTTTGATGCCGAACATCTTTCACTTTCATAATAATTAATTGAAGCGATTAAATGCTCAGGACATTATAGATTTCTAAATAGATCTTTCAAATTATTAATGAGAATATAAAAGTCTTCAAGATAACATCTGCATCCACGAATAATATTTATTTATTGTTTTCTTCATATTTATTTTTAATTTCAAAATCTTTATCTAAAATTAGAAAAGTTTTTTGCAACTGATTTCAATTATCAGTTTTGATTACATTTCAGAAACTTTTTTTTACAAATATTTACAAACAGGTCAGTAGAATCCCTTATGAGATATTCTCAAGGGCACAGTACCTCTCTAAACTCAACATGATCAACAACCAACTGACAGCTCTTCCTCTTGATATTGCAACATGGAAGAGCATGGTGGAATTATGTCTTAATTACAATCAGTTAACTCGTCTACCCGATGAAATATGTGAACTTCAATCACTACAAGTAAATTTTCTTCAACAATTTTCCTTCTTGATTAATTTCTAACATTTCAATTTGGATTTTTCCTTTTCTTCAACTATCACTTTTTCAGCACCGAAATTTTTTATAAAATTTCCCCCCCAAAAAAATCGTTTTCAATTCAAATTCATCAGATGATCAATCTCAGCATCCAGATCTTCTTATGACCTTTATCTTCCCTCTATTTATCTTTATTCAATCATCCTTCTAACCAGCTGTTACGTAATCGAATTACTTCATTGACTGCTGAAGTCTGACCAAGAAGCTCTTCGAACTGACAGCCATATGACGTCATCACGCCACCAGTATCGTCTACTGACGTCATTGCAACTGAAGCTCGCTTTATCATCTCTGCAATGATCAGTTTTTCAGTTAAAATATTTGCAGCTGTCGGCAAATAGCTAGTCACGTGACTTTTTGAAGCTTTCAACATTTGCTGATTAATTTCAATTAATTTTCTAAATTGATTTGGAATTTTTTTAGGTTCTTCAAGTTAGCAACAACCAGCTGAAACGAATACCAAAAAGTTTAGGAAAACTTTCAAGCCTTAAAACTCTAGATTTAGAAGAAAACTTGTTAGAATCGATTCCACCAGAAATTGAAAACTTAAAACAGGTTTCATTTGAATTAATTATTATTCAAAGATATCAAAATTCTTCTCAAATTCATATTTACTTTTTTTCTGTTTCATTTTGATTTCTTGAAATATCGTTTAAGGAAATCAACTTTTTATTTTTGATGTTGAAAATATTTTCTTTGAAATATCACCGCAGTAGAATTTCTACTAAATAATTTACATCCACACTTCAAGTCAACGAATTGTTTCATCAATTGCAACACTAACTGAAAACTTTTTATTGAAATTTTTTTAAAACTTAATTAATTACAAATCAAATTGTTCTAAATGTCATCAGATGACAAAAACCAACCAACAGAATCTCCTTGAATTTTTCTCTTTTGTTTATTTTTCCACAAATCAATTTAGTTTGTTTGTTTTGAATTCTTGATTGAATTTCATTCTTCTTTCAGACTCTATTTTCTTTCAACGATTTTTTCCTCTTTCTTATTTTCACAACGATTGAAACTCACAACAAACATTTTTATCAATTCTTTTTTTTTCAGCTTCGTCTTCTAAAACTTCAAGGAAATAAACTCACAGCTTTACCTAAAACACTCGGCCATCTAACCAACTTAACTGTCCTAGAAACAGGAGACAATCAAATACAAGCCATCCCTGTAAACATAGGTACACTCTAAAAAGTTTTTATTTCATTTTAACATTTTCTATCAACAGGAAACCTGGCAAATTTGAAGGAGTTGTATTTGAACAACAATCCACTCCAAGCTCTTCCATTTGAGTTAGCTCTTTGTACTAAATTGGCTTTGATGTCTGTTGAAGGCTGTCCACTTAATGAGATACCTACACTTGCAGTCCAAGGTGGTCCAAGCATGATTATGCAGTATTTACGGGTTCAAGGACCGTACCGAGCAATGGTGTAGCCCACTAAGTACCTGTCCTTGTTTCATCATCTGTACTTTGCTGATTTTAATGTCTTGGAAACTTTAAAACCATCTGTGATTTTCTGGATTCTGATTGGTTGGTTTTATGTTTTGGTCACGTGATCAGAAACTTGCCTATAAAGCTGTTCATCAAATTCATCACCTTTTTTTTTTGCCATCTTATTTTTACCACTTTCTGTATGAAATTTGTTTTATTATTTTGATTATTTTTTTTTACATCTTGTAACATATTTTCATTTGAATATCATTTTATTCAGTTGCTTCTTAAAAATATGATTTTAATCAAACCAACATTGAAATGATACACACTTGACACCATCACCACTGCCAATCTAGCAGCTAAACCCAAAATACTTCCTTAAGACTTTGTTTGTGAGCATGAGGAACAGTTTCAGTTGAACTTTGATAAATCTGTAAGTTGACGTTGGAGTTTTTTGTATAGAATATTCATTTCAGCAACAATTTGTTTATAGATAAAAATCTCATTTTTCAGTCTTTTGTTGATCATCTAATCATGTGTCGACGAAACTAACTTCTTTTTCAATTTTATTCCTGTGGTCTCTTGTAGATTAAAATAAAAGATTTTGAACTAAGTACTGTCTTTCATAGATTCTAGAAAAATAGAATTTTTATTCAATTTGTTTTCTTATGAAACAAATTATTTCATTAAAATCGATACAAACGCTTTTTTATATTCAGACAACTCAAATATTAGACTCATATCAAGATAATTTTCTATTTGTTTAGCTTTTCGATTATTTATGATAAACCTTGAATCTATTAAATTATTTAAAAATATTTGTTTTGAAAAGATTTGAGAATTTTTGATCTTAGAATAGTCTTTATCTTGTCCAGCTTCCTCCAAAGAATTATTCCATCTTAATTTATTAAAAAAACAAATCTGTTTTTGTTTATTTTCAAGTAAAAAATAAAACTTCCAATAAAATATTTTCAAGTTTTTCAAATCTCTGTATAAGCATTTAAATTTTTGCTACAATTTAAAATCATACCAAGATATCAATAAGTAAATGAGAGATAAAACTTTAGCATTACTATAATCCATCCGAAGTAGTAGATAGAAGGAAACTGACATCCATGCTTCCTTCCTGCCTCTGCATACGATTTTATTATTGTAGATGTAACTAAACTACTCTATAGTGTTACAACAGCAACACTTTCTGGGTTTACTACTGAAACAAACACAAGGTAGTGACACTATTTACTTATATTTGAGGAAGATACTGTGTGTATGTTAGTTTGTGGGTTTATATAGTGTTGTATCTTCCTATGGGGCGTATTTACTCCAAATTGGGGCTCGGAATTTAAAGCGCGATGAATCGGCTAATAACTGCTCATTAAAAACTTATAATTGTTCAAACTAGTTTTTAAATTCAAATGTATATTTCAATTTGTATCGATAATATATTTAATATTAGTTAAATATTGTATAAATAATTATTCTTTCCAATCATTAAAATACTAGAATGAAAACAATTTTTTAAAGATTTAAATAATTTTGGTGATTTTTGAAATTTTCCTTTTTGTATGACGAATAAAAAAAATTCCCGAATAATTTTGGTAACAGTAAAAAAGTTTTAAAACTATTAAGAATTCAATGAAATTAATAATTACTCAGCTGAAATTTAGTTAAAATTTCTTTTAGTTTTAACCATTTTATGTCATATTTATTTTAGTAATAATTATATACTTTAAACAAAATTCAGTTTAACAAAAATCAGATAATTTTTTATACTTATATCTAAAGATTGTCAATCTTTTCCAACTACCTAATTTTTATAATCTTAAAAGGGTTGAAATTATTTTATCCAAAACTCTATAATTAATTTGATAAAAAACTTCATAACTAATAGTAAAATGAAACCAAAAAACTTATTTTGCAAACAATTTTGAAAATGATTCATTTTTATCAGTGTAAAAAAACAAAATGTTGTTATCAAAATGCTTCTTATTTTTCTTAGAAATTATAAAGTTTAAAAGGTATTGAAAGTAAATTTTAGAATTCTTGTTATTCGAAAACGACTAAAAACAAATACTAGATTTTGCAACTAATTTTTTAATTACTAATTTTATGGCTACAAATTTTTATTTATTTCAAGATATTTCAAGAGAAAACTTTGATTTTAATTAATTGTATAATTCAATCTAAAACTGTTATTATCAAAACTGAAAAGCTAAAGCTATTTAGAATTTGTAAAACTTGTTTTTAGTTGAAATTTCGATCCAAAAACTGGACTTGATAAAAATATTCCTGTATATAATGGAAATATCGTCTTTAAAAAGTTTTTCTGTTTAATAAACTGAAATGAATTCAGGAAAGTTTTTGATGTTCTTTTGAAATGAGATAAATTCAAAAAAAGTTAAAAACGACATAAAAAACGGTTCGTTATGGATGAGTGCACTCGATAAACATTTGTATCAAGCTGAATTTTGTTTGAAAAGTTTGTCTAAATGGCTAAAACATAAAATAGGACAACTAAAAAAGTACTTTTATAGGTAAGAATTGAAATATAAGAAATAAATTTAAATAGGAAATATAGAATAACTCAGCCAAATAGTAAAATTTTCTATTGATTTTACTGACTTCATCTTACAGCAATGGTTTTTGTTCGTGTTTTTGTTGACCTCTATATTTTCAAAATCGATTTTTTACTAATTAATTGAAAAATCATTTGAATCAGATCAGTTATATTTTAAACTATAAATATAACACAGCAACAAGCTGAAAGTATTTTTGAAAAAAAAATCTATACAAATATCTTTAAATAACCAATAGTAAAAATGAAATAAAAAGTGAATAGCTTTAAAAATTAATAACGTTTTGAAAAATAAATTTTTTATCTTTTGAAGCTTAAAATAAACCAAATATTTAATATGACATAGTGGAGCCACAAACCCTAAACTCAACCATCTTTATATATATTGACGGAATTGTGCTAGACTTTAGCTTTGCGCAGTGGCGATAACGTAACCAATGAGGTTTAACCGAGGTGCGTTTATTGCTAGTTGAAAACTATACCCAATACCCCGCCCTATCGACGTGAAAAACCGTCGATTGAGGCAATTTTTGGCGGGCACTTACGAGGTGCCCTACTATTTACCAAGCAACTAGAGGCTAAGAAACCTCGAAAGTAGCGATTCAAGATTAAGATAAGAAGGTGATGATGAAAAGCCGGGAGTGTTGATACAAAAATTAGAGTGATGTTCTAGATCAGGAAGTGTTGATGAAAAAAATTAATGATGAAGATCAGGAAGTGATGATAAAGATCAGAAAGTGATAATAAAGATCAGAAATAAATAATGAAGGTCAGGAAGTAATGATGAAGATCAGGAAGTGAAAATGAAGATTTAGAAAGTGAAGATAAAGATCAGGAAGTGATGATGAAGATCAGAAATAAATAATGAAGGTCAGGAAGTAATGATGAAGATCAGGAAGTGAAAATGAAGATTTAGAAAGTGAAGATAAAGATCAGGAAGTGATGATGAAGATCAGAAATAAATAATGAAGGTCAGGAAGTAATGATGAAGATCAGGAAGTGAAAATGAAGATTAGAAATAAATAATAAAGATCAGAAATAAATAATGAAGATCACGAAGTTATGATGAAGATCAAAAATTGATGATGAAGATTAGGAAGTGAAAATGACGATAGGAAAGTGATCAGTAAGTGATGATGAAGATTAGAAAGGGATAATCAGGATCAGGAAGTGATAATGAATGAGGAGCCACAAACCCTAAACTCAACCATCTTTATATATATTGACGGAATTGTACTAGACATCAGCTTTGCGCAGTGGCGATAACGTAACCAATGAGGTTTAACCGAGGTGCGTTTATTGCTAGTTGAAAACTATACCCAATACCCCGCCCTATCGACGTGAAAAACCGTCGATTGAGGCAATTTTTGGCGGGCACTTACGAGGTGCCCTACTATTGACCAATCAGCAACCGGCTAACTAAAAGCTTAGTCGAGGTTCTGCTTACGTTAAACCATTTTCTTAAAAGTTGTTATCAAATTTACTATTCAAAGTGTTGAGTCGGTTTATATTTCAGATTCAACGCAGGATCTTAAAAGATCCAACTAACCCTGAAAGGTCTTTGAAAACTAATTTCAATAAATTTTAAATCTTGCTTAAGTCAATTTTCTAAAAGTTTTTAAGAAGTAATTTAACTGAAAATCATTTTATGAAAAACAAATTTTGTTAAAAATCGAACTTTATTTGAAATACAAAAACAAACACAAACAATTTGTAAATAAATAAATTGGAATCAATTAATTTTATCAAATAATAATCATTCAGTTTGCTGGGTGGCAAGTGAAGAAGGGGGCAGCTTGCGATGAGGTGTTCTTTGAGGAAGAGATTAACCAGTTCGAACCAGTTTAAAACCATGACCAGTAGCAAGGACAGCAGGTGGAAACCATCTCATTTTCAATCTCCGGTACCTCCGACCTGGTGCTCCTAATAATCTCACAAGATTCAACCTCCGGGAACAGGATGTTGAAAGAGTAAGACAAGGACGGCACATCCATGCGAAAGAAGTATCATCTTTGGAGTTGTTGTAAGGCGACCTGAGCGCGAAATCGCTCCATCTACGCGAAACAGCGTACACGGGGCTTAAAGATGAGGATGGGGACCAAACTTCATCCGATAAGGAAGTGTTCCAATGACACCAGAAGGACGTGAAGTCTCCAGGGTGATAAAAGGTCCCTGCCTCATTCTCAGCGTCCTCCACCTTTCGCAACTTACAAGCTTGGACAGCTACATAGTCAGACCTAAGAGCAGAAACTGCTCGGAGCCAAGGATTAGGATCAGCAACGTCGAGAAGGATGAGGAGACGTGATGAGGATGTGAGATTATGACATAAACTCCCGTTAATCTCTTGCCAAATCCTTAGAAGTTGATCAGGAGATAAAGAGCTCCCTCCTGGGGAGAAGATGAAGAAGGTCATGACCTAACATGGAAGCGAGTACCTGCAAGCACAAAGGAGCCATCTGCAAGAGTGAGACCGCTGTAGTAGAGGAAGTAGGTATCATATCTTCCATCATTGTTGTGTCTCTTTAAGAATAGATTCCGGATTCGTTCATCAATCACTCCAATCCCGATGCCGTTTGTGGAGTAATCACATCCAAGATTATCGATCAGATAGACGGCAAAGAATCTAAAGATGAAGAAGATTAGGAGGTGTTGATGAAGATCAGGGGCTAGAACCTGTGTAAAGATGAGATCAATGAGGTAGCCCGATCATTCTGTTTCTTAATCGAGTCTCCAGGAAGAAGAGTAACAACTGATTTGGGGCTGAAACAAAATCATCGTGAATCTTCAATATTCGGAAGATATCTCATCTCACTTAGCAACGGTTGTTGGGGCGATTACAGCGTAAGCTGTACAAGTTCCCCCAAGTTTGATGGCTAATTCCCGATGTCTACCAAAGGACAAGCATTCGAGGCCCACTACTAACAGGACCAGGGCCGGGTAAGCTGCGTTTTCACGTCTCCATGACAACGCACCAAATAGAATCGTGGACAGTAGAGCGCAAGACACGGTTTGTTGACCAACCATGCACAGTTGACGGACACCTACCACGTCATCATGATAGTCACGTGAGATGTGGACCAGTAGACGTACCTTTGTTGGACATGATGTGAGCAATGTCTGTACCACCATTTGTGGTCGGTAGTTTGTGGTAGAAGCCCTGACACTCAGCTAACTTACTAGCAAGTGCAACCTGGAAATTGGATTTGTGAATATTTCGCGGTAACAATAAAATGAAAAAATACTTCAGACGTGGCAAAACCCAGGTGGGCACAGACCCACAACAGATAGACAATTGAGATGAGGGGAACTAGAACTAATAACTCGAACTCAGGGTGTTTTGTGATCACCTGTAAAGTCACTTCAATTTATGCAAATCAGTTTCAATGAAGTCTGTTTTACTCACATATAAGGCAAAGACACAAAAAACAACCTCTATCATCCAAGAACAAATAATTATTAAAATTTGCTTGCACCTAAAAATAGTGAATTCGTTGATGATGAGGAAAGAGGTATGGATATTTACCATGTGAGCCAGAAAGTACAAGACCATCTTTCGATAGCAGATAAAGGTGAGAAGTAGAAGTCTGATAAAGAGGGAAATATTAGATGAATGTGGTAACAAATAAGTGAGGTTTTGTTGAGGCGATGTTCCATGTTATCATACACGGCAATCCCTGTATACAGATCAAATTTATAAATCTCTAATAGCGAACACAATAGAAAGTTTTAAACACCATTTTAACATCAACAAAGTACAAAATTAGAACACAAAAAGTTATAAATATACAAAAAATTAAGAAAATGGCATTATCTGTCAACAAAATTACTCAAAACATAATTTTGTAACTTAATCTTTAATAATTCTCTGTATTAAAGAGTCGGAAACATAAAAATGAACCTGAAACTGCAGAATACAAAAGTAAAAATGGGAAAGCCATTGTGCATTTCATTCTCATGTTTGCAACAACAAAAAAACATGCCATCGTAACTATCAATAAATCCAAATCAGATTGTGTGTCAACAAAAGATACCCCAATAATAAAAAATCCAAAAAGCATAGAAAGCTCAGAACGTGTAATAAGGCATGAACTGTAAAGAAAATGTAAAAATATATTTATAAATAAAAAAGCAACAAAACCATAAATTAATAGTGAGCATGTTTTGACTTTGCTGTTTTTAGAAACCAAATGAAATAATTTGCTTGTAGCTTACTGGTAGAAGACATTATCAGCACATCTGTCAAGTAGAACACAGCTGCATCTGACTAGGACACTTGTGGCTACCATCATATCTGTTATCCGGTCACTATCATCAAAAATCCACCAACGATAATACTCAGGTGTAAAAGTTAACAAACTTAAAACAACTCCCCACCAAAAACTAGAAATTTGTGAGCTTAATACTGTAAAAAGCGTTTAAATAACTTTCTTTTTATGTTATTAAAAAGATTGAAAGAAGATATTTTTCACCTGATTGCTTATTTGATGAAAATTCAACAAATGTAATAATTGCAGAGATAAAAATTACAAGACCGGTGACACATAGTAAGTTGATATTTGCTTCATAGCTAATTAAATTAGAGAACAACATACAAATTGAAACAATCATTAAAAATCCAGGAAGTATTCTCAGATACCTGAAAATCAAAAAGAGTATTTTGAATTTTACAATAAACTCATCTGAAAAACTGATAGCTTATCAAACTTTTCATCAGTTTCAAGACAAGGATTAGGAACTTATTTCATTAATGAAAAGTAAAAAAGAATTTATACAAAATATTATAGTAAAAAGTATAAACTAAATAATTTATTATAAATATATTTTAATATTTATTCTCAAATATCTTCAAATAGAATGATAAGCTGGTGGTAAAGACTAGCAAATGATATTTTGAGTTACTCAGTTAATAGAAGATTACTTTCAAGACAAAAACTAGAATAACAGTCGGGGTCTCTAAAAAGTGGTCATTTGGGAAAGATTTCTTTTAAAAAACTTTAAATTTAAATTATGTGTTTTATTTATAGTGGATAGATTCATCAGTTAAAGGAAATATGTGAGAAAGATACACCAAAAAAAGTAACAGATTGAGATGGAATCATAGTTTCTTTTTCCTTTGAAAAGCTTTCTTAACCATACAAGAGGATACTTGCAACAATAATTAGGATATATAAATCAAAAATTGGCTTGCCAAAAAGGATTAAAAGATTCTGTTATAAGCTTAGAGTTAATGCTCTTACAATTAATGACAGACTTCTAAAAGTTTTAAAATTGATTACCAACTGAAATACCTGAGTTTTTCAATCAGTTTTGCTTTATACATCATACAAATTTTGTATAAAAAAGTAGAGATTCTAGTATAACAGCTAGTACATCTTTTTAAGCTATTGCAAAAAGTATTTGATTCTTCTGAATAATAGCACAGTAGATGAGGACCTAAAAAAAGTTGTATTTATATTTTTATTCTTATAATAAAAGTTATTATTTATATATATACTTTCTATAGATGGTGTAGGTAAAATAATAGGCTTATCTCTAAGCTTCCATAAAGGATTTTCATCTTTACTTCTATATCCTGATAGTTTATAATCATCTAAGCTATGTAAGCGTGGTCGAAAGGTGTTAGAAGAAATTAATGAAGCCATAAATCAATGTGAATTTATAATTTGGAGAATAAATAATATAAACTTATGTTTCTATAATAATTTTTTGACATAATGTCTGAAATAGTTGTGTAATTCTTTGAATACAATATTAAATGTTAATAGTTTAAATAATACTAACTCAAATTTATTACTTAAACATAATTAATAACTCCAATTATTAAATTAATACTTATCTATTTTAATATTAGTTTATAGAAAATGTCAAGATATATGAAACATTAGTTTGTTGAAACACTAGAACTTAGAAAAAATAAAATTAGAATGACCAAAAGTATTAAAATTAGATTAATTTTGAAAAACTATGATAAATAAAATCAGTTAAAAAACATTTAAAATGATAATCTGAAAAAAGATACATTAAAAAATTAACTTTTAATTCAAAAACACTTCAACTTATTGCTACCAAAGATTAAAATGAAAAGTTTTATTTGATTTTAAAATAATGTAAAAACAAATTACAGTTTTTCAAATGATGATAAGTTGTTAGAGCAATTATTTGCTGATGTTATAGAATGATGAACTTAATCAAATAATTTCAATAAACAAAATGTTTAGTTTAAATAAAATATTAAAGGGTTCATAGAATTAGTATACTTAGTAAAACATAAATGTAAACATATGAAAAGGAAAATTTAGTAAAATAATCAGGTCATAATAAAGCTAGTTCAAAATAATTTAACTTGTTTTGTTCTGATACAAAACGATTGAAGAATTAAAAAAATATTTTTAATATAAAATCTTCAATATCATAAAATAATAATCAAACTTAAAATATCAATAAAAAACATAAAAACCTGAATTTGTTGAATAATTAAAGGTCCAGTGTTCTTTGCTGTTGGACTTTGTTCTTTCAGTAAATAACAAATAATTATCAAATATGATTAGTTCAATCTTTGAAATCAGTTTCTGTCAAAAAACATTTTAATTTTATCATAAGTAGAAAAATTAGATTCTATAACTCTTCTATTTAAAACACATAGTTCAATTAGCTTTGAATTTCATTATTAAGACTATTTCTCCTTAGTATGAGCAATGACTTTAAAATGTTTGTCAGTGACGCTGTTTTAGTATTTTTAAGTATATACCAAATACTGGTATAAAAAGGATTTTTTTTGTTATGTTTTTTATATATTGAAGGTTAGTATTTTATTATTGAGTGATTCTTTTCTATGCTATTTTATAGTTGTAAAAAATATTATTACACACGTGCAAGGTTATCAATTTGTTTAATATTTGTTTAAAGTATGTTTGTTTTGTAGTTTAACAATTAACTTTTTTGTATTTTGGTTTGTAAATGAAATATAAAATGGCCATTTTAAACGTGTTAAAATATTTGTTTTTTCATTAATCGATAGATATAAGATTCATGCTATTTTATTAAATGATTGTAATTAAGTTTACTCTGTTCTAGTTTTAATAATTAAAAGATGTCAGTATAAATGAATAAAGCAATAAATTAATTTTAAAAGTTTAATTACTATAAAAACATCTTTCAAAATTTCTTTCCTGTAAATAAACTTAACTTTTTAACTTTCTTATACAAGAGATGACTTCTACTTATACTTTAACTAGGCTTACTATTCTTTTAACTTCCGACAAATACAAAGTTTTCTATAACTTAATCAGTTTATTATTTTAGCAAGCAAATGCAGACAATATATGGAACCATAATATTGATAGAAAAATGTTTACTACCATTGAGAAATGTACTTGATTTCGTAAAAAAAGTTATGTACAAAATAGATAAAACTTTTTAAAGATTCTTTACCATTCTACAGTAAAACTTGATGAAATTGGTTCGTTTATTCCAGAGACAATGACAGCCTAGAAAATGTTAAAGATTTTTTAATGGTTATAAATAATTAGTTACTTTTAAGTTATTTTTGATGATAAAGTTTTTAAATAGATAATTTGTGCTATGCTGGTTTAGTAACAAATAAAAACAAACTAAAAAATGAAAAAAAACTTCAACAAAAATCTATTTTACAAATTATAATAATTTGTTTCCAAACTAACCGAGTTTGAGTTTGAAAATGAGACTGATTTTCCATTTACTCGAACAGATGATGAAGAAGAAGATCCATATATCTTTAAATCTCCAATCTTCATGCCAGACATAATGGAAGATGAACCAGATGCATTGGTAGAAAGTTTATTCTAGAAAAAAAAAACAATAAAAAACGCCTGATTACAATTACTTTATATCGCGAGTAGAACTCACTTCAGAAACAGTAAAGGTAAAATGAACAAAGCTCCCAGATCCTAATGGATCTAAAGAGTCTCCCTCGTCCCAGTATAAAGAGCCTTCTGCTTTTCCATCAGAGTCTAACGCAATGATCAAGCCAAATGGATTGTTTCGTGATTTTTCTGTGTTGACTGCTGGTTGTTGAGTTGGAATCACTGATCCTCCTCTGATCAGAATTGGGATCTTTCCAAGAGGAGCATCAAATGTCATAATAGTTTTAGTTGTCTTCAACTCAGTATCGGTGTAGTAATCAAACCTGAAAATTGTCAAAGAACAAACATTAAATAAATGACAAAGTAATAAGTCTAAATCCTAATTGTAGCGATTAATAAGATGGCGAAGAAGTAATTAAAGATTTGGTTGTTAACTTTACGAAGTGATGTAAGATTAAAGTTGTTTCGAGAACTTCTTATTAGTGTACAAGCAATTTTATCACTTTTGTTGCTAAGGAACTATTAAAAAAACTTAAAAACGAATTTTTGATTGCAACAGAAGATTCTGACAAAATTCATCTGGCGCCAAAATAATTTACATAAAATACAAAGATAAGAACAAGAGACATCAACTGATCAAGTTTTCAAGGATTGATTTGTTCAAATTTGTTCAAAATAATTTTATAATCTGATCTTTGAAATGTATTAGGGACTTCTTAATCTTTTTTTATATATTTAATAGCTGAAGTTTATAAAGTAAATTTGAAAGTTACCATCTAGCTGCTGGAATATAAGAATCGACAGCAACAACTCCTGGAGATACAACAGGTGAAAACATGAGACTACTTCCCCACATAAACTGTTCATCAATCGAATAAGTAGCTTCATCATCCACAAATTCAAAGAAGAGAGGACGAACAACAGAACTTCCTTTAAAGAGCAAAAAAATTATAATCAAAACTCCTTCATTGAAATTTTACCTTTAACATGAGCGTCATAAAAAAGTGTGTACAGATATGGTAGAAGTGTGTATCGGATATTCAACACATCACGTGACCTTGCTGCAAAAGTATCACCAAAGACTGCTGGATCTTGTTCCATATAACCGATCCCATTATGATTTCGAGAAAAAGGATAAAAAGCTCCCAGCTCCATCCAACGCTGGCAGAGTTCTTCGTTAGTGTTTCCATTAAATCCACAAATATCAGCTCCAACCTGGTTTAGATTCGCTCTTTAATTAAATGTTTTCTTCTTTTAAAACTCACAAATGGAATTCCAAAGAAGTTAAACTCAATCATTCCAATGATTGACATCTTTAAATTCCTCCAATCAGCGCTGTTGTCACCTAACCAATGAGCAGCCCACTGTCCTGATCCAGGAAAGGTGCTGCGGCTGATCACAAAAGGTCTTTTACCTGTAGTGGCTATCAAGGAGCTGGAAAAATTAGAAGAAGTAGATAAAGATAAAAAAAAGTGTGTCTTTACTGATAAGTCATATTAGATTGACTCCATCCAAACAAGTTATGAGTGAAATATTGATCTCCAATATGAGTCTTTGCATCAGCACAAACAGTTTTATCGGGAAGATTACCCCAAATTTCTATGAATCATTTTGTTGAGTACAAAAAATGAAGAGTTGAAAATCTCACTTGGTGTGTAAGGAGGATAATTGAGATTGTTATCTTCACATCCTTTCACACTCCCAGTTACGAAGCTAGCTGGTTCATTCATATCCTACAAACATCTCTTATCATTCAAATCAACATCCTCATCAATTACTCACAATCCAAAGTCCATCGTATGAGATGACTTTATGGAAGTCCTTGCATTGATCCGTCCACCACTGCTGAGTTGCTGGTTTGGTATAGTCAGGAAAGACACTGTTACCAGGAGGCCATACCTAGCAACAAACAATCAGCATCTAGAGGTAGCTCCTAGTTAGATCTTACTCTTCCTGCTAATGGAGTGACTCCGTCTGAATCAGTGATGAAGACATGTTGAGCTAATCCTTGGTCATAAGGAGGATATGAGCCTGGTGGGTCATCCATAGTCAAACAAGGGTCCTGAAATCAGTCAACTGATTGTCATAACAACACTTTGCGCCTTTCTTATACCAAGATGATGACGTAATGCTTCCCGCTTGCTTGCATTTCTTTCACGAACTCGGGAAGTCCCCCATATGTTGTCGTGTCGTAGGTAAAGTCCCGTTGCTCGTGCATATAGTCGATGTCCCCATATTGGACGTCCTACAACTCAATATGATCACTTGACGTCATCAACTACGTCATCACTCACGTAAGGTATCTGGTATGAGTCCATTCGAGCCACAGTCTCTTTGACCACATCAATAGTCCCGTAACCATAGCGACATAATTGAAAACCAAGCGACCAATAAGGAACGAGGAAAAAGCGCCCAATAGCAGAAGTGTATTGCTCGATCACTGTGTTTGGTTCTGGACCAAGGAACACATACATGTCTAGGACACCTCCAATGGTTTTATAGACTAGACCAGGGGCTGGTGTCAGCGTCACATCTGCAAAACAATCCAGATGTGACGTCATGCCGTTGATGATGTCATTGCACCTTGGGCTGCCGAGTTAAGGAAGAGGACTCCATGAGCGGAATGATCTTTTTCAATTGAGATGTAAAAGGGATGAACTCCGTATAGATTTGCCCCATTTGAGGGACCTTGATCTCTTGACCACATTCCCATAGTTTGCCAGTTGAAGTCATGCTGCAAGATGAAGATCAGTTCTTCTTCTTCTTTGGAAGTTTAAGACATACTTTGAGAGTTTGATGTTCATGTTCTCCGAATCCGTATAGAGTCTCAGATGGAAGTTTGGTGGAAAATTGAATAAATTGATCGCTGAAAGTGAATCCTCCTAACGAAGTATCCAATAAAACTTCTTTACTTGATTTACGAATCACCTGAAAAGTGTTTCCCATCAAACTTATGTAAAAAATATTAAAAAATTAAATTTGGAAACCTTGAAATAAAAAGAAGGGTCATTAAAAAATAGGATATCATAAAGAGGATCGCTCGGAGGTTCCTCATCTGCTCCATGGACCGTCAAAGGGACTTCGAATCTACTTGAATCACTAGGATCATGAAACTTGATATGTAGTCTGATGACGTCATAAGGTCATAAGATGCTAGCAGCTGGTAGCGAGTGGTGACGTCACCTGAACTTTGTGTCAAAAGTCACATCGAGTTGTAGCTCTGTGACGTCATTTCCGAACAAACTTCCACTCTCAATCCGATGTAGCCGGACTGAGTAACCAGAAGCAGTAGCAACTGGCCCATCAATCATCTTGTATCCATACAACTCATTCTGCATCAACAGCGTCAACTAGCGGCTTATGACGTCATCACTTACTTGAAAGTAGCACATAGGAGCGTTTGAATCTTCAACGCTCGCGAAGGAGCATCCTCTTTCTGTGCAAGTGGATGGAGAGAAGCCTCCTTCTGGAATGCAGTTGACTCTGAGATGATCTTCAATTCCTTCAGGAAGATTAGTTGTGTTGAAGAAGCACCAGGGGACATCCGGGGCACTACTCTCACACCAAAGACATCCTGCTTCCTAAGGATCACATCTTAGGGACTTGATTTGAAGTTAATGATCACTTACAACACATCCACTTTGAGATGAGCCACCTCCAGGCCAACAATCAATCCTCTTCTCTTCTGGGATGTCACTGGAGCAACCACTAGTTGGTGGAGTCACCACTGTGCCTGTTAAGAGTACTCTCAACGCGAGACGTGACATCATAGAAGACTCACCTCCTTCAGGAACGATGCACCAGGGATCCCCATCTCTTTCCGAGGGACACCAAAGACATCCTCGACTGTAGCATCCCGATTCACTCGATCCTGCTTCTGGAAAGCAATCAATCTTACGATCACAAGAGCAGGAGGAGCATCCTGCGGATAAAAAATCAATTAAATGGGTCTTAAGAGGTAGTGACTGATTTACCAGATGATGAGGATGCTGTTGTTGTTACTCCGCTTGGTGGTGCAGTTGATGATGGTTTCAAATCTCCTAAAACTCAGCTGATAAAATTCATAAAAAAATCAGAATTATTAACCTGAGGTCTTCTTCAAGCACCATGGCTCCCCAGAAACTTCCGAAGGACACCACAGACATCCACGCTCTGTACATCCGGACTCACTGGAACCAGAGTCCGGATAACAATCAATCTTTTGGTTACAAGAAGAGCACTCATCACAATCAACATCATTATCCTCTACAAAAAAACTTTCAAAAAAAAGTTCATTTCTGAACGTTGTCACCGTTGTCATAGAAACACCAAGGTGGTCCTTGAACACTTGTTTCACACCACATGCAACCTTTAGCAATGCAACCTGCCTCAGTAGAACCTGGACCAGAAAAGCAATCCAGTCTGTCCCATTCTGGTATACTTGATGGACAAGTAGATGCAGAATAAGAATATGATGAGCCGATGAAACTCAAAATGAAAATAAACAACATCTTTGATGGTTTGTGTTTGTAGGCTGAGACTTTATATAAAACTTGTGAGAATATTACAGATGGTAGCATCGAGCTTGTGACTTTGTCATTGTAAACTAAGTCAACAGGGGTTACGACAAAGTGTTTGAAGATAGTAAGAAAGTCGTAACTTTTAACCTAGTTTAAAAATATTGATACCTGATCTCCATCTAAATTGTATTTGAACTCACAGATCCTGAAATATTTCCTTCAATTTCTAAGAAACAAACAAACCGACTATCATAAAAAGAGATTATTAGTATTTTGTTTGTTTTTGGTTTGTTGCTTTTGAAGGTAACTAGAAAATTATGCATTGTCGATAATATCAATTTGCAGAAGATGTTTTAATCTTTGAGATCTGGAACTATAATCTTGTGATCTTTAAAACACTTGTAAGATAAGATTGAAATGATTTTAAAAGTTCAGGTTTAAGTTGAACTACTTTAAAATGATAAGAACCAGTTGCAACTTGATTAGTTTAACTTTTTCTCATTACATAATTCTCAGTTATGTAACTTCTAAGCAAATTATTATTGTCATGTTTTCGATGGGGAAAATATCAAACAAAATAAATTTTTGATCGCAAGGTCAAAAAAATTATGAAGTTTACATCCTGACTTTCTAAATAATGACGTCATCAAGCAATTAAGAAGCATTTTGAATATAAGATTTAAGATCTTTTGCAACAATCACTTCAGATTAAAACCACAAAGTTTTTTGCGACCGTTTTCAACTCATACTTCAAAATTTCCATTTTGTTTCTGATTGATTTGACAAAATACGAAGTCATAAAAGAATAAATTGGTTTTGGATTACGTCATAAGTTCCGAGACTGAATAGAAATGTGTTATTCTTCAAATAGATGAGTTTCTAAATCATGATACAATTTCATTTGCAACAAACTTCGTTTATTTTCTTATTCTTTTTGATGCTTCTGCAGTAAGAATTTGATTTCTTATTTGATATGCACTCAATAAAACTCTCAATAAGCCACTTAACTCCAAAGCATGATCTAGAAATGATTATCTTGAATCAGAAGATGAAGAATACTCGTATTTATAGTTAATCAATCATATTTCTTCAATGGTTTCTTAAAGAATGTCTCTTCGTAGAGGTAATCAACCATACAGCCACAAAAACTCGTCTGTCTTCAATATTTTTTTATAATATTTTGTTTGTAGGTAAATATATTTTTCATAAATAACACTAAACATTACGTACAAGTCTGGAATTTGGAAAAAGTTGTTTTTAAGATTGTCGATTTATTAAAGAAAAGAGTTTTTGTTAAAAAAAATCTAGTTCTTATAAAGATACCTTTCACTAAACTTTTGTTTAATACCTCAAGTAACCTGAAGAAGTCTAACATATCTTCATATTCTTATATCAAATTGAGAAATTTAGTGATTATCCTTAATTTATTTGGTTGTTTAGCTTCATATATTGGGTTTATTAATTGCTGTCTTTGATTAAAGAATTAAAAATGTTTAGATGTTTCCTATTTAATCAAGAAAGGTAGTTCGACACGCCTGAGTTATTTAGCGTTGGGTGAAATATAATAAAAAAAGTTAGTTTGAAGCTAACTAAGAGGTTATCGAAGATATACGAATGGTTGATTGCAGAAAAAATATTATTTAAATGATATTTGTAATAATTTGAAAGATCTTAATCACCTTTGTAAGATTTAAGCTTCAGTCTAAATTTCAGAACAGTTTTTTTTTGGAGGTATTTTATTAGATTTAAAAAAAACAAATCGTTTGTAAGAACATAGTTCAGCTTCTTAGTTTTATCTTTTATATATCGAGCTTTATTAACTTGTAAATATTTTCCTTTAAGTTCAAATGATGAATCATCAACTAACTTTTAATCTAATGACTTCTTAAAGTTTGTTGTTGAGTGTACTGCGGTTCGATTTGCATAAGTAATAAGTGAAGTAAAACTGAAGTTTATTAGTTGGTTGTAGATGAAGGCAATCAGATCGAATTCATTTGTAGCTAGCTCTTTAAACGAAATAATTTCATTTGAGTTTACTTAATTCTTAAATAATAAAGTTTGTTGAAGTTAAAAAAGATTTTTATAGAGGATTTTCAAATACTTAACTTAAGATTTTTAATAAATAAAGTCTTTAATTACAGGATTATCTCAGAAGCAAATCACTGATTGATTCGTGATTAAAAATTTTCTAAAAATGACATTAAAGTCATTATGGCTTTCTACGTATACGTTAAGATGTAGCATCTTTTTTTTTAATTTGATTATTTTAGTTCACTCTTTTTCAATGCCGGGGTTTTCCCCGTTCTATTCACCTTGTTCTCCATCTTATCCTTTGAATGAAGTCTCACCTTCAGGAGTTTTTCTTCATCTTGAAGGTGATGCAGAAACTTATGATGCAGAACGGATGTATCAAGGTTAGTTGAAGAAGAATGTAGTGAAAGTTTCTAAGCAAAAATTAGCTTTGTGTGTTGCAAATGTTTTAATAAAAATAAACAATAGAGTATTTTGTTAGAAATTATTTGAAGTTTCCAAATATCGAAAAGTAAAAAAATAATTTAAATTCCAGAAAAAACTTTTGATGTAAATTGAGATTTCAATCAAAAAAGTCTGAAAAGTTTTTCAAAAAAGACTTATTTGAAATAATTTGAATTTTTGCCACAAAGTGTTTCCGACAGCGAATAAATTTACATAAATACAACTAAAATCGTAATTTCAAAGTCCGAAATACTTAAATATAAGCTTGTTGCTTAGCAACCAACAACTGAAGATTAAGTCCGGTTCTTTCCACAGCTACATTGACCAGTGACACTCCATTCAATTACGTCATCATCACCGGAATCTTACCCAGCACGGTAACCAAGCGATTGAGAGGTATGATGACGCATGTCATCTCGCGTTTTTCTCATCACATGATTGACAGGAGACTCCCAGTTTTCAGAGGAGCAGCAAGACTCAAAATGTGCCCTTATCTACACTTTTATGTCTCCTGTCCCGACCAGAACTATCTCATTCTTCTACATGTCGCCAACTAGTGGTAGCGGATGCACAACTTTATCGTAACTATTTCATCTGATCTTTTTGACCTCTTCAACACGGATTTGTGTCTTTAGAGTGATGGCGTCTACTTGGAATCGAGTGATTCATCCAGAAGCTCCCGTTCTAGTATTGTGTGAATCACCTCCCAGAATCTCAACTACTCTTCTCAGTTGAGTATCTTTTTCAAGATCTTGATTTGAGATCAATAAATCTTTTTCAGATCTCAATCAGAATCTGGGAGTCGTTTTGTATGATGACTTCGACTCTTCTCCTCTTTCACAGAGATGGTAAGATCAGATCTGCATCACTTTCTTCCTCATCTTTTTGATCTTCATTTAGGAATGCGGATGAGAGTAACATCGAAACTGGACAGCAGTGTGGAGAGATCGGAAGAGGAAATGCTCTTTTATTCTGCTCTTCTTCCCGATCCTACATCACTTCGATTTCACTTGATCTTACATCTGCATCCTATCTCAAATTTACAATCGGTCAGCAGATGAAACAATCAACAAAAGTCTGAAATAATTCGAAGATTTTTAGGATCAGGGAGTTGTTCAGTTCGTCGAACAGAAATCTTCATCTTTTTCCGAAAAATGGAATCAGAATCTTCAGACTGGGATCTTCTCCAAACTGTGATGTGAGTTGAAGATTCCTGAATATCTTGCGATCATCCTGATCTTCTTCAGATATCAATCCGAAACTGGCAACTCAGAGGAACGTCTAATTCAGCTTCCTGATGACGTTAGAAGTCATGTAGAGATCAAATTCTCTTCTTCTGATGCTGAAGACCTTTTTGCTCCTCCTTCAATCCCATCTGACATCAGCTGCATCGCAATCGATGACGTCATCATCGCGAGCTCCGTGGACCTACCCAAGAGCTTCTACGAGGACTTCGAACAAGTCGATCCTTTGAAGTGGTCCTGGATATCCAACAGACCCACAGTAAGTGGACAGTTGATCAGTCTATGTCCAAATCTTTAACTATATGCAGTCGGCATGTGGACGTGATGACGTCATCGTTGTCGACGACTATCTGACGTCACGTGATCTTGATTTGTCCGCGGGAGCCGTACGACAAGTAGCTACGGAAGATGTGATCTTCTCCAAGTAAGGATCTCTCTTGAATTTTGGGAGCTGATCTTCTTCTTTAGGAGTGGAACAGTGAAGCCAGAAGTTTGTGGACATGATTCGGATGAAGTCTTGATCTTTACTGGATCAGGAGATCGTTTTGTTTGTACCACTGAAGATGTAGACTTATCAGTCGTCTCTGCAATCGAAACTACTCTCAGTATTGGTAAGATTCGATGACTTCTTAAGATGATGTCTCTTCATGATTTTTATCTTTTAGGAAGCCGCCAATGTCCTGAGTTTTACTCTTCTTCATCTTCCCAAGTCAACTTGATCTATAGATCTCTTGACGGAGAGGAAGAAGTCATCCAAACTTTCACATCTTCCAATTTTCAAGTAATCTTACAAACTTAAATTAACAAGAATCTTCATCATCAACATCCTCTTCAGACTGCTACTGATCTTACTCTTCCTATTCCATCAAAATATAAACAGCTGGATGGGGTCCTTTGTTTCAAACAAGTCGGTAGCAAGGAAGATTATGAAGACATTTGGGCGATGAATGGACTTCATTTAGTGACAGAATCACTTCAAAACCATTATTTCGCCCAATTCTTATTCAATCTTGGATGTGAAACAGATTCAAGTGAAGAAACAAGGTAAGAGTCATTTAAAAAGAGGTCCTGAGAGCTTACAAGGATGCTATGTTGATCTTAGACTCAATTTCCTCTTCTCAAATGACTTGGGAGAGAGTTGGAGTAATGTTCATACTGAATGTTTGCCGGAAGTGTGTGATGGGAATCCCTCCTTCTATCACACAACATTTTCATCAAACGAATACACCTCGTAAGTTGTGGACCATTAAAATGGTCATTACCACTTCTATTTGTCCTCGTAGATGGTCCAGGGTCACATTTCCTCTCCCTGCAGCCGCTCTTTCAGCCACCACTAGGTTTAAATGGTCCCATAATAGTCATGAGTCTTCTGATTGGATTCTTGATGAGGTCTACATTGGATCAGATGACAACTGTCCCGAATATTGTAGTGGACATGGGACATGTACTCCTGAGGGTTGTCGGTCAGTGGTCGGACACTTAAGTTTTTAGAAGCTTATTTAGATTGATGTAGATGTGATGATGGATACTCAGGAAGTGCATGCGAAGAACCTCTCTTCCAACTCATCAACTTCTTATCTGAAGACTTCTCATCTTTCCAAATCAATCACACTCTCTTCTCACAAGTATCCTCAAGATTTACTCCGATGACAAATTAATAAATCTGCGATTTTTTAGGCTAGAGGGGCTGAGATTGGATTTCATTGTGGAATCGTCGCGTTTGGTAAAGCTCTAGTATTCAACCAACCCGGGATTCGATTACTTACAACTCAACCGATTGATGCAACTCATTTGAGGTCTGAGATCTTCTCTGTCACGTGATCTTACTAATCTTGTGCAGATTTGTTCAATTCTCAATTACAATGGGCCGAAGTTCAAACAGTGGAAGTTGTCGTGGTCCATCAGGAGCCGGAGAAGGTGTCCTGGTCCAATATTCGACCAATGCTGGGATCACTTGGAAGATCTTACAACTGATCCCGTTCAATTACTATCGTGATCCTGGGTAAGATCACGTCATCATCGATTGATGACGTTATCGTGTTTCATGTAGAGTGGTTTCACTTCGTCTTCCGGAAGATGCAATCACATCCGGGTTACAAGTCAGATGGTATCAATCAGCACGTGACTTGAAGGCGGGAGAAGGCGTGTGGGCAATCGATGACGTCACAGTGTCATCGAAGTTTTTCAGGACCGCCTACAGCGAGTCCGTCAACTTCCATTTGGGACAAATCCAGGAGTACTGTGGACATTTTCCTGTTCTGGCGTAAGTGACCACATCACTCAATGATCTCCATCTTTAGACTCTATGTGAAGATTCACAGCGCAGCCGGCTCATGGTTTCGAGTTTCGCTACGCTGAGACACAATCCCTCCAAATCTCTTCCGGTTATGTCCTTCAAGCGGAACTCGTGATCGGTTGTCATGACCACCAGGTTCAGTTCCCGTCCACTGTAGTTTTTCTTGAGTATTCTACTGACCATGGCAAGTCTTGGCAACTGGTTTACGAGGTAGGACAAGTGTGGTCCAAATAGTCAGACTTTTATTTGGACTGTCTTAGCTTGCAGCACCTGGGACAGTCACCAATTATGTTTACCACCAAGCATCTACGTTTCAAGCTAATGAGTACAGCGTGTGGACCCGAAAAATGGTCCCATTGCCCCAAGGGACCTGGTAATTGTCCCAACTAACACTAAGTCTTATAGGATCAATAATTTTACCCGCAGGTCCCAAACAACCCGTTTCAGACTGATTGAAAAGGGCAGTAACGAAGAAACCGACAGTTGGTCAGTGGACAACGTTTATATTGGTCCAGGGTGTCCAGATTTGTGTCATAATCATGGTCTTTGTTCACATGGTATTTGCACGTGAGTAACTGTCGTGTTCACTCAACCATCAACTCCAATCACGTGACCACACAGATGTGAACCTGGTTATTCGGGAGCCTCATGTCTTCCGGACCAGCCGCTCCCTCTCAGCCTCGACATCCAATTCGATGATGCCAGAAAACTGATTCGTGCTGGTTGGAAAATTATCGGTGGTTCGACCACATCTGTCACTGATCTGGACTCACGTGGTTGTGGCCCGATGACTGGATCATCTTACCTTCACTTTGATCAGGTTTGTGAGGCTTCTTCCGCTGTGATGACGTCATCAACGCGATTTTGCTGAAGCCGGGAGTAAGGAAGCTTGTAACACCGGATATGGATATCTTAGAAGGTCGTCGCATCCAATTCTACATCCAAATCGGAGGAGGGACTTGTTCGAGAGCAAGTGAAAGATCAAACGGTACCTCTTCATCCTTAATTACATCTTTGATCTCCTAATTAGATGATCTTCTTTGATCTTCCTGATTCTTATGATCCTCCCTGATCTTTCTAATCCTTTTGATTCTCTTTTATCTTTCCAATCTTCATCTTTTATACTTGATTAGGAGTCGTACTTCAGTATTCCCTAAATGGGGGAAACACCTGGCTTCTTTTACAAGAACTTTACTACAACGAGTACCCCAAACCCACATTTGTTCATCTTCCCTTACCTGATGCGGTGATGACGTCACATACGCGATTTCGATGGTGGCAACCGAAGCACGGAGTAAGATCTAAAAGTCGAAAATAGCCAAAATGGTCTAAAACTTTTTTTAGGGTCTAAACAGCGACCAGTGGTCGATTGATGACGTCATCATCGGTGAGTTTATGATGTCAGATGCCGGGATAAGTGGAGTCCAGATCTCACCGCTCCCATCTGTCGTCATTCGAGAAGAAAAGCAGCTCCGAGGAGTTGGAGGAATGGTAAATACGCCCCAAGTTGTGATGACGTCACTGCTGACCACTATTATGGTAGGTGACCTCTTTCTTGGCATTCTCGAACCGCGGTGCGGCCGATGAGTTTTGTGCCCCACAAAAAAACTCTTTAGTCTTTAATCGTCTCGATGGTGACCGCTTTGCGACCACTGAGGACTTCTTCCTCACTGAAAACGATGTTCTTCAGTTTGAGGTCAGTGTCCATGGCTTGTGACGTCATACTCACTGGTCTCGACCTGCAGATCAACGTGGGTTGTAGTGTGGACTTTTCCTACGAGTCCCCAGTTGTGTTACAATACAGCCATGACAACGGGAACTCTTGGGACTTGGTCCGGCACTCTTGCTACCAACGTGGTCAGCATACTTTGGACGGTCGTATCCTGGACAACGTGACGTCACACGTGTGCACAGGAGTAGCACGAGAGCTCTCCGAGTCGAGCCGCTATTATGCTGGTGATTATGACCAGTGGACCCGAGTGACAATCCCTATCAGTGCCAAGGTTGCGTCCAAGTAAGTTGAGGTGGTCCAGAATTTTAAGACATGACTTCGGACATCATTTATAGACTAGCCCGATTTCGGTGGTTTCAACATGTTCCTGAAAACCGGGATAACGACCCAGTAGTTTGGGCCATTGATTCTGTGTACCTTGGACCAGCTTGTCCAGATAACTGTCATGGACATGGAGCATGTGTGGACTTTGGTTCAGATAAGGGACCAAAATGTGTTTGTGATAAAGGATACCAAGGTGGGTCCTGTTTTAATGTTTTAAATGGCTTTTTATGACCTATAAATGGTCTAGAAACGAAACGGGGTTCTTGTGGATCAATTCATCTTCACAAGTCGAATATTTGGGACAAGTTTGAGTTGGGACTTCCGTCTGAACACTGGAAACGACCACTTGGTGGTGCTGTTACCTCTCAATCACCATGTGGTGTTGTAAATGAAGGAAATTCTCTTTTATTCAATGAAATTGGAAGTCGAGTTCTTCAAACTAAAACTTTAGATACTCGAAACTCAAGGTGAAAAAAATTAGAAATTTTTCAATCAATTTTTCAACTTGATCATTTCATAGATTAATTCAATTCTTCGCGCGTATTGGAAGCCAATCAAGCTCTGATCTTTGCCAATCTCCAGTTGATCGCAATGAAGGAGTAATCTTCCAATATTCAACTGATAATGGAATCTCGTGGCATCTGATTAAGGTTGAATCATCATTAGAATCCTTAGATTCGTTTTAATTGTGATTAACCAAACAGGAACTTAGCCACCTGTTCTACCACAAGTCACGTGGGGTCCTGGTGACAGCTAACATGCCTTTAAGAGCTCAAACATCTTCTACTACCTTCCGCTGGTGGCAGCCATTACTAACTGAAGGTTTGGTGACTCTATGTTGATCATATCTCCATCAGATTCTATTTAGATGATGAAAGAGCAAGTTGGGCGGTTGATAATGTCTTCATAGGAGCAACTAATATGTTGAGTAATGGTTTCTATGACGACTTCGAGTCATTTGAAAGTGAAACACAAAATTTGAATGATGAGAATTGGTACAAATTGAAAGGTGGTCAGGTGGTTGTAGCTATAGATGAATGTTCTTGGGATGGTCAGAAAAAGATTAAAGGACAATCAGTGATATTAGGAAGTGATGGTGAGAAGATGAAGATTCGATATATGGATCTTAACTTTGTTTTATCAACAGATGATCTGAGTTTTGTGGAAACTTGGGACTTTTACTTATTAAGTGGGACGTTCCTTCAGTTCGATTTGAAGGCCAGCTGTATATATAATGATCAGGATATGCTCCGATTAGAGTACTCGACAGATATGGGCAAAAGTTTCCAGTTAGTAACTGAGCCATGTTTGACAGGTGAATTTAGATTTAGTAGTAATTAAATGACCAGCAAAGTACACTTTCAGACACCATTGACATTTGTGATTATACATTGGGCTCAACGTATCATCCAGGACAGAATAAGAAGTGGACGAGACATACTGTGTACCTGAAGTTCAGGTAAAAAGTTGCTAACAAGCGGCGAGGAGTCTAAATAATTTGCACCTAGTTTGAAGACCGTCAGATTTCGTTGGATTCGATATTCGAACAGCAACAGTTCATCCTGGGCACTTGATAACTTGTATCTAGGCAGAGATTGCGAATGGATGTGTAGTGGGCATGGTTACTGTTCGCCCCATCCTTCAAGCCCTGAAGTGGCCACATGCAAGTAAGTTATGACGTCATAACGCGATGACATCACAAACTGATATAATGATAGATGCGATGAGGGCTTCTCTCAAGCCCCTCATTGTCAACCAAGTGCCCCACTACCAGCTGGGATCAAAGAGACCTTTAACGGAGATAGCGTCCCAGGTGAGGTCATAAAGACCCACAACACGCACTGACTCTTTTTTTAAAGACACATTTGCATCTCACATTGGAGTTTCTATAAGCAGCAATCTTCTAGTCGAAGGTCAAAGTCTCTCCTTCAGTGGACCAGGACTCCATATGGCCAGAACAGTGTCCCTCAACACAACTGATACCAAATATGTACAATTCTATTCTCGCTTCCATACCACATCAGGTCAGCGCCCTGCACTTTCGGTCCTATGACGTAATCAACGCGTTTCCAGGGTTCACGTCAAGCGAGCGATTACTGGTTCAGTGGAGTATTAACAACGGAATCAAATGGACTACACTTCATCAAATAGCCATGATCAATCAGGACCGGACTGAATTAGTTCACTTAGAAATCCCGACCAGCGCTCGTTACCAAGCAACTATCTTTCGTCTGTGGATGTTGGTGGACTCAGGTAAGTGGACAGCAAACTGATGACCTGGCTCAAATATCTAGTCCACTTCAGATCATGATAGTGCCACTTGGACAGTGGACAACTTTTTGATCGGTGGTTCAGTGTCCGATTGTCCAATTCGTCAAGTTGAGGACCACTTTGACCACGTGACCAGTAACTGGCTCTTCCATCCAGGAGGAGTAATCTCGGAATCTTGTGAGAGTAACGTGGATCAGGATCCCTACTCTCTCGAAGACTTACCGTTAGTGACGTCATAGAGATGATGAGAGATGATGACGTATGTGTCTTCACAGAGAGTTGGATGCAAATAGCGCGATGGTGTTTTCTAGAAGCTTCGGAGAACGATCTTTAATCAGCGCAGATATGTGTCTTTGCGAGGATTCAGTCATCCAATTCAAGGTGATCTTTAAAATCTTCCTCTCAAGATCAAGATCTGATAACTTTTCGTGATAAAGATTTCAGTCGGTTGTCTTGGAGACGGGAGCTCCCCGTCGTTTAGCAACGCGATCCGTCTGGAAGCTTCCGACGATTTCGGTGCCACATGGCAACTGGTCCAGCCTACTTGCCATGGTGACTCAAATGTGCTGGACACAAGATGCGGGAGAGAACGACGCGAATCTTCGATTTATTACCCAGGATCTTTTGATCCTCCACGTTTCGTGACAATCCCATTAATTAATAAGAAGCAGATATGCATCCAGGAGTGAGTCTTTCAGATCTTCACGACTGGATACTGATACCTCTTCTTCAGATCTAATCAAGTCCGTTTCCGATGGACCCAAGGTTTCTATGACGACGGCACCAAAGCCATTCCATGGTCAGTGGATGATGTATATATTGGACCATCTTGTCCTGACCTTTGCCATGGACATGGACATTGTGTCCTCAACTCAACTGATGACCGGGCAGTTTGTGTTTGTGATCCTGGTTACGTCGGGGACTCTTGTGACCAATTCTTTCTTAATCCGAATCCGACCTTTTTCTTTGAGACTTTCGGTAAATTTGAACTCTTTTATCGCGGATGAATCTAAATTAGATTTTTTTAAAGATTCCGACTCTGATTATTCTGCGAGTCATCATTGGAATCAAATGTCAGGCGGATCAATTCAAGGATTTACTAGCAAATGTTCCGGTGATGAAGTCTTCTTCCAAAAGTACTTTAAAATGGACCAACCAGGACATCGAAGTCTGGTCACCATCGATATTGACACATCTACTTTGACGTGAGGATGACCAACAAAAGTGGCAACCACTGACCACTATTCCACAGATATGTCCAGTTCTACTTGCAACAGGACAGTTGTACCCTAGATACATTGACACATGAGTGTCAGGTGACAGAGGAACCAATTTATCTTCAATATTCGATTAATGGTGGAATTGAGTGGTTCACAATCGAAACCTTTCCCTTCGCACGAACATTAGAGTCTGTTAGAGTCAACTACATCATGATTCAACTTCCAGAACACGCTAGAGGACCAGCAACTAGATTCAGATGGTGGCAACCTTCAAATAATGGGCGCTATGATTTGAACTGGGCCATTGACCAGATAGTAGTGGGTCATGGACTCCGTGGTATTGATGATGACTTCAGCAGGTTTGATTTTATGATCGGGATCAAAGCATCCGTTAAAATCTTCATCTCAGAGATCAACCTGATACTTGGATTGAAATGTCTGGGAGTGGAATTGATAGGACCTCTGGGAGATTGTGTGGGGCACATGAAGGTTATTTGAGTCTGGGAGGAATGTTCTTCTGCAAGGAGCGCGAAGCTGTTACAAATGGAGTCAATACCGGACCTGGATCCTTCATCCATTTCAACCTCTTTTCAGATTGCTCATCTTCTGAAGACACATGTTTACGTAAGATGATCACATCTATGATGTTCCAACTTCTTATCATCTTTATCTCACAGCGATTCTTCTCGAATACTCCTTGGATTCGGGACACACATGGAAGCTGGTGATCTCTGATTGTAAGATTGAAGATCCTGATTGTGAATCAAGTACTCGAGGATCTTTCTACTTCTCGGATGCATACAAGAGCGGAACTATGAATCGAGTCATTCATCTTCTTCCTGCATCCACTCATTCTTCTTCAACTCGCTTCCGGTGGTCACTTCCTGCTGGTTCCCTTAGTAACTCGTGGGCAATTGATGACGTATATGTGGGTCATGACTGTCCAGCAGCCTGCTTTGGGCATGGTAACTGCCACAACGGAGCATGCCAGTAAGTTGTATCTTCTTTAAGATCAGATCTTCATCTTTGTATCTTAAAGATGTGATGACGGATGGAAAGGATCTTCGTGTCAGGAGCCAATCGAAAAACTTCCGACTGAAATCAAGGAAAATTTTGTCCTCGAAGCTGGGGACAGTTTCATCAATGTAGTTGGAGCTGATATAGATTCTGTTTGTGGGACAGTCGGGTTTGGAAGTGCCCTACATTTTTATAAGGTTATCTTGAAACTTTTTTCGAGTTCTTATCTTGAACTGATCTTCATTTTAGGGATGTTCTCGACTTCTCATCACCAAACCCATCGACACTTCAGAAGCTGATTTTGTTCAATTTCTCTTCCGCTTCGGTTGCTATGGCAACAGACCCACATCTCGAGACCAGGGAGTGATTGTTGAGTACACGTGGACAGGTGGAGCAGCATGGAAACAACTAGCTGAGATTTATTACGCGGACCACACTGATGAACCAGGGTACGTTGCTGTCCCTGGTTATGACACAACCACTGACCTGTCCCGTAGATTCATCAACATCTTCTTGCCGAGTGCAGCGAAGCGGGTCGGAGTCCAGTTTCGATGGCGACAACTAACACACGACGGTGAGAAGCAACAAGATTGGGCAATTGATGATTTGCTGATCAGCGGAGGCAGGAAAGGGTCTGTTGATGTTTATCTTCAGATTCTTTGATCTTTATCTTCAGATTCTTTGATCTTTATCTTCAGATTTTCTGATCTTTATCTTCAGATTCTTTGATCTTTATCTTCAGATTCTTTGATCTTTATCTTCAGATTCTTTGATCTTTATCTTCAGATTTTCTGATCTTTATCTTCAGATTCTTATCTTCAGTATTTTAATTATTGTTTTTACCACAGGAAGTACTTGAGTGATCTTTTCATCATGGATGATCCGGAACCTGGTTTCGAGGTTGCTCATTTGGGACTTTACCGTGAGTGAAACTTCTTCTAATTACTTAATCTTACGATTTCAACTTTACAGTTGACCGAGGTGACAAAGACATGTGGAGATTTTACGATAACACCAAACCCACGAACTTCTGTGGTAGGGACAATGTGATCCTGGCTGGCATCACTCCAAATATAGATGCTTATGTCGGCACTAAGGACTTTGTTGCTACTAGTGACTACATCTTACAATATTCGGTATGATCCGTTCTACATCATTGATTTTTATCATATTTTATGATCTGACAGATTGTGGTGTTGTGTGAAGATGTCCAGATCAACCACCAACCTGTCCATGTCCAAGCTTCTACTGACTTCGGGGACACTTGGAGCTATGTTGTGCCTCAATGTCTTCCTTCAGATGGAGATTGTTTCGGTAAAGAGATCGTTCAACCCTCTGCTCATTTTGTGAGTCCTGATTGGCGGAGACGAACTATCTTCTTACCTGAAAGATTCACCGAAAGGTCCCGGATGTTCAAAGATCTTTGACCCTTATCTTTATTTGATCTTTTTCAACAGACCAGTCCGATTTCGTTTCATTCAATTTAATTCAGATGTTGTTTGGGCTTTGGACCACTTCTATGTTGGACCAGCTTGTCCTGATGCTTGTTCAGGTCACGGTAACTGTGTGAGAGAAGGATCCACACCTGAGTGTGTTTGTGACCAGGGCTTTACTGGTCCGAATTGCTACTTGGACCATCAAATAAGGGTCAGTGGTCATAAAATCAAGTCACGTCACGTGACACGTAGTTGTATTTCAGACGTACACGAAATGTACTTTCAATTTGGACGAACCAATCATAGGTATTAGTTTGTTAGAAGCTGAGAAGTTTGGTTCAAATTGTGGTCCACTATCTGATGGTGATTCAATGTACTTTGATGGTGTTGGACCTCGTCAGATTGTCACCTCTCCATTGAATCTACAAGACTCCAGGTTGGATCATAATCCCCACAGAGTTTAAAACATCTTTTTAATCCTTTTTTTTAAAGATTTGTTCGTTATCACGTGGTGATTGGCGCAGAAGAATCAGCAGGGACTTGTCTAAACACTAAACGAAGAACAGATGGACTTTTATTACAATATTCTACCAATGGAGGTCAAATTTGATCTTAAATTTCATCTTCTGATACTCTAATTTTCAGGGATCACTTGGAAGATGCTACATGAGCTTGATTATCAATTATATCGAATAGGAAGAGTGGATTATGTAGAACTACCGTTAGATGCCCGCATTAACAGCACCTTGGTCCGCTTGTGGCAAGCTATTGAGATCGACTTTAAATCAGGTTTGAAAATGGACATTTAGAGGTCAGCATTACATGTTAACTTGTAGGTCTGGCTCTTATGGGTGCTGACCGGGCCGGATGGGCAATTGATGATCTTTACATCGGAGGTGATGAAGTAAATGAAGCTGAGATGCTGACCAGTTTCAACCAGGAGGACTTACCAATCTCTAATATCGGTGAGATGAGGACCAGTTGAATAATGGACTAATTGGTTTGAATTTTTAGGGGATGTCCCTGATGAGATGTTCGATTTTCATCCGAAGGGACTTGTAGCAGATGACGTTTGTGGACAGGTCGGTAGCGCCCTCTGGTGGCCGAATGAAGAGCCCTCTGTAGTGGATCAGAGCGTCACAACTCGACAATTGATTGTGTCTAAGGATTACGTCATCCAATTTAAGGTAAGCGCATCATGGATCAGTCAGATGTTGATCTTGTGATCTTTAGATCAAAGTCGGATGCGGAGGAATAACAGATCAATGCGATCAAAGTTTCGGAGTTTATCTCGAGTATCGGGAAGACCCAAGGTGAGCACCTTAACTCACGCCTCACGCCACGTTATTCACTTCAAATCTTTAGTCGAGAAGATTGGAGGTTGGTGAGGAGGAAGTGCTTTCCTGCAGCTCCTCCCAACTCCGAGTGTGTCCCATTTGAGAACTTCCAAGACTCGATCTTTTCGATGAATCGTGAAAGTAAGTGGATTAGGAAGACGATTATCCTGAACCACATCGAATCCAGGTAAAGATGAGGATCACATCAGATGTGTCCTTGATGTAATCTCAACTTGATTTCAGTACAACTCAGTTCCGCTGGAGGCAGGACGGATTGGCGACCATGAAATACTCGTGGGCGGTGGACGACATCTACATTGGCGAGTCATGTCCTGACCACTGTTCGGGACACGGAGACTGTTTGTTGGGTCGCCAATGTAAATGTGATGAAGGTTTTTACGGTCAGTAGCTTCTCGCGATCGCACATAAGTTTATGACGTCATCACGTCTTCTCAGGGAGCAGTTGTGAGCTGGAGGTTGCGGACACACGACAGATCACGTTTAAAGAAAACTTCGAAGCTCCTTCTGAGCGCGAAATCGCTCTTTTGAAGTCGATGAAGGGATCGGATGCAAGCTTCCCGAAGAGGTGGAGCCGGATTGATGGAGGAGTGATTGGATTAGGAGGATGTGGATCTTTGAGACCTTATGGATACGGGAGGACTGCTTACTTCAATGGATGTGGTGAACGAGCCCTAACTACAATTGAAATGGATCTCACAAGAGCAGGGTCTTTATGATCTTTTATTGATCCTATGATCTCCTAACATCTGTGTCTTAGATACATCCAGTACGTTATTCAGATCGGATCTACATCACCTTCATCAGGATGTAGGGTATTCCAAGGTTCAGCTGGTAATAGTAACGCCAGTGTCTTGCTTCAATTCTCAACCAACAACGGAATCACTTGGAATTTGTTGAGAGAGCATAGACCTCGTTACTTCGGATCAGCACGTCGTCTCTCTGTTGTCATCACTGAAGAAGTTGAGAGGCCATTTTTGTAAAACGCCATTTTAGTAACCATCAATATTTTACAGGTTAAGTCACCGCAGACGATAATTCGTTGGGTGCAGCCCTATCATCATGCTGCTGGTTATGATCAATGGGCAGTCGACAACGTTGAAGTAGTCATGTGAGTTACAAACACCACCACTAGGCGGCAGTGTTGAGCCGCAAGTAGTTAAAGTAAATTGTGAGAAATATCTTCAAATTAAAGATACCCTTCCATTTGTCACTATTTCTTAGTGTATCTTTTCTACATATTTCCCTTAATCTTCTGCTGATTACTTCACTATCTTCAGACCTTGAGACTGCCAATAAACACAAAACACTTTTCTAATCTTTTAACTATGAATTTTTAGGACTCGTCAAAATATGTATCTTCAAAATAAGGAGGTTTCAAGTAGAAGAAATGTAGAAAGGAAGCGACGAAAGCCACACGTCAAAAAGACGAAGACTGTAGCATGAAGTGTATTAAAAGTTCATCTATCTAACTAACATTGACAGATCTAACATTATCATCTGTAAGCATATCTTCACATTTCTTCATTCGCTTGTTAAAAAAAAAAAACATTTTTTTTGGCAAAAAGTTTATTTAGAACATCAAAAAACATCTTCATAAACAGCTCCAAGTTGATTTCATTAAATAAAATCAGATAAATATTTGAGGATCTCAAAGTTGACAGTTCTGTAAAACAGGAGATGAAGACATGATCTTCATCATTTGCAACTAACTTTGAAATAGCTGTGATTGATTCAATTGAAACGAGACATTTATATTTAGGAGAATCAATTTCATCTTCCCGACTTATTCTCGTAATTAATTGAAGTGAAACAAGGTTTGTAATCTGCGAGATTTAGTTGAAAAGTAGGAAGATTTTGATGTTTGAAACCTGTGAAAAGAGGTTGATTGTTGGGGCAACTCTACCATCGATAATTGAGTAGAAAATTGCCATCATTCGGTTAATAGGGAAGGAATGAGGTCCTTGGAGGTGGCAGTTGGTTTTAGTTGATACAACTGAAGCATTTCGAACTTTTTTCCTCATTCTTCCAGCATTCTATTAGTTTTACGTTTGATGAAGTTTAGATGAGCGAAAAATGAACAAACTTTAAGAAAGAATTTTCTATCAGAAGATGCTGGATTGAAAGATGCGATGTAAGCAGATATGAGAAGATATTTGGTGTAAAAAGGCAGCTCTACTAGCAACGAGTTCTTCTTAGTCACTTGAGTTTGATGATTTCTACAAGATCAAATATAAGATGGAAGAGTTAAAGTGGATTGGAAAGACCTACTCATCACTTTCATGACAAATATTGTGAAGTGCTTGCTTTAATCTAACTTCAATCAATTTGCATAATCGTCTGTGATCTTCTTTCTTCAACTTTCCCTCATCAACTGGTTGACGGTAGTACACAAAATGTGTTCGAGCCTAGAAAATACTCATCAGAAAACATCTAGAGATCAAATCACTGACCAAGTGATGCAGCTCTTGAAGATCATTACAAGATAATGAGAAGACAGCGAGAAGAAAATGAATAAATTGTCGATAGAAGTCATCGTCTGTATCTGCTGGTTTCAGATAGCAGAGAATGTCAACTAGTTGTGCTGAAAAAACACGTGATTAAAAACTTGCAAGTCACGTGATTAAAAACTTGCAAGTCACGTGATTAAAACTTGCAAGTCACGTGATTAAAACTTGCAAGTCACGTGATTAAAACTTGCAAGTCACGTGATTAAAACTTGCAAGTCACGTGATTAAAAACTTCATTTACTATTAGTGTAGTGAGGGAAGAAGATTTGATAAGGTTTTCTGCTGTCCACGCTTCCATTGAACTTATCCCAAGGTAAGTCACTGGTTAAGACACAACAGAGATTGCATCCCGTCTGAAAAGGATGTAAATTAGAACCTCCGTAAAAAAGATCTTTTGATAACTCACTAAAGATTGGAGATTAGTGATGACAGGAAGAAGAAAATCATCCAAATCTCGGAGATACTCGGGTTTATCAAAGACCTAAAATCATTTAAAGATCAAATGATGATGAGATTCAGTGAGATCGACTCACAAGATAAAAAGTCTGATCCTTGAAATATTTGTTTAGTTGAGATCTTAGAATCCGAACAAAATCATTCGAATTTGTACATCGAACGTTAGTAGAATCATCTACAAGAGTCCCAATCTTCCGGAGTATGGTTTCAAAGATCAATGATTGAGCATAACATTCAATACAGTTGATTGTGATATGAGGTAGCTTAAAAAGAAGATGAGATGAGATTTCGAAGAAGCAGCTTCCAACTGACTTGTTCTAAAACTTTTGAGATCACAAGAGACTTCCCACAAGACTTTTGTCCATATATAAAAACACAGGGAAGTGTTATCTGGTCTTTTTTGCCAAATATTCCTTTCAAATGTTGGATCTCTTTATCTCGATGAGGAAATATATTTTGTTGCTTAGTCATAATTTCAATTTTTTAAAACTTCTTAAAATATTTATAGCTTTTGAAATAAAGCAAGATCAAATAAACTAAAATTTAGAAGAACAAAATGAGACATGAAAAAGATAAAGGTTATTAATGATCATAAAAATCTTCATGTGAAAACACAAATACTAAAAAAAAAAAATTTAATTAAATTAAACATTTTGTCCGAATTTTTTACTAATACGGTTTAATCTTAAGGCAGTCTCTTTTGAAAGATTATCAAGAGCTGTTAAGCGTTTTTTAACACCAGATAATCTTTTTAGACATAGATCCAAACCAACATCAACATCTTGAAGCTCTGCAAGCCTACTGAGTTGATCAGAAACCAGATTAATAGCATTTAGTAATTCTTTCTAAAAAAAAATATTATATATCATAAGGAAATAATTTTTATATTTTAATCTATAAAAAATACAGATATTACTAAATTCAAAAAAATTAGAATTATATAATTTGAGTAAAAACTATTTTGTGTCAGCTAAACAAATAAAACTGATTTTTACAATAAAATATATCAATAAAAGTGATATACCTAATTTCAGTGAAGTAACTGTAAAATAAATGTATAAATCTACTAAAAAGTTATTTAATTTGAAAACTTAAAAAAGGTTTAAAAAAAGTTGAAAAAAATTTATAAATTGTTTTGAAAATTAAGTTAAAAAAATATGATTTAAGTAATTTTGGGAACAAATGATATATAATGATATCAGTTTCTCAATTTGCTCCACTTATTTTGTACTTTCGATTCATAAATTTTATTTACTATGTCTCTAAGATCTTATTATTTCTTTTACATTAATTATATTAAATTGGGGAAATTAAAAACTTTGTATTATTTTTCTGCAGTCATATTGTTTTATGTTTGCTATAAGAGCTATAGAATTTATCATCTGTAGCCATGCATTAAATAAAATATAAAAATACAAAATCATCAACTTACTTGACTAAGTCTGGTTAAATTAACTTGTTCATTAAGGTTTTCAATTGATGGCTTAATAGATTCAAAAAGTTGATCCTTTGTTTCAACACTACAATCTGACATTATCAACCTATTTATTCTAATCAAATATATTTTATTAATATTATAAGTTTTGTGATTAACTTCAAAAAGTATAATCCAATTATGAAAGTTTATATACTTGTACAAGAGTGATGAAATACTTTTAATCTATTAAACATGAGTACATTTTATTGATAATATAACTTTAAGTATCATGATCTAAGGTTGCATTCTAATAGCTGCATCTAATCTGATCACTTCTCCATTCAACATTTGATTATGAATAATTGTTTCAACCAATTGAGCATACTCATCAGGGTTACCAAGTCTTTTAGGAAATGGGGCCTGCTTTGCCAAATGATTCTTTACTTTATCAGGCAATGCACCTAACAAAGGTGTCTCAAATAAGCCTGGAGCGATTGTCATTACTCGTATACCATAAGCTGCAAGCTCTCTAGCTATTGGGAGAGTCATTGCAACTATAGCACCTTTACTAGCACTATAAGCAGCTTGACCAATTTGTCCATCATAAGCAGCAATACTGGCTGTGTTGATGATAACACCACGTTCACACTTTTCATCAAGCTCATTACTACACATCTCACGAGTTAATAATCTTGTTATATTGAAGGTTCCACCAACATTCACAGATAAAACACGTTGGAAGTCATTCAATCCATGAACAACGTTTTTGTAAGCATTATATGTACGCATGGCAACACCAATGCCAGCACAATTGACTCCTATATTAAAGTTACCAAACTGTTGTTTACCTTCTTCAATAGCAGCAAGTACATCTTCAGTTGATGTAACATCACCAGGTACAAATACACATCTTTCACCAAGATTACTGGCAACCTTTTCACCATCTGAGTTTGGTAAGTCAAATGCTACTACTCCAGCACCTTGCTTAACTAATCTTTCAACTGTAGCCCTTCCTAGGCCAGAAGCACCTCCTGTCACAAAAGCAACTAATCGTTTAAAGTCCTAAAAAAAAATCAAGAATAAATTTAGAAAAATGAAATTATTTTATTAATAATTTATGCAAATTCATAGTTATTAAAAAAGTTGATGATTATTTATATCTAAAATATAATAAATATTAAATATTTATTTATAAATATTATATGATGAATGTTTTCTTTTAAACAAATAGATTATTATAAAACTAAGTTTTAAAATCTCAATCTTAAAAGAATAAATTTGTTCTAAACTATAAATTAATTGATCTTATTTACTCAAATATATAAATTATTTGAAAGCCATTTTATAAATGTTTAATTATCATTATATTTAAAGTAAATTGACATAAAATAATAAATAATGATAAATATCTAATTATAAAATTCTTTCCTTATTTGTTTAATAAAATAATTTCAAATATTCAAAACAACTTTTTTAACTTAAAGACTCAAATCTCATAAAAGCATAGATTTAAATAAATATATAAAATTGCTAAAAGTAAAAGATATTTTAGTTCATTGTCTTTTCACAACATAATCAAATATAACAAACTCAAAAAACAACCAAAATATTAAAATTATTTTATTTATCAAAAGAAAAAACTTTTTAAAGAATTAAACAAACAATTTATAATGAAGATAAGAAGTCAGATAAGCTTGCATTTGCTGATACATTTCCACTCTTCTTCTTTAAAAGATCAGCAAGTTGAGATGAACGATTCAGAAGCTTCTTATTCTTTTTAGATATTGGTGATGGATCATTTATAAGAGGTATAGAAGTAGCTTTGCTGTAAGGTGTACTGTGGGTAATCTTTGGCTTTTTATGAACAGGAGAATTAACAGATGATATATTAGAACCCTGATTGTTTAGACAAATGTTTTTGATGTCTAACCGACTGTTGCCTTCTGCTTCAGAAATATGCCCACAAATTTTACATTTAACTTTTAAAATTGATTTACTTTGAAAAAACTTTTTATTTTCTTTTTTCATTCTTTTAATTCCTTTTTTATTCTTTTTCCAAGCTTTCTTTGGTGTTATTCGAAGTTGGTATCTACCAGGAGTAAAAATAGAGAAGCAACCAGAACAAGAAAATAAATTTAACGATTTTAAATCAATATTCATTACATCTATACTATCAATAAATGATGCAGTCATTTCTCTAGAGACACTATCTAGTACTCCAGCTAAAACATTTGCTGTCTTCCACTGATGTAAAATAGTTTTATGATTAATCTCAGTTTCAGTTAAATCCATTACAACTTTTATGTATACTACTCGACCGCTAATACTCGGTAGGTCGCGGCAATACAACAGACAACAAATTAATAGAAACTATGGCGTTTTTTAGTTTTGGCCGTAATATCTTAATCAAAATGAATAAATACAAAGCTAACATTATTTAAAATCCATAACTCTTATAACAACAGTTTAAAATAGCACTAATAACAATAATTCATTAATTTTTTGCATGACATTCATAAAATTAAGCAAACAAACATCAAACAGTTATTTTTCAAATTATTTAAATACTCCTTATACAGTATCGTATATAAGTATTTCAAACATTATTGGTATAATTATTCAAATTTTAATCCATTTTGAATCTTACATATCTATTTTGATCAATAATTTTTGATATATTTTTTATTTCCTTCAAAATTTTGTTAATTTACTGCAAACATAAAAAAATAATTGTTAAGAGTTTATCTTTATGTGAAATACTAGTAAAATACCAAAAGTAATCTCTTTTATTTTGATTCCAAAAAACTTTTATATATTTACTGATTACTAGATTTACATTAATTTATTACTTTCTGAAAGCATTTAACTATCAAGTACAAGTCATATCAAAAAGTTAGTTATTACTAGGTTTTGCAATTTACGGATTTAGGCTACCAGCTGGCTTTTATATTACCGTATTTTGCTATAAGTAGTAGTAAAATTCTCGTAGTTAGTAAATTAAATCAACTTAATATCTTTGATATGAAACAATATCTATTAGATTGAAAGTGTATTATTATTGAATAAAGAATTAATAACCTGTTATTTATAAGTCTTAGTTATTGATTACTTATACTATTTTCAATCGTTTTTAAGTTATAGTAAAATAAAGCTGTGTTGAAGAATTCTTGTTATTTCATTGAATAGAAAAGAAAAAATGCTGCTTTAAAGAACACCAGATACAGATACAAGGTAAACTTGAAACAGCTATTGATAATAATCGATTATTGTCAATTTCTAAGATAACTGTGTGATTCGATAGATGAGAATAAAATTATTATTATGCCGTTTAATGGTTGGATTTAATTTTTACCCTGAATAAAGCATATTAGAAAGAAGCCATTTTGTTTGCTTTTGTGCAGTTTAGGTTATTTTTAAATCAGTAGAATTAATTTTCTTTCTACTTATGTAGATTTAGAATGTAATATGGCCTCTACTTCTCATTATAATGTCCTTGATGGCGAAGAAATAGAAACCAAGGTTGTTAAAAACAATTATTTCAAACAATTATTTCAAACAATTATTTTGATAATAAATATACATTTTTCTATAGTTCAATAAAAATCAACTTTTATAGAAATCTCTTTTTATTTAATAAATTTTTAATTATTTATCTAGATTCAGAATTTACAAACTCTCCTTTAATGTCTTTAAATTTTAAAGTTATTTTGATTAGCTTTTAGATTATTATATAAAATTATATAGAAGTATTTAACCCAAACTTAGTAATTCTTTTCTATAAAAATTTGTTAGTTAAATTATTTAAGATTAAACTGATTTTAAATATCTGAAATTTGATTTACTTTTCGTTTCATTTAATGAAATTATGCAGAGTTGGAAACTTACAAAAACTGTTTTTTAGGCTAATCAACTTGTGGATTTATTTTTTATTTTTTCAAGCCAGCGAAAGCTCTTAAAGAGATCAGACATTGTCAAAAATGTGATCAAGGTATTTATCACAACTTTTTTAATAGTTTTCTATTCACAATAAAAGATAGATCCATATATTTACATCCATATGTATTAGATGTCGTTTAATTAATATTAAAATATCAATTTTATTATTTTCTTTGGTAAAGGAAAATATTGGCCAATATGAAGAAATTTTTCGGCTTACTCAAAAGGTTTTGTTGGAAACATTTGGTTTTAGGCTTAAGAAGGTTAAAGATGGTTATATTTTGTTTAATAATTTAAGCAAGGAAGAACAACGTCTTCTAGAGTCAGTTATATTTGCTCTCATTTGAGTATTTTTTAATATCTGTTTTTTGCAGTATAAATCAAGTTGAGAAAAGTTTATTGAGCATAATTCTTGTCTTAATTTACATGTTGAATGGTGAAGTAGATCAAGGTTTCTACTTTTTTCAATATTTTTATATCTTCAAGATACTTTTTTCTTGCAGAGTTACTGTTTCGGCAATTATCTATCTTTGGTGTTGTTGTAAACCAACCTCATCCATTGTTTAAAAATGTCAAAAAACTTCTTTTAAGTTTTCAACATGAACAGTTAGTGAAATTTTTTTAAACTTTTAATAGCGACAATTATATTTTGTGATTGTTAACTTCATAAATAATTATAGCAGCTAGTCTCACAATAACTTGAAAATGAACTTAGCCCACAATAAGGATTTTATTATCAATTTTTAACCCCTATTTCATTCGTTGAGTATCAATGTATCTTCAGAAGAAGACAGTGATTGGTGATGGTTTCCCAAGGCGTTCCTTAGAAAGTTACAGATAAATTCATCTTCTAGGATAGTGGTGTTGAAGGTTTTCAAGGAATATAAGTTTATCTACTGGAATTATGATATAGATTTGCATAAGTGATAAAAGATGTTCAAATTTTTCAGTCATATCTATCTAGTTTTTTTAAATCAATAATTGTTTAATTCAGTTTATGTGAAACTCAATTTATCACTAGATATGCATTATACATTCAAACAATATAAATCTGGTAGACTGTTACTATTTTATCAACTAGATTCAAGAGAAGTTATTTCTTTTGTCTTATTTTAGCAAACAAAACTAGCCTAAATAAAAACTGCTAAAAATTGTGATTATTCTTGAAAGTATAATATTACAGAATATAATACCTAATTATTAGTTGAGTTTTTTAATAGCCTTTCGATTTATTTTTAAGATATCTCATCAAAATCACGGAAGATTCAACTGATCCAGATGAAGCTGCAAGAATAAGCTACAAATTTGGTCCCAGAGCATTTCTAGAATTCAATAAAATTGAAGCATTAAAGTTGGTTAGTAAGGTAAGTAAGGTAGTTTGTAGAAATTTCGTTTGAATCTTTTCATAAAGTGACTTTGATAAGAGGCAGATATCATCATCTTATTTAAAACACTTTTTTTTCTATTTTGAGATCAAAATAAGAGAATAACAATGAGATCTAAACTTGTTAGCTAGATTTCATTGAAATTAAATTTTAATTTTCAAACTTTATTAAAAGGATTTATTGTAAGCAATTTTCTTACTTGATTCACAATTTGAAAATTATTTATATTTTGATTTATTAAAAATTATTTTTAAATAAAAACCCTGACAATTACTCAAATATTAGATACACTTTTAAAATAAAAAACGCTTTAATAAGAGAGCAATTGTAAATCAGACTTTTTCTACGAAGTAATGAACAGTAATTAGTTTTAAATATCTTGATAACAATCTAACACTTTTATCTATATTTGTTAACCGAATGAAGAAATAAATCCCAGATAAAATAAGAAAGTTTTGTTAGCTGAGGAGTTTTTAATGTGATTAATGATTTAAACTTATTTAATTTGCTGTCTTTTTTTGGATTTAAGTCAAAATACAAAGTTTTTGAAATGATTAGTAGTTAATTTATCTGCATTTTAATTCTATCTATTGATCTGTTATACATTTTCACGTTTAAGTTCCCAGTTTTTTAACAACTTTTGATTAATGATAAACTTTTTGAGCGATTTTCATTTGTAGTTCTAAGATCTAATAATTTATATTTAATATGATTTAGCTATTGATTTAATTATTACCAAACATAAATCCTGCTAGTGGTAAATCTTGCAGATCATGGGTTATAAAGATGAAACTGTCTGGTCGACACTTTACAATACTGCTTTAGAAGAGCAACAACCAGTTTTGGAGTGAAATAATCCGTCAGAACTTGTTGCTTTTTCAAAGTCTCCTGTTTTGTTTCAGTTGATATTTGTATGAATTTTAATTAAATGAAAATCATTGTAAGCAAGCTTATAAAAAAAATAAATCTTGTTTTTTATCTAAATGAATATTTTAGAGAAGAGTTTAGAATACTGTATTATCTATTAAGATTGATTTTCTTTCAAAGTTTTTAACAAGCAGAACATAAATAAACAGAATTATTTTTATAATGTCACTAAATTAGTTTATCATTCAGTTTCTAAATATCATTTTAAAGTTTTTAATTTGAAAAATTCCCGAAATAATCGATCAACCTCTACCTAAGAAGAATATCCACAAATTTAACCTTTAAAATTGATTTATTTATTAGCCTGTAAAGAATTTAGAATGAAAATCAGTTTTATGAAGATTTTTAGCCAAGCTGTTAACATTTTGCAGTCAATCAATATAAATGGTTGTGACTGAGGTTGTTTTTTCTATCTCGGTTGAAGATAACATCATCAACATTAAACGAAGCTTGTAATTAGTCAAAGGTTAACAAAAATAAACTCAACATCTTTCATTTTCGTTGTATCTTACGTATAAAGTAGTAGTAACAGATCTCAAACAAGGAATTCTTGATGTACACTGGTCTGACAACAATATAAAGCATACTAAGCAATCAAAAGCTTTGTTGGCTTGGACACGTCTGTTGATTGAAAGACGCACAGATCCCAAAGGATCTGTTGTATGGGGAGCTATCAATAGGCAAATGCTACATCGACCGTCCCTGTCTTCGCTATAATGGTACTTGCAAGCAGGATATGAAATTACTCAACATCGATATCAGCAAATGGCAGAATATCATCGCAGATCGTTTCTTATCACGCTCTCTACTCCACAAACAGCTAGTGAAAAAATAAACATCACAGCAGAGAAAGAATCTTTTAAAACTTTTCTTATTCATTTCACTCTGTTTATTCAACTGTTTTTGGGCTCAGCCGTATTGGGTTGTACTTGACCGAAGCAGACCACTAATTTGAATAATTTATTTTTTTTCATAATTTTTCTGATATAATTGACCTAAAAAAGATTTTAGAAAGCATTCATTAAACATTTGTGGTGAAATCAAATAGTTTTTTAAGGTTTTTTGTTGGCATAAATTTACCAAATAAATTTTGATTTCTTTGCTAACTACAAGGGTGGTGAAGAATCAATATATTTTGTTTAAAAAATTCCAAATAATTTATTGAAGAATTTTCAATTAAATATCAATTAAAATCACTTAAAGCTCAAACTACTAAAATTTGAATTTAAATATAAACCCACTATATGAAGTTGATATGAGCTCAATAAGCTTATTGCGTAGATTTAGAAAACTTTAAAACATTTTAAAAACCTGTAATTCAAAATTTAGAGTTTTAATTGAAAGCATTTACATTTTAAAACTTTGTTGATTAGTGTTCGGAAAAAATAAGTTTCAAAATGTATCTATGAGATAGAAAGTTAGAGGAAGTTAAAGTTTCTTTTAAAATATTTAGAAATTTGATGTTAATTTAATGTAAACTTTCTGTAATAAGAAGAATATGTTCTCAATTTACAAGAAAAAATTATATTTGTAAGCTGTTAGTTGAAGTCCGTAAGTTTATAACAAAGAACTAATTAATTGTCTTCTCAGCATTCAAAAACCCCCAAAATAGAAATTTTAAGGTTAGCTTGATTTACTGACTTTAAAATAGAATGTAAATTTGTCACGCGGAAATAAAGATCAAACTGTTAAAGATATCTAAAAAAAGATATAAAATTTATTAAATAAGTTAATTATTTTCAATTCTTTATTTGAGAATTTAGTAGGAAATTAAAGTTATAAAAACTTTAGAATGTTAGGAAGTTATCTTACAGTTGCGCAACTTTCTTTTATTAATTTCAAATTAGATAATACACTTTCAAGTTATTATCCTCACAGAGAAAACGTCCAACAAAATCCTAACCGCTAGATAGAGCAAAAGATCGACTAAGTAATAAGTAATTCTTACCGGTTTTTACAAATCACTCTTTACTACTGTTAGCTGAACCCAGTAATAGTTACCTGTGTAGTATTTAGTTATTTCAATCAAAAGTTTAAAAATATTTTAGTCAGATTATTGTTTAATGTATTAATCATGTTTTCATAGTAATTAATTTAAATACTTTTAAAGACTTTTTGTCAATTTTGGTTTTTTTGCGAGTATTTGTTTAGACTTGTCACGTGCGACATCTCATCAAATAGTTTTTGTTTATAAAACTTTTAAATAAAATGTTTAATTTCAAAATGTTGATAGTAAGTCTTGAACAAAATTTAAAGTAATTTTACTTTCAAAGTAAATAATCTAGCCTGAAGTTGATTATTGTAATTATAATGTTTTTTTACTCTTTAAAATTTGTAGTTTTGATAATTAACCACTTAACGTTGATTACTTAATTTACTTTTAACTTAACATATGATTTACTATAACATTTTTAGAAAGATGAAATGATTTACTTAAAAGCTTTTAATTCAGTAGTAAATTTAGAATCTATTATAATGATTCTGTTATTTCTTACTTGATTATTATCAACCATTTATATGTTTGCTTTATTCAAATTTGAATTAACAAATTACATTAATTAAAGTTTTTCAAGCAAACTATTAGATTTATCTCAGCAATTATGTTTTAAAACTTAAAAAGGTTTGAAAGTAAACTTTGTTGCTTGCTTTATTAGCTAAATAGTCCCATAAACTTTATTATTAATAAACTGTGTTTTCAAGCCAAATATTTGTCATTATACAAGTACCTATCTTTTGAAAAGCAAATACTATATGAGAGACTTATGCAAGATTCTAAAAGATAAGTAAATACAAATTATTGCTTGATAAGATTTGATCATTCACAAATTTAGGTTTATTTAGTTATCTTATGTTGCAGCAAATGGTTTATCTTTTTTTTTTTGAGATACATTTAAATGTTTGATTCATTCAGATGAAAGTTAAAGTTTTTCAAATATCAATTAATTTTACAAAGGTTGCTTATAAGATTATCAACTATTGTAGGGATTGTTAAGAATTAATTTGTTCTAACTAATATCATCTTACATCATTGAAGACTATTGATGAGTTTTATTTCGTGGTATTGGTCATCTTTTTCATTTTGGTATTGTTTATATACTTGGTATTGATAGTAAAACTTGTCTATATTTATAATTTATGGAAATAACAGTTTTATATTTTATATCTAGCTGAGAAATAATATTAAATTGACTATAAATAAGTTTAAAACTAGAAGTTTGAACTTTTGATTTCAATTCTACAATTTATTTGAAAGTAACAACACTTTTTATATCAGTATATCATTACAAAAAAGAAAAGAACTACAAAGGTCAGTCTTTCTTATCAGTCTTGACCTATTGCAATAATGAATAATTTTTATGTTACATAATTTATATTTTTGGTGTAATTTTTGTAGGTCATGATAATAAATAATTTTTCTTGGGCATGTTCAACTTTTTTTTAATTAACTTCTGTTCAAATAAAGATTTTCCAAATAAAGAAAATCGGATAAAAAATTCCGAAGTCTTATAGATGGTCATGAACCCCAGCTTTAATGGTACTAGTATCACTAATGGAACAAGGCTACCTTTTGATGTTTCAACTTCTATATCTTCTCAAGGGCTCTTACACTTTCCAAATCCAAATATACTAAAACAAGGTTATACAGGATATAATATTGGAAATCTTATATCTTCAACAATAGTAAGATTTGTTTATTTAGTTGAATTAAATTGATTGAACAGATTGTTTTCGAAATGAAATTTTCAAGAGAACTACTTAATTCTTTTTAATGCGTTTTTTATTCTATAAATGATTTAGTTATCTTACACAACTACTTTAATTGCTCTCTTCATCATTAAAGTCACTTTACAGCCGTACCCTCGCTGTCACACAACTATGCGCAAAAGTCGTCACTTTGTACCAAACGAATGCAAAGACGAGTATTATTGGCATAAAAGATTAAAGAATAACGAAGCTGCTAGGAAGTAAGATCATTTGAACCCGCTGTATATTTTGTTGAGTTCAAACATTTGTTTATCTATTTGCTTTCAAAGCCACTTAGTTTTATAAAGAATAAGTGAATGAAAAAAATGGCTTATGTAAAAAATAATTACTCAAAATACCCACCAATAAAAGCAGGTTGAGTTGCAGAACTCTATCAACGTATTTGTTATGTAAGCTCTCATATTGAGGATTTTCCTCCTTGCTCCTTACTCCCTCCTCCAAATATCTCTTTACTCTTGTATAGTTTTTTGTGATATGTTTTATAACAAGCTAGATTCTTAAAAGGAAATTTTTTTATTAAATGTAGCAATTGGTACTTTTACAAATATTAATTATCCTGTTTTCACATTTTAAAGTTATAATTTTTTTTATTAATTTAAGATCTCGACAAAAGAGAAGAACGATTGATTCTGTTCTTGAAGACAAAGTTATGATTCTAATTCATGAAAATCAAGTTCTTCGTCAAGAGTTATACGCCATGAAAGTAAAAAGCCATTTAGTTACCTCTTGTCAAATTTGTAACCTCTGAGTTTGAATGTTTAATCGTATTTAGGAGAAAAGGTGTTGTTACATAACCATTTAATTTTTATCGTAGAATTTTTAATTTAAAGCTTTTGTTTTTCTTACTTTGTTTTGAATTTATAAATCGAAATGTTGTTGTTGTTCTGGTCTTTATTTACTTTTACTAAAAACTGGTTTTAATATTTCTGATTTTGTATTAATTAGGTGAAGTAAAGAAATTAATATTAAATTTATTTTTTTATGATACTGCAATTGAACTTTATTAAAACATAAACATGTTAGATAAGCGTTTAAAATAACCATTATGTAAGTTTATGGTTAAAAGATTAAAGAATTTCCTCTAAATTTTTCTGATCATTTCTCTGTATTATATTTGAAATGAAAAACTTTCAACATCAGAAGAAATAAATTGTTTTTTATTTTATTATAATTTTTTATCCACTTTCTATTTGTGATGTAATTATTGTCACGAAAAATGTATTTTAAAGTTCAACTATTCTTCATTAAAAAAAATCTTTAATTTGAATTATAAAATAGAAAATAGAAAACTAAATCTTATTTTTTCGAAAACCTAATAAATTTTTTGATGATGAAACAAATTATTTCCTCAGGAACTTCAAAAAACAACCACTTGAGAATTCCTTTAAACAAAACTTAAAATATATTTTAAAATAATTCTTTTCTTACGTAAACATAATTTATTTTCCTTTTTCTCAGTTTTACTAAATAACTGTTTAATGTATTCAATTTAAACTACATAAATAATAAGGTTACTTTAAAATAATTTCGGCTTCTCATATAAGACATTGGACATAAATGCAGTTTAATAAACAGATTCTGTGTAACGTTAAAACGATAAATGTTTAACGTAATTTCCGACTGGTTGATGTATAAGTAGTATGATTACAGTTAACTATTTTTAATTATTATATTCATCAAAACTATTCGCGGAAAAACTTGTTTCAAAGAACCACTTTTTACAAATCTTTTAAAACTGATTTATTTGAAATATTTTAGATTTTTTTTTAATTTGTTTTGCTTTTTGAGGTGAACACTTTCCAAACTATTTTTATAACAATTTTATTTATTATTACAAATTTTTAAAACTTTATTTTTTATCAGCTGAATTTATTATTTTATCAAATTTAAATAATCTAAATTTAATTTTTCTGCAAACTTGAAGTCATTTAAAAGCATTTTTTTCTTTCACAATATATTAAAAAGAAACTAATAATCAACAGGTAAAATACGGAGAGATCTCTCCTCCTTCAGATCATCAAGAGGTAAATCAGAATTCTTCATCTTTTGTGTGTTTGAAATATTCTAAAAATGCTGATTTAAAGATTATTCTAACATCAAAAATTCCTTTAATTTTAACATCTTTTTCAAATATCAAATGTTCAAGTTTATTTTACAGCCTTCCTCATCATCCAATGACAACTTACTTGAGTGTGGTAAATTGAAGAAAGGAGCTGGAAACATTGCACTGACCAACAAGTTAATCTCTCAAGCACTTGCAAGTACGTTCTCGTCTTTATTCAAGCCACAACTTTTCAATTTCAACTTCATAGAGAGTGATGAAAAGAGGATCGGTTTACGTCAATCACTGCTAGAAACTATCAATATGTCACTAAGCAAAGAAAATGAAGGCAAACATAACATGCTTCCACATCATATGCACACACCCATGACGGATACTGACATCTTCAACAACACAACTCCTACTACTTCTGCTCCTAAATTTCCAAATGAACTTTTATCTAATCTTGCATCTGGGACTTATGTTCTTACTTCTATTTCTCCTGGTAGTGAGGATATGGCCTGTTTGCCTTCAAATATCAATGGTTGCGGAAAGGCAACTGTAAAAATTAACCCGTCCTCTATAGGCGAGCAATCAATCGTGATTCCATGCCGGATTCCAACATCTTCAAGTGGTAACATATCATCAGTGGAATCGTCCTTTTCATCGCATGTTTCTAGTGATTGTAGTGCAGATGAGAAAGCGATGGAAGCAGCTAACACCTTAGCAAATCTCCTCAAACGAAGTAGCAGCACTCAGAGTTCATCTTCTCTTGATAGACCCAACTCACCAAAGACCCAACACTTTCAAAGCTCCCTCAACCATCAACCCTTTTCTCACCAACAAATGAAACCATCGACATTTAATCATCCAGTAAACTCCCATCATTACACAACCAATCAGAACACGACAACACTCTCTCATCAGTACCAGAACGGTTGCTATGGCAATGGTACACACTCCCAATCTTCAACATCAACATCTCCTGATCTCTCTTCTTCATCATCTAACTCTCCGACTTCCTCACAGAATTCGAAGTCTTCCTTGAAAAAGAGTCTTCCGCATAAACTTCGTTTTAAAGAAAATAAGAAAGTCTAGCGACAATCGTACTTGTAGTTTACATTTAAAGCTCCTATCACTAACACTAATGTAAGGTCCTGCGGATAACAGAATGTTGATTACCAGATCCTAGTTGATTTGATCTTATTCAAATCGACATCATCAGATGATTTGATCTTATTCAAATCAACATCATAAGATGATTTGATATTAAAAGTCAATATTCACGAACAGGTTTATTTATTGATTAAATCATTTAATATTTTTCCGAATCTAATCTTGAATTGATGTAATTTATTTAAGACACTAATGATGCATACAAAACTAATAGTGGTTTTGTTCTCAGACAACTTGTAAGCAACGAACCAAATCATTTTAAAAAGCCCAAAAACAAATTGTTATTTACAAATCAAATGTTTTTTATATAGATTGAAAAATTAAACTTGATATATTAGAGTTCCTGTTTTTACATTCATAAATTTACATAACTAGTTAAAAAGAACTTTTTTAGATTAGAAATATCTAGGATATATCTTACACAAGGCTATGTAACAACTGAAGCTAATAAAACATTTTTTCTTCTTTTTCAATACTTATGCCACAATAATTTATGCTTTCAGTTGTCATCCGTAAAAATCTTTCTTATGTAAGTTGGTGTTTTTAACCAGTGTTTCGTTGTTAAATCTTCTCTACCAGTTAACTATTTCATCTGTACTTGCTTTCTATGTTGAGTGTAGCAGTAACTAAATTGTTTTTTGGGTATGGTTCATTTGCATATTTCTAAATCTTTTCAATTTCTGGTGATTCCAACAAGATTGCAAGCATTAACACACTAAACTTCATTTTATCTGATATTCACACATTCCATCTGGTTTAGATACAATTAGCTTGTCACTATTAGCAAACTAATTTTCAAACTGGTGAGATTTTCAATTAATTACTGAATTGATTTTAATTTGCAACTTTTCAGCAATCAAAGCCATCATGAAAATATTAACAAAGCATGTTACATTATAGCCATTTGTATATAAACAATCCCGCCTTTAACTCTAGTTTTCTTCTCTTTTCATCGCTCTCTTTACATCTCACTAAATCACTCGAGCGTAACGGTTACGTAACATTTTTCTCTTCTCTGCAGCAGCACCACCTTGTGACAGAATTTGTGGTAAGTGTTGATGTTCATAAATTTGGTTTAACCTTCTTTAAGAATAGTTTGAAAGATTCTTTCACTATATGCAGGGGCTGTTGTCGAGTTATCAACCACTTTTGAATCTTTTTGCTCGACTCTTGTTTAAAATGAGCAACAGAAAAAAAGATCCCTTTTTAATAGGACCATGTTAAAAACCTAAGTGACTAATTTGCATAAATGATTGTTGGTTTTAAGCTCAGAATTTTATGAAAGATGTTTCTAAAGGTGGTCACATTTTTACTAAGACTTCTATTTTACAGAATTGTTTTTCTCATCTTTCAAAACTGTTACTTCACTTTTTAATTTAAATGGTTTAAGTTTACGGATCAAAATATTTCCTTTTTTGATCAATTCTTATAAAATTATTTGAAATCATCTTTCTTCAGCTTATTCATTTAAATTGAAGGTCTTTAAAAGCTTTTAATTAAAGTGGGTCACCAGACTTTATTAATTTTTTGTATCTTTGACTACTACTTAATGTCTGGTAAAGTAAACTTGTAACAGTTTCAAAACTTTTTTATTACAAAAGTATCCATTACTTACACTGAATTTTTATTGCAACTCATAAAACTTGGCGTTACATAAACCATCCAAACGTGGTAGAGGTCAAATGAACTCAGCTCTTATTCTTTTCTATAATTAATACCTTAACAACAGATGTAAATACATTAGTTTACTCTTGAAATTATTCTTACATTCTTTGAATATCCTTCGAGATACTACCGTGGTTATTTCTGAGTTTTAATGTTCTGTTTTTCATCTTTGATTGTGAAATGAAATTGAAAACAGTTTTTTTTTCTTGAGTTGAAATAACTTTTTTTATAGTCAACAAGCTTTTAGCTGTTCCATAAAACATTTTAGAAGTAAATTTGTGTAATTATAAGATGTAACTTTTTACGAATGTATACATTGCCATTCTTTCTACTTTGTGTTTATTTCTTCGCTTTTGTTTCAATAAAACGTCAACGAGGAGTTTAAACAATATTCTTTAACAATTCTAATTGATACTTTCAAGGTGTTCTCTAAACAAGCGTCGGCTTGACCTAGTTTTCGTTTGAATTAAATCTAATTAAATGTTTATTTAACCTTACCTATGGATGAAACCACACTTAGTCTACATCTTCAAATTTAAATATTACTAAGATCAATCAAATTTAATGTAAAATTCTTATTGGCTAACTAACGTTTCACGTGATCAGTTAATCTCTAACTGATTGAATTTACAATATTTACTTAATAACACAACTAAATTTGATACAATGAGCGACAAACAGTTTATTTTCGACTAATCGACACCAAAAGAAGAAACCAAACGAAAATGGAAGCAATTTGGTGGACGGGAGATGACCAGAAGTTGTCTTATCGAACGGATGTATGTCCTGACAACCTCCTAACAACAGATGTCAAAGTTAAAGTCTCATATTCAGGTAGATCTTTATTAATATCAACTCCTTATGACGTCATCATTTGATGAAGGTGTCTGTGGAAGTGATTTTAGTTATATGAAAGGAAATATGGGAAAGCATAATGCCAAACAAGACGGGGTGATACTTGGACACGAGTTTTCAGGAGTTATTGTTCAAGTTGGCAGTGATGTGGACGACTTAAAAGTAAGTGGTTGCTTCATTTGTGATTCAATAATTAACTTTTGGTTCTGTAAACTTTGACGGAAAACTGATTTACGAATTTATTTTTTTGTTGGATTGTTGTTTGTTGAAACAGTTACATAAGATTGGTTTGAGTATTTGCTCGTATTTTTGTTTGATTACCTAATCAGATGAAGAATAAAATTTCAGTTTTTAGTACTTGTAAAATAAATTTAATGTTTTAACTTTGAAGAACATGTGTTCACATTCTGTTTACTTGAAGAAAAATTTGATTTTATGTAAGTTTCAAATTGTTTTTCATTTAATTATTTATCTAATCCAAATAACTTCAAATATTTTCTCTCGATTTTTCTTTAAGATTATTTATTTCAAAACACTCAACATTAAATTCTTCTTCAAACTCTTCAAAGATTAAATAAGTAAAAATCGTAGCGCTTATGTAAACACGCTTTCATAACATCTTCACTCTCACGTGATCAAAGTATTTTAAAACCATTTTCACCCTTATTTGAATCCCTATCAATTTTGATGACGTAATCACAGTGAAACTGATGACGTCATCATTCACATTATATAACATTTAATTGCGTATTTAGTTATTTTCAAAATTAGTTTATTTCCGGTTACATTATCAAACCATAGGTTGGGGACCGTGTGGCCGTGGACCCCAACTCATGCTGTAGTCAGTGTCCTACGGATGCTCGGGACCCTCAGTTCTGCGAAATGAATGAAGCTCTTGGAGTGAAGAGGAACGGAGGTTGGGCTGGCTTCTGCGTCGCTCCTCGCGCTCAGGTGACGTCATCAACCGATTTCACAGATCATTAAGATCTTCTTGTAGGTGTACAAGCTCCCGGATGATCTTTCCCTCCTCCAAGCTGCTCTTGCGGAGCCCTTTTCATGCGTCTTGAGAGGTTGGAAGAGAATTGATGAAGATCATTTAAAACAGAGAGGCAAAGCGCTAGTGGAAGGAGCTGGTATCATCGGATCACTTTTCTGTTGCTTGTTACGTCATCATGGATTCGATGACGTCACTGTTGCTGAGATCAATGAAGATCGAAGAGAAGCGATGAAGAGTGCGTGGATGAAATAGTTTTTCACTTTTTTGTCTTTTTTTTTTTTTTAGAATTTCTTCCAACCAATTACAAAGTACTTCACCCGGAAGCGATCGCTTCCGGCGACGTCGATTTCGATGAGAACGGATTTAATCTAATCATTGACTGCACAGGAAATGTTAAAGTCTTCCAAGAAGTAAGCTTTCATAGTCTAAGCAATGACGTCATCACTGCTATTGACACCATTTTGTTTCTAAATATTTACATTGAATTTGTTTCTAACCTACTTAGCGTTGTTAAGTAATTACAAATCGAAGCACTTTTTTCGCTTACATAACGCTTCATCACGTGATCACTCAAGCTTTGATCTATAGCGCCACCTTCTGACCAATATTTACCTTCTAGAACTTTCGTTTGGCGAAACGAGGCGGAGTAATCCTGGGGTTTGGATGCTGTCCAGCTGGAAGTATGATGCAAGTGGAACCATTTCAGATTTACTGGAAGGAACTCAAGATACTTGGATCATTTCTCAACCCCAGATGCTTCCCAGAAGCCCTTAAACTTCTTTCAGAGATGTCTTCTGCCGGATGGTTGAACATCCGGTCTTTAGGAATCGAGATCTTTCCTCTTTCTCACTTTCAAGAAGCTCTTAATCGTTTAAGGACTCGTGCAGCTTCTAAAGTTCTTTTTGCTATTCATCAGTGATGACGTCATCAGCATCCGGTTATCTGCTTTTGTGAAAATTTGAAAATAAAATGAGAATTTTCAAATGTTTGAAGCTTGTTTGTGATTGGTTGAAATTATTTTCGACTGATTTGACTTTTTCAATTTTAGATCTAAAACCTTTTTTTTTTATAAAATAACTTTTTATATAAACAACAAAAATATTTGAAAACAATTTTAAACAAAGTTTGAAAATTTGAAATTTAATTTACAAATAGAAAAAAAAGAGTTTTTGAAACAAAATTTAACTGAAATGTTCAATAGATAGTAGAGATAGGAAAGTTTATTTTTAGCTGAAAGTACTTTTCTGATAAAACAAACTTTTATTCAACAAAAAGTTGATTTTATTTCAGGGTTTTTTAATTAAATATTTAAGCTTGTAGTCATGTTGTAATTTTCTATGTTTTTAACTTCTATAACCCATAACAGTTTTTGTTCTCTTTTTTTTCTACAAAATTTGCAAACTAAATTCATTGTTATGATAAACAGTAGAACAGATAGAATTAATCCACATATGATCATCAAAGTCTGATGGCTCTTCATTTTAAACTTCTGAAATAAAAATATAACATCTTATAAAGCTAACAGCGTTTTTGATCAGAACATTGGCTGTTTAAAAGAAATCAAAGAAAACTAAATTAACTAAACCTTACAATAAAAATGTTTTCATATATTTATTTATTTCAATAAATGCGAAGGAGGGTGCCTCCCGCTAACACCCATTCTCACAATCAATATCTATACAGTTATATAAAAATGCAAAATATATTTATTTATCCTTTTATTTATTCATTTATTTACTTATTCATTTATTTATTTATCTTTTAAAATAAACGCAAAGGAGGGTGACTGAAAAAAGCACCTCCTGCTAAAACATATTCTCACAAAATATAAGAGATTGATATGAAATAAAAAAAGTTATAATGAGAGATATAATTATATTTTCAGAATAGAAGATTGAGATTGTTAAGTAGATTTGTTAAAAGATCTTATCTCTAAATTATACCAAAACAAACTTTACAATATTTGATGAGTTTACAAGATATGGTATGTTTAGTTGAAATTCTTTGAATAACTACATGAATGTTTGTTATTAGCTTTTTAATAAAAATAAATATTTAAAAGATATACTTTTGACTTTAATTTATGGTTGGTAAGATAATTTAACAATATACCAAATCATTAAATTGTTTGTTATAACTAATTTCATTCATACAAATATAGTGGCTTAATATAAGAATAAAATGATTAGAGATAAAACTGAATTTTCTATTTCAAATGTTAATTTTTTTAAATCTTGCAAAGATTATTAAAAGTTAAGATTTTATTAATGGATTTAAAAACGTTTAAATGTGTAACTGGTTTGTATCTTTCAATTAAAAATTATTATTAAAATAAAGACTCAACAAGTTTTAATCTATTCTATTAAGTCTTGAATTCAGTGAGAGTATACTCAGCTGTTTCAACGAGCATTTTGAAATTGTTATCGCTGTTTTAGCTGTCAGTTAAGATTTTGCCGTAAAATACAATTCTGGGTAGACGGTTAGTCTCCATTGTGAGAATAATTCGTTAATGAGGGTAACTCTGGTTGCAAATGATGAAAGTACACAACCTAAGATTTTGATCCGTACGTGATCAGAACAAGTGTTACTCTGTAGAGACTAGTCTTTGTCTCGCTTTTGAGTTCGTTGTTACTTTAAAATCTTTTCTTGCGTCGACTAAAGCCCTTATTTGGAAATATTTAAGTGAGAAACAAATGACCGATCAAAAGGCTACAGGACACAATTGATGAAGCCATCTTCAATAAACACCAGACATCAGATCTTTGAAACTCATTTAAAAGTTTAAAGGCTGTCTACGAACCTTTTCTACATATACCTTATAAAAACATCGCTACAACATCACCGGCTAGCATCTTTTCATCATTTAGTAAATGAGCTAAATAAAGCAATCAATAGTTAATATTTCAAAAATAAATAACACTCGATTAAATAAAGAATAGTAAAATTACGAAAAGCTTAATTAAATTACTTGAAAAGACTACAAAAAATTATATACTCAAATGATATAGGTAAAAGATACATCAAAAATATAGTATTCTGATTTCTTTTTAACAACAGTAGCATTTCCTAATGTCTTGTCATTAAATACTCGGGCCTTTTCATATTTCATGACTTAAAAGTACAGCTCACTTTAACTATTAAAAAAATTTTCAGCACATGCGTCGGTCCCAAGTTAGAGTTAAGCTCTTCTGCATGTAGTCTACATTTAAAAAAGAATCGAAAGTTTTAATAATTTTATAGATCGTTTACTGATGAAGCTTTCTTTAGATGTGTCATTCCTTTTTCCTCATACAAAGACCACCTCTATAATCTCAATGTTAAATCCCTGCCGTATCAATGCCTAGCTTTCGATCTCAAACTGCTGTTTAAGATAATAAATGGTTTCCATAACCTTCATTTTAATGAATAATTCAATCGTTCATAAGTCCTAAGAGGTTTATTTTTTTCAAAATTTTTTTTCAAAGTTTTTCAAAATAACCTAAATGATAAATTTAATAACATCCAGTAGACTAAGAGCTTTTTCAATAGGGTAGCTGAAGTTTGGTATATTTTTTTCGAGCAAACTCTTTATAGCAAAGTATGCCACTTCTTGTAAAATCATGTAGAAAAAGTATAACTCTCATAATTTGTCACCAAACGAGATATAATACCGGTATTTTTTGTACTTATTTTGTATCTTATTGTCTTAATAATCTTATTAATCTTATACATTTTTCTTTGCACAGTTTCTATTTTTATTTTATCACAATAAATGCGAAGAAGGGTGCCTGATTTTCTCTACACTATTAATGTTGAATTGTAGTACTTGCGACTGTTCATTTTTTGTATATTTATGTGCTGTGTTTGCTATAAGACCTGTATAATTTATCATTTACTGCCATACCTTAAATAAATAAAAACTTAAAGAAATTCGTGACACTATTTTAAATTTAAAATGTTTATCGAGATTAACTTAAATAAATAATGTAGTTCTTACAATCTACTATTAAAATTTTAGATAGTATATCTTTAATTACTAATTTTAAGGCTTTTATATATTGTACAAGACAACAGTTTCAGACAATAATTTAATAAATTGAATTTATTTCACACTAGGTAATTTGCTGATAAAGACAGCAAAATTAAAATAATAAAAGTACAAATTGTTACTGTCATTGGCTTCACTGAATAACAAAAATAAAGTTAAACGCATATTTTTATTATTAATTATTTAAAGTCTTTCATATTTAAATCCTGTGAATATTGTTTTTATATTAAAAATTTTAGTTTTAAAACAGTAATTAGTTTAATTAAGTTATTATTATAATTTCTTAAATAGTTATCTTAAAAATTGCTTAAATAAACTAACAATAATATATTTTAACATGGTAATACAAAATGTGAATTAATTTAATGTTTTCTATTCAGTTTTCTAACTGTTATGATTTATTTATTTTGTGTTTGATTGAATATTTTAGATGTAATCATTGCTTTTGAATTCTTTTTAATTATATACTTAATTTAATTTTTTATCTATGTTATTGTCTAGTTTAATTAAGAATTAATTTTAAATGATTATAATTATAGAATTTCATAATATTTTCAGCATAAATCATATAGGAAATTAAACTTAAAAAAATGTCTCCTATTTCAATATTTCACCATCTAAAAAAATCGACAACCAATGTAAGATAATATTTCTTTTAGTATAAACTAAATATTTGTGCTTTTGCTATATTAATATAAATTTTCTTTTATTATTTATATTTGCAATTATACTTTAATAATGTATTTATGCTAAAGTCATAATAAGTCTGATAATTTTCATTTAGTTTTTTACTAACAGCAGAAATAATTTAAAGTTTTCAGCCAGAATGTTTCATCATGATTCTAGGCAATTATCTCCACTTGGTATTCCTCTAGTCATAGAGAAGTCTGGTAGAGGGGAAAGAAGCTATGATATATATTCTCGTCTTCTAAAAGAAAGAATTGTTTGTTTAATGGCTCCAGTAAGTATTTTTTTTTGTTTTCAATTAAAATATAAGAAGGTACATCAAAGTAATTTTTGTCTGTTTATTATTTAGTTTTAAAAAGTTTATTCAGATTTGAGATAAAACAACAAGTATTTTTTCAAGGTAGATGATTTTGTATCTGGTCTCATTGTTGCTCAACTACTGTTTCTTCAAGCTGAAAGTAAACACAAACCAGTTCATATGTACATCAATTCACCTGGTTAGTAAGCTTAGTAATCTACATGAATTATTTGAAAGTTTTTTTCAGGTGGTTCAGTAACTGCTGGATTAGCTATCTATGATACTATGCAGTTGATTCAATGTCCAGTTGCGACCTGGTGCGTTGGTCAAGCAGCTAGTATGGGCTCACTACTTTTAGCGGCTGGTACTCCTGGTATGAGAACTGCTCTTCCAAACTCATCTATTATGGTTCATCAGCCACTAGGTGGAGCTTCTGTAAGTAATTGTTTCACATAAGTTTAGATTAACTTCTTTTTTACATTAATCACTTTTTTGTTGAGATTTCTACCTCAACATGAAAATAAAATATTTTAAATTATTTGTTTAATTATAATTGAAAATGGTTTTTATTTATTTATATATTTTTTGAACTTTAAAACCATTTTTAATTTTGTATTTATTTCACATACTTTCAGTTCTAAAACTTTTTTGTTGATTTTTTTGTCTACTTTCAATCTTTTATTACCTCATAAAATTATAAATCAAACTAAAGAATATACCTTAAAAATTCATTCTAATCTCAGTAACCATATACTCTTTTGTTTACAATTTAAGAAATTAAAGTTTTTGATTAGTAGCTTGTATCATACTGTTTAGAGAATTAAATTAGAAATGTTTTTATATTAGAAAATATTAAATAACTAATTATTTAATTAATTGAAAAATGTTGGTGAACCTTGAAATTTACTACAAGTAAACTTTTGAACTTGTAAAACTTGTCAACAAATAATTACAAATCTATTTTGGTGGTCTTCACGCCAACATTTCTCGATTTAATGATTTGATTTCTTAAACTTTATCATTTTAAAAAGATTTTCATCAAAAATTTGAGGTTTCTCTGCAGTTTTTTGTTTATAACCTAATGAAAAAAATTTAAGTAAAATTACTTTCTTTTCCAGTTATTTTAGTTTTCCAACATTACTAAATTTTCTAACCTTTCTCATCTTGATAGGGACAAGCTTCGGATATAATACTTCGAGCTGCTGAGATGCAAAAGACTAAAGAACGTTTAAACCATCTGTATGTTCAACACACATCTAGGAGTTACGAAGAAATCGGTGTGTACCAGAAATATCTGAAACTATTTATCAAAAACTTTTATTGATTTTGCTAAAACTATAAATCTTAAATTGTTTAATTTAGAGAGAGCTTTGGATCGAGACAACTTTATGACAGCTTTAGAAGCAAAACAATTTGGTTTGATAGATGTAGTCATCCAAACTAATCAACCAGTTGAAAAGGATCATTTTAAAAAAGAAGAAGAACAAGCTGCTGAAATTGAATCTTAGATAATTCTTGGTGTTGTACTAGTTCTATGAAATTATTTACATTTAACAAATATATTTTTCACTTCTTTATCTTATTGGTTTACAAACGGAACTTTCTAAAAATATTTAGTGAATATACTTTTATGTAATCCACAAAATTCTTAAATATTTGACTGAAATAAAAGAGTTTAAAACTTTTGTTTAATAAAATTGTTTATTTTTTTTATGTTCTATTAATGAAATCAGCAAATTTAAAATGATTATTTATTTATGATTTTATTTAAGTTTTGCAAATTTACTTAAACAGTTTTTTTAAAATATTTAAGTATTTAGGCTAAATGCAGATTGACTAATGTTTCTGAGATTACTAGTGTCTCCAATCTTAAGTTGCAAATACTCCGGCTTGAGTCCGCTAACATTGCTAATACAAATTGAGAAAAAATAAGTTGAAATAAATGCCTCTTAAAGGTTGCACAAGAGATAAACACATCTAAGACTTTTTAAAAGTTATTCAGACCTTGTTATATTGTATATTACATATATATTTTAGATTTTTTGAAAAAAGTAATTTCAACTCAAGATGTGTTTTAATTTCTATTCGTAAATCCTTTTCATAAAAAGTCGATTCATTTAAACTCGCCGGCTGATGATATATATTTTAAAAGTATGATAAAACTTGCACTTTTCAGTAACTATTTTCGATAAAAGAAAGTGTTTTCCCAAATCCAAATCTCATTTTTTAATAAAAATAAAATACTTTTTATATGATTACTATAAATTAGAATTTTGTTTATTTAATTTACTGTATTTATTTATTTCAATAAATGCGAAGGAGGGTACCTGAAAAGAGCACCACTCGCTAACACATATTCTCACAAATAACATCTATTTAGCCAAATATATAGAAAGTAAAAGATGTAACACATGCTATTTCGATATCACTCAAAGCATATAACAGTGAACAATTACATGGAATGTTAATAACACAAGGAAGAAAAAAAATCACAGTTTAGAAATGACAATGTTGGCAACATTATAACGGTTCAACTTCTGCTTGAACAACGCGAGTGACTTCGACATGGCAATGTCTGATGGCAGCTGATTCCATGTATTAATTGTACGGTATGAGAAAAAATTTGCTCTGACCAATGTACTAGGTGATATAGGCTTATTAAGGTGTAATGGGTTTCGTCTGAGCTGATATAACTTGAAGGAAGGGTCAATAGAAAAGAAATAATCAAACTGAATGTCAAATAAATTGTGGATAATTTTAAAAATAAGAATTAAGTCGTATTTAATCTGTCGGATTTCAAAAGTATTTAAATTGAAGAGACTGAGACGATGTTTATAACTATCATATGCTTACTTATTTACGGACTTGAAAGATTAAATCAAAAACGGTTGATACGTTATGGTTATAAACTTATAGTATAAACTTAACAAACTAAAAATAACATCAATTAATATAAATTGTTTGAAAGTTCTTGGAATTTTGTTTATTTAAACCATTTTTATAGAAATTTGAAAACAGAAAAATTTACAATTATGAAATAAATTTGAAAAAATCACATTTTTGTTTTTTTCGTTTCCTAGTTTCAAAAAAAATGAATTTACCGCTTGGGGCGCTTTTGTCTTCGTTTGATTATTTCTTCTAAATATTTAGATATTTGTCCAGTATTTTCTTAGGTGTAGTAAGCTATTATGTTTTGATTTGTAAATTTCTTGGTAATTTGAACGTAAATTTATGTTTAAATAGTGTTGCATTATAGATAGACTTTTATAATGATTAGTTTTTACTAGTTCGAGGATGTTTTTGATTAAAATACCTGTTTAAAAAACTCATCGATTTTATTTTCAATTTGTATCTTCTTTATAACTATAAAGTAAAATTTATTTTATAAAGTGCATTTGTAGCTACTTTTATCATTACTTTTATCTCAAATATCCTTAAAATAACTTCAGAAATAATTTGTAATGTCTGACTACATAACTCAACATTATTATTTCAATTACATTTTTCATGCTTTTTTGTAGCTTTAAATAAATCAGTAATTATTAACTTATTTCTAAGAATTACTTGCTTGAAATTCAATTTTTGGTATATCTATATTATTTTTCCATGAAAATAAGTAGGATTTTAATTTTAAACATTATTTCCTAAATGTAGTTGAAATCAAATTTAAATATCATGGTTTCTCTTTTTTTCTATTTATTTGTATCTCTAACTTTGTCATACTTTTTTATCTTTGCTGTGTTATAATTTTTTACATTAATTAACTATAAACCCCTTTTTATTAATTCCTTGTAGTAAATATTATGCTTGTAAAAGCTGCATAATTTCTATCTAAAATCATAAAATAAAGAATTTTATAAAATTTATTCTCATTTATTTTACAGATACTTATTTGGTAGCCCTTGTAAACTTCATTTTAGATAGAAATGGAAGTAGGGAATGAAATTCAACCTTCTTCAATATATGATTTTACTGTGAAAGATATCAAAGGACAGGATGTCTCTTTAAGCAAATATCAGAACAAAGTTTGTCTTATTGTCAATGTTGCTTCTGAATGAGACGTAACTGAAATTAATTACTCGCAATTGGTTGAACTACATAACACTTATTCAGATAAAGGGTTATGTATTTTGGCTTTTCCATGTAACCAATTTGGATTACAAGAACCTGGTACTAATGAAGAAATTGAACAGTTTGTTAAAGAAAAGTTTAACGTTCAGTTTGATCTATTTGCTAAAGTTGATGTAAATGGCAAGAATGCAATACCATTGTTTAAATATCTTAGACATCATAAGAAAACAAAAGGATATGTGTTTAATAATATTAAATGGAATTTTACTAAGTTTTTAGTTGATAGAAATGGCCAACCAAGAAAAAGATATAAAACAAGTAGAACACCAAAATCTTTAGAAAATGCAATAGAAAAGCTATTATAAAGTTTTTTTGAAGTTATAAACTTTCAATTAATTTTGAAATTAGATATTTATATAAAATTCCTATGAGTCTTCCCTTAGTGTTACTTACCTATAAATGACAATTGTTCTTTAAACTTGTGAAAAAGTGTGAACAATTTGAAATGGAAGTTTGATCTTAACAAATGAATACTCTGTATTGCGAGTGCAGAATTTATTATTTTGATCAAGATTTCAAAGGTTTAACATTAAAGGGAATCATAATTTAGATAAATAAAGCCTTGTTTAAACTGTTGCATGTGGTATCTAAGTATTTGTTTATATATATTCATAGATTAGTAGCTAGTTGTAATACTTTTATGGCTTTAAATTTTGTTATATGCATGAAGTAGCTTTGAACTTGAAATTTATTTTTCAAATCCAAATTTTAATCATATTTGTTTTCTCAATAATCTAGTACACTAATTTTATAAAAACATTATTATATTTAAAAATCTAATTTTAAGCTGCCATTTAATTTTTTAAACTTTTGATATATAATTCTATTTCAAAAAGCTCAAAATTATTATTTGTTTTACTTTAAGAATGCATTGTCACTGTTGGTATAATCTATCTGTGCTTCTCTGCCTAATTTTTATTTTTCTAAAACAACTGCATGTTTTACAGGGATATAAACAGTTTTACTATAAATATGATTATAAAAGTTTTATTGTTCAACATGGAATAAATTTGGGTTATAAGCTCACAGTATTCAGGTATTTTGTTATCAGTTTTCTCATATAAGTTATATTTCAACTTAGTATTATCAGTTTTATAAAAACTAGTTTCATTTTTTGGTCAGTAAATTAAAAAACAATCTTATAATTACCAGCATGCTTTTAGTTTAATAGTTTATCAACTTCTTAGTATTTGGCTAAAAGTAAAAAATGTTTCTCTTTGTGTCTTTTTAATGATATCTTTCATGATTTTACAAGATTTAATCCTTCTGGAAAGCAAGTATGATGATGTTACATGAAGTTAAATATTCAACTGTATTTTTAATATTTATTTGACTAATTATGTTAAATATTTGTTAGCTTTTATCAAGATTATCTAATAATTGTTACAAACATACTTTTACAAAAAGTTTGAAAAATGAAACATATGGATTTTTTTTAAACCATATATAATCATTCTTATATAATCCTCAATTATATACTTAATATTATATATTTGAGTTATAGAATAATTATAGTTTACATTTTATTATAGATATTAAGCATAATTGTTATATTTTTTAGGTTTTGCTATAAGTATATCAATAATTTATAACTTATTGTAATTTACTTACTGATAATGCTATCTATTCAGCTAACTTGATTTAGAAGAATGTTACAAGGTAGAAAGATATTTTCATTATTATCACCAAAGTTTGGTCAGAGTTTTAGTAAAACATTTAGATGTTCAAGATTTGTTTCAAAAAAATGTCAACCTTCTTCAATATATGATTTCAAGGTAAAAGATATCAAAGGAAAGGATGTCTGTTTGAGCAAATATCAGAACAAAGTTTGTCTTATTGTCAATGTTGCTTCTAAATGAGACGTAACTGAAATTAATTACTCGCAATTGGTTGAACTACATAACACTTATTCAGATAAAGGGTTATGTATTTTGGCTTTTCCATGTAACCAATTTGGATTACAAGAACCTGGTACTAATGAAGAAATTGAACAGTTTGCTAAAGAAAAGTTTAATGTTCAGTTTGATCTATTTGCTAAAGTTGATGTAAATGGCAAGAATGCAATACCATTGTTTAAATATCTTCAACAACATCAAAGCACAAGATGTTTAGTCTTTGATATGATTAAATGGAATTTTGTAAAGTTTTTAGTTGACAAAAATGGCCAACCAAGAAAAAGATATGAAACAAGTATAACACCAAAATCTATAGAAGTAGATATTTGTAAGCTGTTATAAAGTTTTCAAGATCTTTAACCAATAAAATTCCTATGAGTCTTCCCTTAGTGTTACTTGCCTATAAATGACAATTGTTTTTTAAACTTGTGAAAAAGTGTGAACAATTTGAAATGGAAGTTTGATCTTAACAAATGAATACTCTGTATTGCGAGTGCAGAATTTATTATTTTGATCAAGATTTCAAAGGTTTAACATTAAAGGGAATCTTTACAGATTGGAAACCTCTAATTGTTAGTTGATTAAATGTAAACTTGTACTCCAACATTTATATTTTGAGGACTTTACCTAATTTTATATACTTTGTCAGCTAACATATCTTTTTGAATCATAATGTTTTTACTTGAAGCTAATTACTCGTCAAAATATGTTGAAGAAGCTTTCAATCATTTCAATATTTCTCAAACTGTTCATCACTTAATATGCTCAGTTACTTTTCCTTCAAAGTTTTTTTTAGAAGATTGCTTTTCTTCAATTTTTTTATAAAGTTGATAAACTAATAAAGTCTTCATCATAAAAAACTCATCTTGCTTCAGTCTTATTTTTTTAATTGTCAATAAGTTGGCTAAATTACATTTCTTGAAATTATTTATCTAAAACTAATAATTCACTGTTTGTTCTATTTACTATTGAAGGTTTCCCTGCTTTTAATAATTAATTTTAATTTTTCAACAGAATTCTTTAAGTGAATTTAGAAAATGCCAACTCGTCGTTATACTAATAGACAGCTAAACAGAACTTTAAAAGTTCCTGATGTGACAACAAGCTCTTCAGTCAGTAATTCAATGAAAACAACTCTTGCAGACTTGAAGTCTGATTTACCTCTTCTATTTTATGCTGCTGTAACAAAAAGACGGAATTGGTTCACCGACGAAATTATGTTCGAAGGGACTTTTTACATTTATACTTTAACAGCTTTGGTTTGCCAATTTGTTTACATCTACAAAACTGTATGGTGGTACCCAGAAAAACTGCCTCCTAGTGAAACATCTGTTAATTTCCATTTGGTTGATTATAGCTTGGTCTATTTTTTATTGCAATTATTTGCAGTTTGTCCAGCTAGAACGATAATGCAAGATAATATTCCTGTAAGGTGTCATCTTTGGACAGTCGTTATTTTCATATTTTCAGCTCTATGGTTAGTTGAAGTAGTTAAAAATGTCACTAGATTGTATCAAATTTCTGGATTTATACAATTTTTATCTCTTTGCTATCCACCAATCAGTTTCTTAATATATGAAATAATTTATAAAAATAGTTGGTTTCATCATATAAAACGTTGGCTTTTCAAAACTAATAAAAACAATAAGCACTCAAATATAATGAACTATTGGATGAAAGTACAAAGTCATTATGAAAGTTTAATTAAACCAGATAACCATGAGTTTCATAATCAAGATCCTGATAGAATACGTGAATATGTTGATGTTCTAAGCTCTGACTATAATGTTCGAATGATGGAAATTATTTTCAGGACTTTTTTTTGTACCTATTATGCTGGGTTGGTGCCTATATTTTTCACAAGTAATCATCAATACTTTGATTTCACGTGGTGTATTAAACACACAGTTTTAATCTGCTTTAATTCAGCACTAATGCTGACAACGCATTTATTTTCTTGTGAATATCTTGAAGTGTTGAGTAAAACTTGCTTATTGTTGGGTAATTTTGAATTATATAATTCAGATATTCCTAAAGAAAGTAAGGAATGGTCTAATACAACGATTTATTTCAAATATGATATCGTTTCATATAATGACAAATATTATATTGCAACTTGCGAATATAATGTTGTAGAACCAGGCAATCTAACTCATAAGAACTTTTTCAAAACTTTTCATAACCCTATCTACTTTGCAACTTACCCAGTGGTTGTAGTTATGTGTACCACTCTCTACCAACTATTTCTTTTGTTTACAAATAGTACATGGGACTGTTTTCTCTGTCAGGCTCTTCTTCTGTTTTTCAATTACACTTTTCTCTTTTGTACTTTGAAAGATCGAATTATTTTAGGGAAAGAAAGACATCGAAACGCAAGCTTATGTCGACAATTATCCGTATTTAGCCACAAATCAAAATCAGAATGAATTTTTATTTTCGTTTTCTTTTCAATTATGACTTTAGATATTAACAACTTATTATGATCACTAAATCTTAACAGTTTAAGATTTTATCAAATAAATTATCTAATAATGAGTGGAAGACCCCCAAGTTCTCGAGCTCGACCTCCATCTGGAATAGGAAGACCTTCCTCTGGATTTCGGTTAGGAACAGGAAGGCCAGGGAGCAGAGCTGGACAAGCTTCCGGAGGCAATAGTATACTTAATAGTGGGATTAAAGTAGAAGACAGGTGAGGTGGTTGTGATGATGATTCTTTTTCTTAAATCTTCTTTACAGGCCAATGACTCAGCATGGATTGAGTGGGATGAAGACTGCAAATAGAGGAGGATCTCAGAGACAAATACAAGATCGTACATATTGGCTAGGTGAACTTCGAAGTAAAATTAATCAGCTGACAACGGAGATGCGCAAGATTGAGACGGAGACAAAACAGAAGCAAGAAGAGAATAACACATTTTTGATGTTTGAAAAAAGAGCTGAGATTCTCTCTCAGGAAGTAACTGACATACGAGTAAGTTGACCCCAACTCACTACTCCACTTCAAGTTATACTTGTAGGGCGAACTACTCGACTATAATCTGATGTTAGATCGGATTAATACCAACCAGGAGCTTGCTCATATGGTTGAAGACTTGAATGCTTTAAAGATTAAAAATGACAGAGACACAGAAAGTCTTGAGAGAATATTTGAACAAACTGAATCGAAAGAAAATGAAATTCTCGAATTAGAAAATGAAATTTCCAGGCAGAGAACTTTGACAGAAAATCGCGTTCAAGATATGGACCCAAAGATGCGGACCAAGTATGCGATACTGAAAAAAACTGGTCTCGATGTGAGTTAGTGTTTTGGTGCAGTCCAAAATCAACTTTTAAAGTTGAAGTGATTAATTTTTAATGTTTTTTTTTGCAGACTGCTGATAGATTGGATAAAATTCAAAATGAGATTGAAGAATTAACCCAAGAACAAAGTTCCCTTGAAATAAATATGTCTGCTGATCCAGTTAAAGTAGAAGCCATGAGATTATATGAGAATCTCAGTGAGCTGATTCTTAAGAAAGAACAACTAGAAGAAGAAGATAAAACTAGACTAAGTCCAGAAAAGGAACAACAACAATTAGTTGTAGATGTAAAGATGCACAATCAAGATATCTCGGTTCTAGATCGTCAAAATAAAGAACTTGAAGATAAGATCCAGGCTATGCAAGATGAAATCCAAGATATTGAAAGTTCCATGGATGATCAGGAGGTGATTATTGCTTCGAATCATCATCAATTGAATTGAATGTTGTCTAGAGTGAAACTGCAAGTAAATTCCGTGAACTACAAAGACGTCACTCCGTCATCGAAGCGTTTATGTCAACATTTGATGAAACTAAATCACGTGAAGAACAAAATATTGAACAATTGCATGAAACCATCGTTGTGTTATCCGAGCAAATTTCAAGGTTGATAAGTACTGGACAAAATCTACCATCAAGAGAAGAGTTGAAGGCATTAAAGGTTGGTAGAATTGTTGTTGGTTGAAATAATATTTAAATTAGATTATTGAGTGTTGTGAAACATTTCAGAAAATTCAATTTCCTTTTTTTAATTAAATTCCAAGTTTTCTGGAAATTTTTTTATGATGTTTTTATAAACATGGAATAATTTTTAAAGGATGATTTAGAGTTTAAAGAAGATGAGTTACACAAAGCTGAACACACGACATTATCATTAAAAGGAGAAAGTTCAAGATTACAAGATGATTTAACGAGAGTTGAAGAACTTTACGATAAAATCACTGATGAAAGAAAATTCCTTATACAAAAAAATGAAGAAATTGAAAATGATCTACAAAAGATCAGGTTGGTGGACTTGATACCAACAAATCTCAATCATTAAGCTCTTCCAATCTAGTGATCTTGATAACCTTCGAGAAAACGCAGCTACCATAAAAAGAGAACTTCAAAAAGAAGAGGAACAACTCCGTTCTCGTAAATACAACTTTAAGGATGACTTAGACAAGTTAAGCGAGAAATATGATAATTTGAAGAAAGAGTTGGAAGAAAATGAAACTCATGCCCATCTAGATAATCTAGAAAAGAAATGGCAACACCTTGAACAAACTAATTTCGCTATAAAAGTTTGTTTGCTCTAATTTGTTACTATTTAATTAATTGTGTCGATTTTCAGGAGTATATAGCTACTAACTCCGCTGATTGTAATCAACTAAAGATGGAAATTTTAAATGATGTTGAAAAAGTCAACAAAATGCTTCAAGAAAATTGTATCAAGTCAACTTTGATGAGTACTTAACATTTAGATATTTGAGTTTTTACGAAATATTTTCAAGTAGAAGATCTCACTGTGAAATATCTGAAGTTTAAAAACTGTTTTTGTAGTACATCTGTCTTTTATATATTCCCTATTTTTCATCTTATTGTCACTCTTCTATTTTATAAATTTTTTTGTAAATATAATATCATTAAACGTTTCACTTTAAATCACATTTTAACTAATTTACTTTTGCTGAGTTTACATTCTTGTCTAAACTACAACGAAATGTTGAGAACAAAAAGTCTTTTAGTGACCAATTAGAAAGTAGATCAGATGACTTTTGAATGATCCTTATTATTAAACTAAGTATCATATAGAGTTGTCATTAGAACCAACTGATTTGATCAAAATACATCTATAGAAAGAATCAACTAAATGAATTATCAGCAGGAAATTTGAATTACATTTTATCATTTAATTGGTAGCTAAGAAATATTCAGTAAACCTCAAGTAAATTCATCAAAGTTTTTTTTAAATTAAATATTTGTGATTGTTAAATATCTGAAAGAATACACATAGAATATTTCTTAATTATTTTTAACGATTGTAATTAAAACATTTTGATGTTGTACATCAGCAATATATGTTTTAGATAAACAAGATTTCATAAAAGCAAGTTCTTTTCTTGATTACATAAATTACTCTTTTTATGAAGACTACTATAAAATCAAATAATAAAAATTTTGCCATGATTGTCACTCAGCTAGGAATTATTAAGATTTAAATGCCTTAAATTAAGAAGTTCTTTTAATTATTCAAGTTTTTCGACCTTTTGAAAAGATAGAAGATCAGACATTTAGAAATGCGTTAAGTTCAACTTTTCCTAGTTAAAAGTATATTTGAGTCAAATATGAATTTTACAAAATTTATTTAGTAGCAGCAAATAGACATTCAAAGTAATTCTTGAACTTTTACAGATTGTAAGTGATCTCAATTACTTCAGACTTTGATGTCAAAATCCTTGTAAGGATGTCAATTTGATTTTATGAATTCACTTAGGATGGAATTTTTATGCCAGCTTCAAATTTAATGAAAAAGCTATAATAGATCACTTAAAACTTCTCATAAATATTTCATTACTTATTTCATAACTTAAAAGGTTGTAAACCATCTTTGCAATTTATGACTTAATTAATTTTTTTATTTATGATTGGTTTAAGGCTATTTGACTTAAGCCTAGCAGATCAAATTTATTTACTGAACAACGCATTACTGCAGATAACAAATCATAAGTCTTATAGGAACACAGCATGATATGACTATAGAAAGATAAAAGTTTCAAACACCAGTTTAACATATGCAAAGTAAAAATTCAGACCACAGAAGGTAGAAGTAAACAAAAAATTGAGAAAATGATATCATTTATCATATTAGATCATTTGTCAACGAACTTACTCAAATCATACTTTTTTACTTAATTTTTAAAGAAATGCAGAGTTTGCTGTGATGATAGAATTGAGGAAAAAGCTCGATACTCAGGTTAAATGTAAAAAATGAAGAAGAACCCTTAAGTTTGGATAACTTCTTTTAAAGTAATAAAAGTAGTACAGTAGTTAAAATTACTTACAATTATTTTCCAAGTGTATTCAGAATATGAAGCACAGTAAATTAAAAATATCTTAAAATAATGTTTATGTAACGCATCTAACTAAACGTCGTAATCAATAAAGCTTATTGTTAAGTTATTTATAAGGCTTGCTTTAGTCATACAAAGAAGCAATACAATTAAAAATATTTGATAATTACTCAACATTTTTAATAGAAAGAATGAAAACATCATTATTATTCTAATATTTTTTTACTAAATTTAAGTAAGCTATTCTGTGTTAGGTGTATTTTAACTAATCATTTATCTGACTAATGGCAGCAGATAACAAATAAAAAACCATTCATATAGCTCTTATAGTAAACACAACTTAGTATGATTGCAGAAAAAGAAAGGCAGACAATTTCAGATACCGTAGTTCAACCTAAGAAATTTAAGAAAATTAGAATAAAAGTTTTACAAGTTAAGAATACAAAACAATTAGAAGAAAAATAATAAAATAGCAGCATTAAAAAATTAACATGATTGCTTGATTAATACTTTCTTAATCTAACTTTAAAAGAAGTAATCGATTTTATTTCATTGATAGGGTCGGGAAAAAGATTTCAAACCCTGGTTGTTAGTACTATTTGATTTGGTCAATTAATCAATGAGATATACTTTCCAAAAAATTATGATAAAGTTTTTGTTTTTAGTTGACTGATTTCAATAATCATTGCGCTCTTTATTTGTTCAAGAATAATAAATAATTGTTATAAATAGCTTATAAGTTCAAGAGAATAGAAAAGTACTCCAATAATGGAGCTTGACGGTTCTGGCCTTGAAGTTGTTATAACAACAGTGCTAGTGCTTAGGCGCTAGGTTTGCTACAACAAAGCAGCTAAAATCGTTGATTTCTGATTTTTTAAACTCATCAATCAAAGCTGTTTACTAATTCCAAATATTTCTTTAAGAATCTAGTTATTAGTGAAACTCACAATTTTTTTTGGGTATTTGTAGAATGAAATATATATTTTGTTGAACTATTTATTTCTTTGTTATGTTTAAATAATATTTTCAAAGTATTTTGAACTTTAAATGTTACAGTAATAATTTAGTTACCTTTTATTCGCTGATAATTTTCTGATTATGTTTAGATTATTCAATTCATTTTTTTAAAATCATTAATAAGACCCACTTAAACTTCAGATACTGATGTTGCTTTAATTTATAATTAAAAATATTTTTATTGGAATATTTTTAAGAATTTAAAAACGTTAAGTTTAAAAAGTCTTGTAGTTTTTTATATAAATCATTAAACTATTCTGTAATTTATGTTGCTAGTTGTTAGTTTTTGTTATTGATGGTTGAATTTTCACAGTTTATTAATTTGAATATACTCACAGAAGAATTTCTCACAGAATTTTATGTGATAATACATAAAAAAGTGTTTCAAAAAGTTTTTCAAAAACTTTAATATGGCTTTCAGTGGCATGTCATGGCAACAATATGGTGGTCATCAGAAGCTTTCATCTCGTGGTGGTATGGATGTAACTGATAACTCAAATGATTTACAAGAGATACACCTGAAAATGTCAAAAAAGATTGCTCAGTTAACTAAAGTAAAAAGCTGAAATCATTAATAAAAAATCTGTTTTGTTTAAAACATCTGCTGATTGATTAGTTAAATGTTATTAAATTAGTTAATTTATATCTAAAATTGTTTAAATTCTATAATATTAGTTTAAAATCTTTTTACTTATCAGAAATAACTGAAAAATGTTTTTAAATTATTGATTAAGGATGTTTTGAAATATAAAGTTTATAATTTTGAATAATTTAAAAAAAATAATTAACTTTTTGAAGTTAGGAAGACTTTATTTAATTGTGTCTCTACATTAGATTTATTTTAATTTTGTTTCAGGTCATTTATACTTTAAACACAAAAAACGATGAGCATGAAACCATAGTGTCAGCATTAAAAGAAAATCATGAAGAAGAAATACAGAAGGTGTTGACATCTTCCACCTCCAAGCTCCAAGAGATCAAGAACAAAATGAATAATGATTCCCAAATGTAAAAAAAAAGATTTAATTTCAAATTATGAACTTCTTCTTCATCTGCAGGACAATTGACTTTCTCCAGAATCAAGTGAAGTCTTTAGAAGAAGATAAAAGGAAATGGAAACGCGAAATTGAAGAGTATAAGATGTCCCAAGAAGCTAGTAACTTACAAAAAGAGCGAGAACGCGCTGAGCTCATCGATTCGATGACACGTGACTTGATGGAAGCAAAACAGGCGTTTGAAGTTCGAAGTCGAGAATTCACACGTGAAATCAGTCAAGTGGAACGGGAAAAATCGAAAAAAGATGATTCGAAGCAAGCAGAGCTACAACGTCAAATCGCTGATCTGAAGAGGAAGATCGACTCTCAAGAGCTAAACTTCGCGAAACAAATTTCGGAGGTAGAACGCGATCGTGACGTCATCAAAAGCGATCTGAGTCACGTGGTGTTAAATCACGAAGAGGAGATGAACAAGTTTCGCGCTGAATGTGACGCGAAAGTGGAGAAGTCGAAGACTTTCTATGAGCGTGAGCTGGATGCTGCTCTTCAAGATCTCAAATCAAAGCGATCCCTTGCATCCGGATGGGAAGAAGAAGTCCAGAAGATGCGGATTGAAATGGATGAGATGAAGATCAAACATCGGAAGAAAATCAAAGAAGTTGAAAATCAGAAAGAGCAAATTAAAGAGCTGATCCAAAGATTAGAAGAAAAAGAAGAAGAACAAAAAGAAGGAGTGAAAGAGTTGAAAGTAAGTTGATCACGTGACTACATCTCACTTCTCATCATTTGTTGTTGCCCAGAAACTCCAAGAAAGTCTTTCAGATCTTCAAGGATCGTATGATGAAGTGAAAGATCACTGGATGTCCCTGACTTCAGAAGTTGACAGTTTGAAGATAAAAATGAAAAGTCAAGTCAATGATCTTGCTCAGAAATCAAGTAAATCTGATGAAAGATCAACTCCAAGAGTAAAGCAAATTGTTTGAAGGTATCATTGGGACTTTGGAAGCAATCAAACTCACTCAAGATGAAAGTATCTCAGATCTTGAAGAGCAGCTGATAAGCACAAAGAAGAAATTGTCTGAAGCTGAGAATAAAAAGAATCGGTTAATTAAAGATCAGGATCAAGAAGATCAGACTCGATTGAATCAAATCAGGACTCTTGCTTCTGTTAGTTCCTTTTTCAGTTTTTACAAATTTATAATTTTCAAATTTTCAGAAACTTGAAAAACTACAAAATGAACAACAAGTTGATAAGAAAGAATATCTGAAAAAATTAGCTGAAACCAAAGAAGTCTATGAGAAAGATCTAAAAGAAACTCAATTAAGATATGAGTCTTCTTTAGATGATTCAAAAAGAAAATACTCTTCTGAAATCGAAGCTGCTTTGAAAAAAGTAAGTTTTATTTTTAGTATCAATTTACGATTTGTAAGTTTTCAAGATTATCTTTTAGAAAGATGATGATGTTTGTGGTAAAAACGTTGATTTATTTGCTTTTTTCTACCATACAAACACGTTTTCATAAATCTTTTCATGAGTTGCCCCTTTAAATATCTGAACAAAGATAAAAAAAAGCTGGAAGCTGTAACGTTAATCTCTTAAATTTATTCTTATCCGTTTTATCTTCTTTTAAATGTCAATTTTTATCTTGTGTTTTTTCTGTAACAAGTCTTTTAATTTTCTCATCAAATTTATTGATCTCAATATTTGAATAAGATTCATAAGTTATTTAGAAACTATTGTCGTCATGCTTTGATGGTTCGTTAAAGGAATTTAAGATAGTTAAGTCATTATCTCTAGGGATTGTATTGAAAATGTTATTCATATCAAATGATGTTTACTGTTAGAGAGCTTTTAACATTTTTCATGAGCTTACTTTGAAAATAAGTTTCTAAAATAGAATTAATTTTCATTTTAAAAAAATATGTTTTGAAATTACTTCAATTTTAACTCTTTTTTCTTATTTTGAGTCATACAACTCGAATTTTTTTCGAATCAAATGTTGTGAAATAATTCAGTTTTCATTTTCAAATCTGATATTTGTTCTAACAAAAATGTTTACTGATGTCATGATTACCTCATTTAAATGGATTGTTGAGATAAAAGAACTTCAAATAAAACTTTTAATATCTTCAACTAACCACATGATTAACCACATTAAACATGTCTCGACCGACTAGTTGATGATAAGAACTAATTTTCACGACTTAAATTACACAGGTAAAAGAAGAAGCCGAAAAAGTCCAAATAAAATTAATTAAAGAGCATGATGAAGAAAAAAAATTGTTAGAAAGTAAACTAAAAGAAAAGATTGAAGAAGAATTGAAACAAAAGCAAGAGATGTCAATTAATTTAGTAGAATTGAAAGATAAGGTGAGATATTATTAGTTGGTTTACAATTTGAGTAAAAGACATGCTTGAATACTTTTCAAACTTTATCAACAATTTCGATGAAATGAAATTATTTTTCTTTTTCAAGCCATCTTTTAATTACAAGTTTCTTTTTTTTCAATTATTCTGCTTTTTCCGCTAAAATGTTTCTTGTGGAAACGACTTGTCTTACTTGTTATTCCAGCTTATTTTCACTTTTCAAACCGTTTTTTTTTCTCATATTTTACTATCTTTTCGTGTTTTTCAGTCTAATAAACATCTTTACTACAATCTTCTGCTTTCATCTTTTCAAATCTTTCAAACTTTTTCTAAATCAAAATTTTTTTAATATTCAATTAGTTATAATCTAAAAAGTAATTTGAAAACTAATAAAAACTATAAATGATAATAATTATCATAAATTAATCTTCTAAATTAATTTATGACATCAAATTTTAATTCACAAAATCTTTTGGAGCTAAAAAACTCTTTACTCGCATCAATTCTGCTCCAGGCTGAATATAACTCTTTATTTCATCTTTATAATATTTGAATCTTTAAAATTCTGATGTAGTTTTTCAGACTCTAATCAATTTTAAAGAGTTTTAAAATAGATAATCTTTTCCAAAACATAATATTTTGAAAAACTTTAGAAATTTAGAATATATCATCAAGCAACTTTTGACAGATACTAATTACAAAACTGTTTACTTCAGAATATTTAAATCAGATGATTGAATTTATAAACATTAATTTCAAGAATATTTTAATAAGAAAGCAAAATTATTCAAAATATTTGAACTTGAAAATTTCTTACTTCTTTTAATTATAAAAAATGTTAATTATCAAAATTAGTTAAACAATACTACTGCAAAATATGTACAAGTTGCACACTTCTTTTAAAGTAGAACATTTTTCTTGCGAGAGAATGTTTGAACAGATAAGGTCTGATAAAAGAACTCATTGTATTTTTAAGATGTTCAAAATGAATTTGAAATAGTTTTGCTTCCACAATAATTTGAAGATTAAAAACCTTTTTCAAAAAGATCTGATCTCATATTTTAAAAGACCATGTAATTAATACCTCCATAATAAATCAATTATCAAATTTAATCTATTTTTATTGAATTTTCAACTTTTGTTTTTATAGATCTCACAGCAGACTGAGTCTTTAGAAGAAAAAAACAAAGACAATAAAAATTTGTTGAATAAAATAGAAGAAATATCTAAACAACTGAATATATCATGTGAAGAAAATAAAGAAAGTAAAAGAAATTTACTTACATCACAGAAAACCATTCAGAAGTTGAAGTTAGTTTTTGTGAATATTAAATTTTTATTTGTAATTTGTAATTTTTAAAGTTGAATAATATTTTTGAAATTTTCTGTTTCTAACTTTAAAGTTCGTTGATGGAATTTGAGTAAGTATAATCAGGTAGACAAATAAGACTCTTAATAAAGATTTCTTCGTATAGAGAGGAGTTAGATGGTTTGAAAACAAGATGTACTAATGAGAATACTTCTGTGGAAAAAAAGCACATAGAAGCACTTGAAAAATTAAAAAGAGATAAAGATGAAGAATTCAGTAAAACTTTGAGGTAGATAATTTAATTAAACATCTATATTTATATTTAAAATACTAATTAACAGTTTGTTTACAATCAAATAGTTTGACTGACATCATCTTATACTTGGCAAGTTTTTAATGGATTTAAATTTTGAGTTTGAAACAAAACAAACAGCATTTGTTAAAAAACTGTTCACTTGTTTAGTTTTATCATCATTAGTTCTTGTGTTCACTAATTAAACTTTTTAAATTCCATAAATTATTATCCCATATAAAACCTAACTATAAAATACTTCAGATGTAAATTAAGTGAATTAAGAAGCAAATTGAATCACCAATTAAGTGCTGAAAACAAGAAAGCAATCGAAGAAGTAATAAAAGAGAAATCTGAAGAATTTGAAGCAATTAAACTCGGCTGGCAATCTCAAATTAAACAACTTACCACTCAGGTAACTTCGTTATTTATTGTTAGTTAAAAATTAAGATTTATTAAACAACTGTGAAGCTAATTGAATAATTTTTTACTGAAACAGATTAAACTTGATATCTCACCAAATATTTAGTAGATAACATTTGACACTATCAATATTTATGCAGTGTGTAATTTGATATCTTTCAAAACCTCTCGTAGCTTTTTTATCTACAAAATACTTAATTTGCCAAAAGTATTTTTATTATCAGTTGTGGTATGATGTACAATAGAGTGATTTGGTTTACAACCAATTTTTACGGATGCATCTTTAAATCTTTTTAACTTAAAATTGTTTTCAGAAAACTGAATTAAGAAACAAACTTGAAAATGAAAAAAATGAAATTTGTGAAAAGTTATCAAAAAGTGAAAAAAGTTTTGAAAATTTGGAAAAAATTATGAAAGAAAAAGAGATGAAAATTTCAGATGAATTTGAAGAAAAGGTAAGATGAAGATTTGTGTCTTTGATCTTTTATTATTTCAAACCTCTTCAGATTAACCAATTGATACAAGGACATGAAAAAGACTTAAAAGATCTTAAAGAAGATAATGAGAAGAGATTAGAAGATTTGAAAGAAGAGCTGGAGACAAGACACAGGTGAGAGACGGTTATTCTAAATCTACATCAACTGAAGATACTCCCAACATCCAGAAAAGAGTCCCACTCCCAAATGAAGACACATCAAGTTGTCATTGACTCCGTCAGATGTAATTTACTGGATGAACACCAGAGGGAGCTACAGAGACGGGAAGAAGAATTTGAAACTGATTTAGGTGAAAGATCAACTGAAGACTCGATCCGAGGATAATTGATGTTGAATGCAGATGAGCTCCGATCAAAGCTGATGCAGCAACATTTAGAGAATATGGAAGAAGCGAAAAAGACACTGGAAGAAGAAATCGCGCAGATGACGTCACAACTAGAAGATAGCGAGCTGAAGAACCAGAATCGCGAGACTGCTGCTAAGATGAAGGTGAGGATGATGTGATGAGGATCAGATGAAGATCAAGATCTTTCAGATCTCGGAGCTTGAATTGAAGCTGGAGACTTTCATCAAAGAGAAGAGAGATTTAGAAGATCAAACAGAAGATCAGATGAAAGAGATCTCAACTTTAAAGACGGAGTTGGAAGCAAAAGGTCTTCTTCATCCTTTCATCTACCTTCCAACTCATCTTTTGATCTTTTAGTTAAAGACATTTTTCAAACTCGATCTGAAGCAAATCTTGAGATTCGTCGTCGCGAAGATGAGATCATAAAGAGATTTGAAGATGAGCAGAATGAGATCGAAGCGGATAATCTGAGGAGTCGACAAAACCTCGTCAATGACTTCAATCGTGCATCTGGACTCCTCCAGGAGAAGATCGCGCAACTTAAGATCACGTGAGTTGATGAAGCTCGCGATGATGATGACGTCATAAAGATGATACAGGATTCATGATTGGGAAGATCGATATGAGAATCGAGAGAGTCGAACTGATGATTTGGAGCTGATCTCTCACCTCCAGGGATTGATCAGGGAACGAGAATTAGAATTAGAACGAATTGAGGTGAGTTTTTGGCGTTTTACGTAAATGGCCGGTAACAAAGTTGGCTTTAGAATGACAAGAAGTTCTTTGAAATGGAATTAGTGAACCGTGAAATGAATTTCAATAAAGTCTTTAACTCTAATCCCAATGTTGGAGTGTTAAATCCTCGAGGAAAAGTAAGAAGAAGATTTTTTGTGGTTCCAAAAATTACAGATTTTGTTTCAGAAGAAAAAGAATCTGTCATCTTCAAATCGGATGTTAGAACCTCTTCATCAAACAGTGTCTTCATCTTCTCCTCATAATGGAAGATCACTTCAACCCACTCCTCCTAATCTTCCTCGGAAGATTATTAGGTAAAGATTGGAATGGATAAGGCATCATTGAAAACTAATGTTTCATTCGCAAATAACAAATACTAAAATAACTTTTCAAATCTTCAAACTGCCAATTTCTTGTCAACAAATTTTCTTTTTTGTTTTTTTTCTGTCAATTTTATTTTTGGGAAGTTTTTTTTTCGTTCGTTCCTTAAAATTTGTTCCGGCCAAATTTGAAAATGACCATTTTTGTGCCTTTTATGATAATCAGGAATTCCAGTTTCTTGTTAATCACTAATCAACTGTGTTTACAAACAAATTTTCTGAAACTTGTCTTAAAATCTAAATAATCAGCTTGGAAACACTGTGATAACATCATTATTAACTTCTCTATGAAATAAAACTAAAAACTTTTCCAGAAAAACTAATTCATTTTCTTTACGTTTGACAAAAATTTTATAAATTTTCTAGACTTTATTTTCATCAAATAAAAATTAAAAAAACTTTAAATGTGATATTAAATCAAATTTTTTTATAAATTGTTTTTATCAAATTATCTACCGCTAGATGGCGCAATACTTATTAACTGCTAAAACTAAAAAAGAGCTTTATAACACTTATGATGAAGATAAATGTTTCATGTTTTTACTTTCTACAACGCTTTAGATTGTATTTAGTTGCAAATAATAATTAGAAAACAGTTTATTTAGTTGTGTTGACATAAACTAAACTTCTAATTCATTCTAAACTAAGAAATGTACAATTTGTTTGAAATATTGATCAGAATATTTGATAAATTCTTTAATAAATGAAATAAAAAGTTATTAAACTTAGAAAATATTTGACCTTACATAGTTAGTTCAGAACTTGTTTTGGTTTTACTAAACACTACTTTGCTATAAACCATTCTAAATGAAATGTTTGAAATTAAAACCAGTTTTATAACAACAGTATCTTTACCAACTTTCACAAAGTCTCTAACTAACCATAATCAGTTTGACAAAAATTTTGTTAAAATATTCAACATAACTCATTTAAGAAACAATCTTGTGAAATTATTTTTCAAAAGATAAAAAATTCTGCCAATAAATGAAATATTTTGCTTTAGGCTAAGTGAAAATTCTAAACATTTAGACTAAAGGCACAAACTATATCAATTACTAAATCTTCAAATTTTTCAGATATTGCAAAATCTTCTACTAATCACTTTCTAGAGTTTACACTCACTTAACTTCTAATATTTTCACAAATTATTTGCGTCTTGTTAGTAAATGTTTAAAAAAGAATTGAAGATAACAAAACTAGAATTGGAAATAATTGAAACTAAAAAATATTTATGATGTAAATAAAAGATTTCAAAACATCAAGATCTTCTTCAATAAAATTAAATCTTTAGGACCTTATCTGCTCAGCATCGTGTTTCAAAAGACTTTTTTTCGGAAGAAGCTAGTTCTCAACTTGATTCTTACATCAGCGATTACGAAGAAGAGACAGAAGATCTGAAGAGAAGAAGATCAGATCGAAATCATGATCTCTCTGTCAGAAGAAATTTAAATAAGTTTCCTGTTTGGAAGTCCGAACTGAATTTGTCTATGAATGAATGTCAAGACTCTTCTGGAAGCAATCTAGACACAAAAATCACTGATAGAAACCACTCCAAGAAAAGAGGAGGATGGTTTTTATCTTCACTGAGGAAGAAGAAGTGATCTAAAAATGTCTTTTAATCGATCATCACTTTTATTTATTAACTTATTTTCATTTTTTTTTGCTAAACATTTTTTTTTGATTTAAAATTCATCAAAGTGATATCTTATCGGAAATTCAGGATTTATTAACCAAATTGTTTTGTAAAGATCAAATCAAGTCTTTTTTTCAACTTTTTTAACAACACGAGATGATTTCGATTTTAAAAGTCGTGGTTAGGTTCTTACCAGATTGTCTATCATTTGTTTCAAAGGAAAATTTCTTTCAAACAGTGTTACCAACCGCAAATATAGTCTTTTTTTAAATTTAGTCTTTTCTACTCTACACTAACTGTTGTAGTAAAAAGCTTATAATGGAATCTTTAACTTTTGTGGTTTATTTTGAAATATTTACACGAATAAAAACTTTTCTTTATAAATCTTAAACTGATTTTTTTAAATTAATTATAATTATCAATAATTAGTTCAATTAGAATTATTTTCTAGTAAACACAGAAAATTCAAGCTACTTTTGTTACTTTAGAAGTAATTTTAATGTTATACGTACTTTACAATTTCATGTTTTACAAAAGACTTTTTCAAAGTCTTAAATTCATTTTTTTCAAGCAATCTTTAAAGATACTTTTGCTTTTTAACAAATGTAAGCTTACATTCTTTTTAAAGATAGAAACAAAAGGATAAACTAATGATAAAAATAGACTTTTTCCAGGTTAACCACAAACACTACATACCATTAAGATGGTCATAAAACTATCTCTATTCCCAAATAAGATTTATCAAATAAACAGAATTTCAACTTTTATTGTTTCAAAACTTTCATAAGATAATTTAGAGTCATCGCTAAATACCAATAAAATTTTGTTATTTATAGAAAATATCTTTATGAGCTAGAGCTCAGTAGAACAAAAAAATTTATCTTTTTTTTTAAACTCAATCTTGTTATTAGAATACAGAATTTGTTGCTATCTATTTACCAATCTCATGATTATAGTAATCATAAACAAACAGATCTTCTGTTTGTATTTAAGAAACCTAAAAACTCATAAAAGACATTAAAGTTATGAAATTATTTTTTTGGAACTAGTAAAAGGAACAGAAGGCGGAAGATTTTAAAGATAATAATTGGAAATATTGATTAAATTTTTGATTATAAACATTTTAAAGTTCATTTCATGGCAATAAAATTTATGAAAGTTTTTATTTTATGATTTTAACTTGTTAAACAAACTTTCCAGGAAGAATAATTGTTTTGAGCTACAACAAAATGCCAGAGAAATATTTGTTAAAAATTAAACTTGTTGAACACGTTCAGTAATACTAGAGGTTGACGTTTTAATGAAGTACTGTATGATATATTGAAAACCCAAAAATATGATTTTCAAAAAAATTTACTTAGAGAATTATCTTTTCAATAAAAAAGCAATTAAGGAGTACCTTTATGACTTATTAATTGATTTGTAATATGATTTTGATAGTTAAATCACATATTTTATTAAAATTAAAATATTTAATTTCAAAGTGCTGTAATTAGTTATCACCAATAATTCAGAAATTTTTTTTTATTTAATTTTAAGATTTCCAAAATTTATTCAATTATCATCACAAGTTTATCTATTTTAAGTTATTTTTTCACATAATCTTATCTTGGATTGAATTACCAAACTTGCATTTGATAGCAAATTTTAATTAAATTTAAATAAAAACATAAAAAGTTTTGTTGATATTTAATGGCGGGAAACTTTTACGCACGAGTGCGTATTCATAATCATTACCATTTTAAAGTAGTTAGAATTTGAAAAATAATATTAGATAATTTGCATTTCTTGAAATTTTAAGTACACAAAATTAGTTTTATTAATCAATATAGTCTTAAATGTCGATTTAATTGTTTTTTAAAGAAGGTTTTAATAAAAAAAATGATTAAACAAGTGAATAAATAGCTTTAAATACATTTGATTATTTAAAAGTGAATTAAAGTTTCACAAATGTTTCTAAATTCTATTTTTTGAAAAGACTTCCCACAAAAGTCTAGATTTATGTTGAGTAATTGAATTTCAAAATAGATATTCAAAAACTGCTAGAAGCTGTAATTGGACCTGAATATAATGATCAGACTGAGCAAGACTCATTAATCAGAGGTTTGATGTAGTCGTTTACAGCTGATTTATAGCGAGGAAGACACTTTTATTAATTAAATTCCGGATTTAGTTTTATAACTTGACAACCTTAAAGAAACAACAATGCTAAAAATCTTTAAACTTTAGGTGAAATTATAACAGCTACACTTGTACAGATTTAAGCGTTTGACCCAATTTGTCATCAAGAGAAAATCATTTTCAAAAACTGTGAAAAGAACTATTGAAAAGTTAGTTGTTTCTAAAGTAATGTTGAAGTTTGAAAATAATTACAAACATGAAAATGAAACGTTGTCTTTTGGTTTCAATGATGTATTTCTTTAATGTTAATAAAGTTTGGATTGTTTTGTATCAAAATAAAAAATTTTTCATTTGAGAAAAAATAGTAGTTGGGAAAGTTTAAAGTGTTATTTTGAAACAGTCTTAAATCAAATTCAAATATTGCTTTTAATGAAATAAAATTAAAGTTTGTTGTTTATTATATATTTTCAACAATCACATTCTTATAGCTAATTTTCTAAATTTTTATAAAAATCATTAAATTTCACCTTTTGTTGGAACCACGTCAATTTCATCACATTTTATCATTGAAAATTTATTGAACTTTTAAGCAATTATGGGTATATTTGACATGAAGAAAAAATAAATCAAAAATTTATCAATTTTGATCCTAAAATTTATAAAGATGTAATTTAAAACTATATCTAGATCACAAACTCTAAAATAGAATTTGAACTCTTCAAGACTATATGTTAAATTGCGTTTCAAAATGTTTAGAAATAATTTTAAAGCAATTGTTGTAGTAAAGAACTAAAATTTACTTTAAGAACTTAGAATATGTTGCTGTAATTTTTAAAAAGAATATTTTACAAAGTACAAGTGAATATAAAACAATCTAATCTTAGTTGTGAACAGTCCCCCAAATAGTTTAATGAAAAATATATAAGTTTTCAATTATTTCCTATCACAAACCTGAAGAAATGCAATTGAAAGGTTCTAGAGATAGTAATTAATAATCTAAGTTGTTTTTTACTTTCAGTAAATTATATTTCTTTGATCAATTATTATGAGTTTGTTTATGGCATTCATTGTAAAAGAATTAAAATAGTTTAAACATTATTGTTAAATCAATAATCGTAGCTCCAGGCATAATCTCATTTTGTGTTTTAACTTTATAGACTCTAAAAAAACTTTTCAATTGTTGTCATTTATGACTTATTTCTTTTCATAAATCATTTATGTATTATCACAATTTCGACTTGTTGCAATTATATGATAAAAAATACAATTTTAGCTTATCACATTTAGAAAATAAATTAACTCAAAATACCAAAGTGATGCTTTTAAGATACATTTAAACTATTGACTAAAAGTAATAAAACGCTTTTTAAAACTTAGATTAAATGAAAATTTTAGAATTAGACAAATAGATTTTTCTCCAACAATAAAGCTTAAGACATTTTCAACTAATTGATGAGTTGCTTTATATACTACAATTTTATACTCACTACAAATAGTTTACCTGATAAGATCTTATCTCACTATTTATATAAATACAGAAACTCAATTAACATTATACTTGAAATCATACATTTAGAATGTTTACCTAATAATCAATTCTTAAGTCTTATTTATCTGAGCTAAATTACGTATATACTGAAACAAAAGCTGAAAAAGTTTTGCTTTATTTGATAGATTAAAAAGTTGTGAAACAAGCATTAAGCTTTTTGTCAAACATTTTTATTTTAGTCATTTTTAATGCAAAAGCTGCATTGAGTTTCTCTTTTAGTTTCAGTTTAATATTTTATCAACTATTTTTTGTTTTTATTAATTTTATTTTACAAATGAGTTCAAACATAAAACCAATCATATTGTTAATCATTTTATTCTTTCATCATATATCGTTCAACTATTTTCATACATAAAATATATCTTAAAAACAAGAACAAAGTTGAAAAGTAAATATACAAAGAAGTATTTTCAGTCAAGAAAGCATTAAGAATCAAATCTGAATTAAAGAACAAGCAGAAGGTACAGAAAGGAAAATTACAAGAAATAAAGATGCTTGAAGATCACTGATTTATGCTTCTGGTTTCTTCACTTTGATTCTAATGAGATGATCATTTGCATTATGGATTAAAACGTCGATTTCTTCATTTATCTCTTCATTTGCTTTTTCAGTTTGATTTACAGGTTGGGCTGTACCCGTTGGGTTAGGAAGGATATTAGGTTTTCTTTCTTCAGGGGCAAGACTTGGACGAGCAGTAATAGAATGATCGCGTTTGTAGCTCTCTGATGTCGGGAAGTAAGCTATTCCGTCTTCTTTTTCCTGGTTGTAAGGTAAGCGAGGTTTAGGGCGAAAGTATGAAGAGCTTAAGCGGTGATAAAAAGCTCTTCGAATCCATTCACATTTCCCGGACTTTTCGTTCCTTACACAAGCTGAGGTGGAAATCGGGAAGCGATAATAAGCTCGACACTCTCCATCCTGAAGCTATGACGTCATAAAAATAGAAAGTTCAGACAAAGTGATGAATTTATTGTTGGAATAAAATATTGGAAGAACTTACATATGATAAATCGTTTTCTTTGATGATCTTGCAGTCTTCACATCCTTTAATATAAGCACGTGATCTGATGTTATGCTCGATCGTATTCAGTTGAGACGCCCCTAAGCTTAAGATCTTTTCTCTTATACTACATCCATCTACGATGATTTGTCCGTAGTCATGCACCCAGCCTTCAAAAAAGGCCCTTTAGAGTATTTTTGGGAAGTTTTTGACACAAAGTTTGAACTTTTCGATTTCATTTTAAAATTTGATATCAGTAGAAGAGTTTTGCCAACCTGAAATAAACAAGACTCCTTTTCTAGCTTCAAGCTCACATTTCCCAATTGGAGTTAGAAGTAGGATTGTAGATCCTTCTCTAAACTCTTCATACTTCCCTTTCATCATCTGCATCAAGACATTTTAGATCAGAGTTTGAAACTCGAAAAATCTTATAAACAAAATCTAGTCCCAAAAACTCTACCTTGAAAATTTGAGCTTTACTGATTACTTTTAATCGTTCATCGGGACTTTCTATTGTTACCTTCGTGTAGTAACTAGTAACTCGAACTATGCCCACTAAAAAAACAATCTTAAATTTATTTGATGAACAAATGAACAAAAAAATATAATTTAAATAAATATTATAAATTTGAAAATCTGTAAATAAATTCACTTTAAGTTTCACTTGCTTGTGATATACCAAAATTATTTTTAATTGTATTTCTGTAGTTAGATGATAAAATGGCTTTTAGCAGAAATGGTTTAATACTATCTAGTTCAGATTACTTATTTTTTCTTCGTTTATTAAAAACTTTAAATTTGTTTTTGGTCAACAATAAAGCAGATTTATTTGATTTTAGTGAAATATTCTCAAATTACTTTTGAAGTTGCTTGAATGATATCTGCCTTAATGAGTTTGAGATAAATACAAAACAGCTTGTTTGTCTAGCTTATCATATCTTGTGCTATATAATTACATATTTAGTAAAAGTATACAATATTTATATTTTTATCATGTTTTACTGAAAGTTTGGTCTGTTTTTGAAAACTTCAATATAATTTTAGGGATTTTTTAGAATTTTTAGAATTTTTTCGTATTTTTTTTTTGAATATCGAATTTTTTTTTGAATTTTACTGTCATGGTTAACACATGATACTTGATAAAGAATATCAACTAAAAATAAGAAGTTTAAATTTGAAAATTAATATGAAAAAAATACCAATTAAATGTTTTTTATTTGAATTTTTCGTGTACAGAAAATAATATTTTCTAATTTGATCTGCAATTTATAAGTTTTAGAACTATCAGATAAAAAGACTTATTTAGCAATATTAAACAAATTAAACTTCTCAAATTTTGTGTTAAACTTTTTTTTCAAAGTTGTTTTGTTTTGAACTTTGATTTTTCAATTGAAGAAACATAATAAAAAATTCTTTTTTTCAAAAGAATAATTTTTAGTCTTCAAAACAAAATTTTTCTATCATGTTGTTTTTAACTTGATTTTCACACACATCTTACATCATAAACTATTTTTAAGGTTTGATTGTGGATAGAATGTTTTAAGTAAGACAAATAGCTCATGGAGACTCCATTTAAATTCATATTTGATGCAAACTAATTACGCTAAATCATCTTTAATTTCAACATAATCAAACACGGTTTTACAAATCGTATATTATCATGCATTTAATGACTTTGAATAACTTAAAAAACCAACAGTACTAGCCTAGTTACAAGCTAATAGTTTTGAAATTTATATTTTAGCTAATAAAAAACTCTTAGAATTGTTTAAAAGTTGAGTAATTAAATGAACTTTTTAAATAAGATTTATCTAAATATACAAATGACAGAAATATTTATGTAAAATTCAAACGTGCCAGACAAAACAATCACAAAATAATCAATAAAAGCCATACAATCTTAACAAATATTCTATTTTGCCTATCATGCAATTTATTTAAAATTTAGAATTGATAGTTTTAAGAACGAGAAAAAAACTTCTTTGAAAACGTCATAAACTTCTAGATGATATTTATATAAAGTAATTCTAGGAAATAATTTATCATATTCAGCTGAAGCATTTTTTAAAAGCTTTATTATATAGAGATTTATTTTCTACAAATTTGGTTAAGTGGCTTTAGGTATTTGAGAATTTAGATAAAACAAATTATTGAACTTACCGAAGGTGGCATTACATAGCTTTTCTTGAGTATGGAATTGAGAACATTCACAATTTTCTACCGTGGCTGAAGTCACAGCAGAAACCAGAATAACAAAAACTAGAAATCGAAGCATTTCTAACTGAAATCAGCTTTTAATGTAAACTTTTAAGTACAAACTATTAATATCTTATATCTGCTGGAAATATTTTTCAATTCTTTTAAATGTAAGTATATGAAGTTATTTTGGTTTAATTAGAAATTTGTGAAATTTTTTTAAACAAAATTGTTCATAAAACGTTTTCAAACAATTCAAAAAATTGATTTAAATTATGATAAATTACTTTTGATATTTATTTACTAATTAAAGTTTTTAATTAGTTTTATTGCAAACTTATTTTGAAATCAAATGAACTAATCATAATTTTATTTTGAATTATAGAAAGTAATCAATTATTTTCTAATAACTAAAAAAGTTCTCTTAAATCTGGTGATAATCTTATATCATTCTGATGAAATAAAAGAATAAATGTTAATTAAAAAACAATCAACTTAAAAAACTAACTTAGAAATATTAATTTTTTTAGACTAATAATTTAGTTACATTTGAAATAAAAATACAAAGATAAAATCTTTTTAAAAATCTAATATTTTGGTTTCTAAGTTTTAAACAAAAGTAAAATAAATCAAATTAAAATGGTCACGAGTTCTTCTTATTCTTTGAAAATCTGTATATGAAGGAAGAGAGATGAACAAAATTGAAAACAAGTTTTACTGCATAGTGAGAAAAAAGGAAAAAAAACCAAAAGCGAGCCAAAAATGTGGAAGAATTTAATCGGTTGTCTTTTAATTAATCAAATTTCTCTTAATCCATTTAATCAAATTTCGAGAAAAATGTTATCTTCAAACTTGACTTTAAGTTTATTAGTTTTAATTACTTAATTTCCACTTTATAACTTTGTTTCACCAAAAATATAACAAAACAACTTTTATTAATTGATTAAGCAACCAAATTAATAGTTTGCTTTATAATCTGTAGATGTTTATGATTTGCAAAATTAGATTTACGAAATATCTTGTTTACAAAAGGTATTTTTCACGAGTTTTATTCACAAATTTAATTTGTTTGAAAATATCAGTTAGTTTAAATACTTATCTATCAGCGTATTTTTCTGGAAAGTTTAGCATTGTAAATTAAAAAACTGACATTAATTTAAAATAAATATAAAAACAAACGTAATTTTGTTTATTAGCAAACACATACCCACCTAGTTTAGTGAGTTTTCAACTAAAGCTGTATACAATACCCGGAGGATACTATTTAAGCTCTTTCAACCGCAAAAAAGATATAAACTAGATACTGATTGTTGGTGTTAAAAGCTCATAAAGTGAATAGTTTCAACAAGTTACACAAATTATCGCTGACAACAATAAACAGAAAGTTTGTGTTTGTTAGATAGACAAATTCATATTAAGGTTTGAATGTATTCAATTCATAATCTGTGTGACTAACACAACAACGGAACTTTTTAGATAAATCTGCTCTTCACTCAATGCAAACATGAGACTCATAGGTCATCAAAGGAAGATTTGAGTTTTAAAATCTTAATATGAGTTAAAGACTGAATTGTGTAAGAGTTCAATAAAATTATTGGTTATTAAACAACTTTTACAAGACCACGCAAAGATATTCTATAATTAAAGATATTTTCATCTCTCATAACTTCAAATAAACCCACCATGTAGGTTATTTGTTCAGAATTGGTTCATCTACTTTACATCAAATTCTTAAACTTCTTAAGACCAGACATTTAGACAATCACTGCATAAATCCGTTCTAAATCCGTTCTAAATTCCAATTTAACTCTTCCGTATGAAGTACTCATCTTAAAAAAGATATCCAAAAGCTTAGGTTAGTTTAGAAATCATTTATGAGGAAAATTTTATGTAGATGTGTTATTCTGTTTTGGTCATCCGAAAACTACCTCAAAAGCCCCTTTTATTAAAACTTTTCTTATTCTTTATAACTGTTTATAAATAGTTTTCCTAACCTTAACTTTAAAGACTTTTTTTATTGATTGCGATCTTTTTTATCTTCTCAAAGTTTGTTGTAGAAAATAAATCCAAAAAAAAAATAGATTTTACAAGTTGGTTCAAAGTTTAAGATATTAAAATATATTTAATTTGGTAGAGCATATGCAAGGATTGAGAATTTCAAAGATTTCTGGAAAATAGAACTTTATTGTTGTTGCTGACTGACAACAAAAACGGATTAAAATCTTTTGATACGATAGAAAAATAATTGCAGTTAAGATTGACGTAGTGAAAATGAGAGAAGGGTTTTTATCGGTTAAAGAATATCTTGATGATTCAAATAAGATGAACTTAAATAGAAAGATATAACTGATCTTCGTATAAGACCTTCAATTCTAAAATATTCGAATATTTATTTATTGGTGCGTTCAAGATGTGTCACTCGTTTTCAAAAAAAAATTCATCTTATTTAACAAATCTCTTAATTATTCTGGAGTTATTTTTTTGTATTCGTCTTCTTAGTAAAATATTATAAAAGTAAAAGAAATAGATTTTGTAATTAATTTTTTGGAAATTATATTTTATACTACTAACTAAACTATAAGCAAAATTAATTTTTTTTCAAACTTTGAGATGTTAATTTCAAAGCTGAACAATTATTAAATTTCTTAATTGGTAATTAATAGCTTTTTTAAATTCAATGAAATTTATTTTATATTTTTTACCTTCCTAAATAGAAAAGAAAAATATATTTCACAAAAAGTTTTAAGTAAAGTTTGAATCCGTTAAAAGATCGTTTACAAGAAAATCTTTTCTTATATGAGACATATTCTTTCTTCATACAACGACCATCTCTACAAAATTAATTTTCAATCTCTGTAACACCATTCTTGAACCTCGTATCCAAAATTATTGACGTTTTTTCATATCAATTTTATAGAACACTTTATAGGTTGCAATCTCTCGTATGTCCTCAGAGGCTCATCATTTAAGATCAACACACTTAACAACTTTGATAACATCCAGTGGAATAATAGCTTTTTCACTAGAATAACAACAGTTTGGAATCTTCTTCTAGACTTGATCTTTATCAGCTCTTTTAAAATTTTGTTAAAAAATTATGATTAATATTTATTTTCTATTTTTGATTTATGCTAAACTGTGATACTTAAGACCTTTTCATATTGTTTATTTACTGGCTATAAGAGCTGCATGATTCGTAATCTGAAGCCATGCATTGAGAAAAATAAATAAAAGTTTTTCAAAAAATAATTATTTCTTAAGTTGTGTTCTTACGATTTAACATAAATAAGAAAACAAAACTTTTAAAAAATTTTGAGTAATTAGTTAAGCTGTAATTGTTACTTAAGTTTGATAGCTTTTAATTGCATATATAACCTCTGTAAGGAAATTTCTATTGAAACTTTTCAATACTTTATAGTTAAAAATTTTAAATGGTTAAAAAATCAATTTAACATGGTTTTAAAAAATGCATCCTCGCCGGGACTCGAACCCGGAACCTCTGGATTAGAAGTCCAGCGCGCTATCCATTGCGCTACGAAGACAGCTGACTGATAACGATTCATGTTTATCAAATTATTAAATCTTTAATTTCTAAGTTTAAATACAATTAAAAATATATTTATAACAGGAAATAAACAACAAGTTAATTTTATAACTTCATGTAAAACGATAAAACAATTTTTAAATTATTCGTTTGATATTTAAAAAAATATATTTTAGAAATTTTCAAGTAAATTTGCTGATCTAATTAACAAACTTATAAATGATATATCAACTTTAACAATTTTCAAATTGAATATACTTTTTCTATATATAGATATAAGCTTTGTAGCGAAAATCAGAGCTAAATTGTTTTTAATTTATCTAGTTTGAGAAAGAGATTAAGATCTACTTTAAATAGATAATTATTTTACTGTCAAAATTATATATCTTCTCATCTTTTAGTTTAAGTTATTTGTTCGTTTCTCAACTTTTCATAAATTCAGATTTTACGAACTATATAGTTAAACAAGTTTAAGTATTTTAATGTTATCAAATAATAATCGATTGTGAGAATAGGGAACAACTTATACAAAAAGTTTAGTTGAGTTTTCATGAAAGCATTTTGATGTCAAATTGAATTATTTGTAAAAAAGTGTTTTCTCGATAAACAAAATTTAATTAACTTTATATATTTAAACGGAAACGCTTTTATAGTGGGCAATAACGCTTCATGTACAATATAACCACTCTGTAACATACAGCCACAAGACTCTTAAAAACAACTTTTTAGTTAAGTATCGTTAGCTGAAGAGCGTTTGTATATCAACTGACCTAACTAATCTTTTATTTTTGCTCTCTTGATGAAATTTGAATCAAATTTGTTGACATAACAAATATCTGATTAACTCTAAACACAAGCTACTTAATTAACTGAAGGTTCAAGATATTAGTAAATTAATAAAAAAAATGCTGAACCTTTAAAAACGATTATACCGTCTTCTCTACATCAACGACGACGAAGACGACCCTGGAATAAGTGTAAGCAGAGTGCTGCTTCCAGTTGTCATCTTCTACTTCCATCGCTTCCAGGACTTTACAGATTGATGCTGGCTTTCTTACTTCCTTAATACGCACTGACTTTGATTATCATAGAGGTCAGCGTGCGTTGAACTATCCTCTATTTTTGGATCTAATGCTGGACCAAGTGAACCAGGACTGATATCGAGGTCAATTGGGTTAGTGACACTATTCATTTATAGTTGGAGAGGGTACTTTTCGCGTTATATAGCGCGATATATCGAATCTTTGAGAATGAGACTTGAATCCATCGCAAAACAAAATAGATTAGTCGTCAACCGACACAACCGTCTATGTTGAAAAATATAGAGTTGTAGACTTTTGTTTTGTAAACTGTTTATGACAGTCAAGTATTTCAAACTTTTGATTGTAAATTATAAACTAAATATTTATAAAAGAATATTATCTATGACCTAAATATTTAGTTTAAAAATAACCTTTCTTGCGTATAAATACCCTGAATCAATCTGCTATACATCCTCAGAGGTTCATTAGTCAAAATTAAACCACTCAATAAGTTTAATTACATCCAACGGAGTAACAGCCTTCTAATAGGGTTTACCAGGTTTGAAATTTTCTTCTCGACTCCATCATTACAGTAAATTCTATCACTTATTTTAAAATTAGATTAAAAAAGTGTAATTTGAGTAATTTTGTTGATAAGTGAGTTACAATCATGATGTTTTCTTCATTTATTTAGCTTACTTTCTGTATTCTTAACTGTTTTATACTTTTGTAATGTTCTATTTCTTCTGCTGTTTTTTCTTGTGTTATAGTAAACTGTGATGTGAAGACTTTTTCAAATTCTATTTTTCTTTAGTCACTTTGTTCTGTTTGCTAAAAAGTTTTATGGTTTGTTCTTTGTTAAATGAAAAATAAGAGCAACAAATTAAAAAATATATTTTCTGTCTCAAATTTTGTCAAAAATCCAATCAAAACTCTGTTGAATCGTTCGTCAAAAATTCAAATCTCAAAATTAGTTGAAAGTAATTTAAAGACAATTTTCAATAATAACTATCTCTATCACAAACATCTTCAAGATACTTTAATCTTACCATCCAACAACTCTCATAAACTATCTGTATTCTCATAAGTTCATTTACGATACCTAAAAGTATTGAATCATTGATCCTAACCTGCAGACATCTTGTAGATAAGATTTCAAAAACTAGACCTTAAAGATACAAACAGAGATGTTAAAATACATCACGTGGAAAATCACAACAATTACAGACTATCATAATAATGACGATAAAACTATTCATTAATATTTTGTATAAAACAAATATCTGATTCATGATAGACTTGATGATACGCGATCCATACAATGGATTCTTACAAGCAGAATCAGATGCAGATTCCAGATATCATCTTCCACCCATGAAGATGAATCATCTAACATACTACCGTCGTACATATGCATTGTCTTTAATTATAGTGGAAGTAAGAGACTTATTCTTTAAATCTGTTGGTCACTGACATAGTCCAATGACCAGTGACGCTAGAAAATGGGATAATCCAGACGATAGTTGACGAGAAAGATTCGTCGACGACGGAGAGTTTCAAACCAAATTAGAATCCAATTCACTTATAGTAGTAGTAGACAGCTACAAAGCTGGTAGTTTTGTGGTTGATACTCTACAAGAAGCAAATAGATTTGACAACAGATTGACCACCAGCATAATATGTAGCTACAAGTTCATATAAACTGATAAAACCGTCTGTTGACGTTGATGTCAAGAAGAAATCTATATAACTGGTCTAAATATCGATTCCTTTGTGTGCTCTTTTCTTTACAAGCCAAAGATGCTGGAAAAATTGTCTATCTTCAGTCGTTTTTCTTTTAAAAGTAAGAATTTTTTCTATCATATCACGACAAGCAGAAGAAACGCGTTTTTTCGCGTTTGTTAAATTCTAACTGAAAAGCTTGCTTGGATTCGGTCACCTTAAAAGGAAGACAACCTTCCATCAACTCATCATAGTGACCAGTTGTCAAGGTCCACTCCATTATAATTTTTTTTGTTGAAAAATTAAAGTGACCTCCTTGTCCCCGCGTGACTCCTTAAGTCTTTTGAGAAAATGAATTTCTTTAAAATAGTTTCATATGAAAACCTAAATATTTGTTACAGTAAATGATATACAAACTTCTGCATATTATTTTTTGGCTTCTTAAATCACAAGCTTAAGGCGAGATCTCAAATACTTCCCTTACTTGATAACAGCAACCAGCTTGTGATGGAATCAGCTGCCATCAGACATTATCATGTCAAAATCACTTTTGCTTTTCAAACAGAAGTTGAATATTGCCAACATTGTCATTTCTAAACTGTGATTTTTCCATTTTTTATATTATTATTATGTAATTGCTCACTGTTATATTTTTTGAGCACTACTGAAATGCCATGTTCTTTTGCTTTCTATATTTTTGGCTAAATAGATGTTAATTGTGAGAATGTGTGTTAGCGAGAGGTGCTCTCTTCAGGCATCCTCCTTCGCATTTATTGTAATGATTAAATAAAAATAAATGTAACTAAATACTCAAAAACTAAGGAATTATTGTTTATCAACGATGCCATGTAACCATGCATCACAGCTCATAGCTAGACTTTGGCTTATAAGTCTTTAACTATTAATTTCCTGTTTGTGAAATAAACCTATAAATAGGAGGTTCAAATAAAATGAACCTTGATCAAATGAAATTATAATTTTTATTGAAAATTCTCAAGTCAGCATTTCGGATATATGCGGTATATGATTTTGGCAGTGTCCATATACTTCTGATTTTTAATGATTAAATATTTCAGTATATTTGTCGGCGAAAAGCCTTTGCTTGCAGACCCATTTAAAAATTCAAAAACGACACCTAAGCCGCGCTTAGACACCATCACCATGCACATACTGGAAAAGTTGTTCAATTTTCAATTTTAATGGATTTATGAACATCATCAACAAACACCATTACCTCCTCGACTTGGTCTAAAAAGAAGGTTAGGGTTACCAGCAAGAATAGACTCGAAGAAAACATCGATATGAGTCAAACTCATTTAAAACACAAACCCAAACCTAGCCTAACTCTCAGTAGATTGCGTGGAGCTAGAAAAACATTTCAAAGAGTTGTAAAATCGCTAAGACCCAAGCTGCAGCAGCAAAAGGTAACACCAACCCCGTTTACGATGGTATTAGGAGTGCAACCAGACCCACAAAACTTCTGACCGCTTTCTTACAGTCTCTACAAGGAAGATCTTGTATGAGAGAGATCAACAATTAGGATTAAGTATTTTCCTCTTCTTTACTCTCAAAACACCGCGACGGAAGATGCGTTGGATCAAAATAAAAGTTTTTAAATCATAAGCGATATAGTTTGCAAGCCAACAAGAACTAAAAAGCATTTATGTAATGGGTTTTGGAAAAGCACCAGGTAGCGACGGCATTTCAATCAAATGTTGGAAAGAAGAAGAGATTCATGCGCGATATCAATTTCATAATATAGTAAAAAAACAAGATTGCCAGATCTGATCGTAATAATCACAAAGAAATATGATTGGTTAACACTGTAGGCAAAGCATTTTCTCATGTAGTACTTCCTTGCGCATCATAAAGATGACTTATTCTATGCGTCAACTACCAAAATTCATCAATAGGTCTTTGTATATCGCGGTAATCAACCTAAACAAAATTTGTATCTTCTTAGTAGGGAAGGTGTGTTATCGATACTGTTGAAGATTATCTACCTATCTCGCCTCTTAAATATGTTAAAGTTATTTCACAAGAACACTAAGGCAACAGTTTAGTATAATGAAAGCTGCTCCGAACCGTTTATTATTAAAACGGAGTTAAACAGAAATGCGTTTTTGCCCCAACACTCCTTGAAATTTTCTTCTCAATGTTGCCAAGACAAGCGTTTTATGTGTCTTCTATAGGAGTTTATCTTCATTTAGGATCTGACGAAAGCCTTTTCAATACATCACGTCTAAAGGCGAAGAGCAAGGTAAAAAAATATTACCATCCATAACATGCGTTGTACCGATGACACAGCAATTATTGCACATTTACAAAAGACCTTCAGATGCTGATAGACCGATTTACCTTTAGATTTTTGAATGAAAATCACTTTTATAAAGATAAAAGTGTTTAGTGAAGGTATTTACTTTCCATTTTACAGTCAGTTGATATCGATGGCTGTGACGATGAGGCTGTAGATAATTTTGTCTATGTTGACTCAAAAATAATATTATTAAAATAGATAGAAGCCGAGATCAACAGCCGCATCTGTAAGGCATCAGATTACCTCTTAGTTTCGGTAAAATTCAAATTCATCAGTCTTATACTAAATATATCAGTATCAAGGCTGCTATGTACAGAGCCTTTATCCGCAGTAAGCTAATACACGCCAGTGAAACTTGAACTCTGTAGAAGGCTTACAATAAACCCCACACCTTTTATTTTTGTTGTCTTCGTCGTATCCTAAGTGTAAAAGCAAAAAGTCTTAAACAAGGAAGTCTTAAGGCACACTGGTCTGACAAAAATGTAAAGCAATCAGAGGCTTTGCTGGCTCGGACACGTTTTGGATAGATGATGGACAGATTTCACGGGATTTGTTGTATGGGGAGCTATCAAAAGGCAAATGCAACATCAACAGTCCTTGCATTCGCTTTAAGGATACATGCAAGCACGATATGAAATCACTCAATATCGATTCCAGTAATTTGAAGGTATTGTTTCTAATGGCTCTCTCTAACCTGGAAGTAGCTAAGGAGTAGTGATGAAATAATGATCTCAAAAAAGAGAAAAAATCTTTAGAAACTTTTTAGGAAGACACTCAGAATACTTGGCATAGGCAGGTCTTTTATTATTCCACCAAATTTGAAGAAGAAGCTTTATTATTATTCATCTAAATATTGAAAAGAAGAGGAACAATGATGCTGCCTCGCGGAGCACTTCTGAAGACACAAAAACACTTAAAAAAATTATTAACAAGGACTTAAAAAGGTAGGACCATTTTGGGTTTTTTACTAAAGTAGGAATATGCAATTGAATCAAAAGTTTTGCAAGTGTCTGTATGATTGATGTTAGTAGCTAGATTATTTGCTGAGGAACGTAGCCACTGGTGGAGACAGGACAACAGCTGTTCGATAGAAGATCTTTAAGTAAGTAACCGAGATTGAAAAAGTATATATGTAAGGATAAATTTTGCGAAAAAGTCAATTCGAAGTTTCGACAAAAGCTATTAATTAAAGAAATTAGTTGGTAGTTAAGTGGCCTATTTCTGTTTCGTTTTTATGGACTTCAACAATAACGGAACTTTTCCAATGGAAAGATGGATAAATGAAAATTAAAAACACGTAATGAAAATTGTATTATAGAGAAAAAAGAGGGCGCTCAACAAAATAAATAGGAAGTTTTTGGGTGCACGAGGTAGTTTGCCTTTAATATTGTTGACGACAGTGAAATTGTCAAGATCAATGACAACAAAATCATCCATAAGATTTGATTTTTTTACTTTGAAATAATATTTTTAAAATTATTGTTTTTAGTAAAAACTTTATAAAAGCTTAGGGTTGAAAAGTTAAGATTTTTCAAGATCACTTAGATTTATATTAGCAAGGGTTTGGTATGAACGGAAATTTGATTTGGTTTTAATGAATTTATAAAATTTACGTATTTCATATTCTCAAATTTGTACTTTACTTTAAACAACTTTTCGATTTTAGATATTTTGTATAAAAGATGCTTTTAATTTAAGTCTTTTGATGTTAAGCTGAGTTTTAATACGATTATAACAAACCTATGAATAGAATTATTTATATTTGAATAAAGTTATCACACAAGGACTATGGTTAAGCCTGTGCTCCCAGATAAAGAGGATATATAAGCGTTAATCTTTTTAGAAGTTTCTACAACTTTTTTATTTTGATTTTACACAGATATAAATAAAGTGAAGATACATTTATTTTATTGCTCAAAGTTGTTATCATCTCCGATTAAAAATTCTTTTTAAAGTAAATAACAAAACAGCGATATATATAAGAAGTTAAATAAAGGCATCACAAAGATGACTATGTAGAAAGTTACGTTTTTTTAAACCATCAGTAATTGCACCGAAAACCACCCTTTATCCAAAGTTTCAAAACATTTTTTGTATAATCAAAACGATTTAAAACTTCTTTCCAAACTAACCAAGAAGTCGAATAGGAATTTATCTTGAAAGGTTCGAACTCGAAATACTTTGAACGGTTATTGGAATCTAGACATATTTTTCCTTCTATTTCATAGTTGCTACAAGTTGGACTGTACTGATGATACTTGTCTAAGATGTTTTGTAAGACTTTACAAAATCCTTCGTAATCTTGCTGATGTAAGAAGTCACATGTTATCATTTTAGTATCTTCATAACTATTAAAGTTGGTATGCAAGCAGCAGTTGCAATTATTAATTTCTATTCCAAGTCGTTTCATGTTATACATCACTTCTGTAAAATGTTGATGTCTTTCAATTGAGTCGTCCAACTTTGCAGATAACAAGCTCACAATCTTAAATCGACAAAAGACTTCAAATTGTATGGAGTTAGATCCACTTATATTCAACCAGATCAAGTAGTTCAACATTTTTAGTTTGTTTTCTAGTATACGTTCTTCTTGGATACCTTCAAAACTAATGATTTCATCAATCGAAGCCATGATATATTCAATTTTTAAACTACTTGAGTATTTATACAAAGAAAATTGGGGCTCAAAGCTTTCCGGGTAGTTTGTTGAAATATTTTTAAACATTTTCAAAGTTTTTTCGAAAACCTCACAACTTGCTTTTGAAGCTGAATCCTGTTTTCGAATTAGAAGCATCAGTTTGCAGTTACTTTCAAAGAGGTTCCAACAAACAGATTTATATCGACACAAATATTCCTCAGATAAATTGAGTTCAGATTCGTCTAGTTTCTCTCCAAATTTTGCTTTAAACAAGTTGTAGATTTCGTAATAAATGTCACGTGAAGTAACTAACAAAGATTGACAAAGCGAAGAATCTGATTCAACATTTTTGATCATTTCAAATTGTACTCGTCTTAGATAAGCTTCTAATGCCATGTCATTAATATCATCAAATCGTTTACCGAAACTGTTAGGGTTGATATCACGGCAAGCTTTGTTGATTTCATCCAAATTAAATGGAATAAAAGCAAGTTTGATAGGTGATGAAATATATACAAATGGATCAATTATTTTAGATGCAATTGCTGACAAAGGTTCAGATGACATCAATATTCTGCTAGATCTCAAATAATCTGACTTCTTTTTTGCAACAATTTTTTTTGATTTCAGCGAAACATCTATCTCCACCATAATTGCTTTCAGCTTCACTAGAATAGATTTCGAAACCAGTTTCAATTTAGGTTTGCGATTATTCGGCTGCAGAAGCGAACTTAAAAACAGCTCTTTAGGGATATTATCAGCTGCTTGTAGCTTTGCTAATACTCCATAATGACTTATAAAGTCTAACTGACATTTAGAATAACTTTCATAGAAGTCTTTCTCAGCAATATTGCTTTTATAAATACCTTTGTAAGTTATAATCATAGTACCAAAGAGATGTTGAATAATATGACTTCTACCAGACTCAAATAGACAATATTCATTGAATTTTAACAATGAAGAGTAACCTAATTGACCAAAATATCCACCATACAAGTATAAAGCAAGCTCAACTAAGTTTAGAGCGAACGAATATTGGTTAAATTCACGTAGATGATACAAAGCTATTCTATTACAGAAGTAAATAGCAGCAGAAACGATACGATAAATTGCCTCAATTTCGTCGCTTTTTTTGACACTTAAAATGCTTTCTTTTTTATGTTCATTAATAAACAACTTTTCAATTATTCGAGCTTTCAAAGTTACTGTTTGCAAAAGATAATGTAAACTTGATACACTATAAAGACATTGCAAACTTTGATTTGAAAACAAGGTGTTTGAGAAGCTTTCAGCAAAGTGACTCTGTCGGTAGCTGGTAAGTAGATGTTCAATATTGGAAGAAGATAGCGGGTCAGCTGAGATGTAGGCTTGAGATGTGATCATTAAAGTTGCAGATATAGCTGTTAAATTTACTTTTATAAACTTTGACAACTGGTTATCATTTTGACTTAATAGTCTTGCAATAACTTTTAAGATTTTAAAGTACATCAAAGCGTTTCTATCAATGCTTTTCATCGCGTCAAAAAATTCAAAACTTGCCAAATTAATGAGTGCGACCCCAAAAATAGTCTCAGGGAGAGGTTCTGTAGACATTTTCTCTTTATAAGGTCCAATACACTGAAACAGATTTAGCGCGCGCCATCTGCATCTGGTTATATTCAACCAATAAACACAACCAGGTGTAAAAGAAGCGAGTTTTGAAATCTTAAAAATGGTTTGAAGAAATACTCCAGATGCGTTTGAAGATATCATTTGAAAACTCTCATTTAGCATGCTCTTATAATCCTTAGAGGAACATTTTATATAATCATCTATCCAAACTTTATCTTCATATACTTTATCCAAAAGCACATCAAACACTGAATTGATTCCGACAATTAAATAGAGACATTCACCTGTGTTTGACACAGGTACCTGTACCTTAATTACATGGCCATAACCAAAAATTCCATTTTGATGGTCCAAACTGGTTTTGAGGTTTGTAAACTCCCATTTTTCTAATTCTTGAAGAATTATATTTTCATATAATTCCTTTTCAGTAGCCTGGGTCATAGCAGCCAAACTAAAAAAAATAAATAAATAACTTTTAATTGTATTTTAATAGACTTTAATGATCATCAAAATTAAAGGATGTAATATTTCATAAAAAATTATTTTTATACATTATAAAAAAGTAAGTTATTTTAATTTCTTAGTCTAGCATATATAAAATTAATATAATATTTAGATCATAAATACAGTTAATATTTTGTAAAAACTTTATTTAAAAAATTGATAAAACTTTCTATGTTGAAAATTAGTTATAATCAATTATTTTTTAAATATCATTTATAGAATAAATAAGAATACAATATCTAAGTATATAACTCCTTATAGCTAAAAATATATATTTAGAAAAATAACTAGATATCATCATTGATTAATAGAAGAATTTCTACTTATTAAATAAGAATAACATTTTAACTTTGACATACAAAGCGAATTTTTATAACTTAACAAACTATATTTGAACGGATATACAACAATAAGCAAGTAAGTAAATAACTAAGAAAATGTTTACATAAAAAAAAATAAAATACAAGAAAAGATACTAAAGAACATGTATGCTTCTGTAAATGTTACATATTTCAATCAGCAAGAAACTTATATTCATATAATTTGACAAATTTATATAATAACAAACTAACAGTTATAATAATAATTTCAAGATTTGTAGATGTGAACTTTGCTCATCAAAAAACAATATATCTTCAAATAATTCTAAGCCATAATAATTCAAGTAACTTCTACAATGTTTTTCAACCTCTTAAAAAATTCAGCAAACAAATGTTCAGTGATTTTTTAATCTTGTTTCAAAATAGATGAACTTAGACAAAAACAAACTTGATTCAAAATTAATAAAATACTTGAACCAACCAAGTCTTTGAAAGTTACAATGACAAAATCTTTTAATCATAAATGATACAATATTTATAATAAAGTTTTAATGGTAGTTAGACTTTTAAAAAGTTTAGATTAAGAAGTTTGAAAAAATTCTATCAATTTTTTATATAAAATATATTTATGAAATTGCTGAACTTATGATAAAAGTAAATAGCTATAAATAAAAGAAATCAATCGCCAATTTTATTAAAAAGTAAATAAAAAACTGATTATAAAGAATAATTATAAGTAGTGAAGCTACATACTATGCTATTGAGTTATTAAATGAACTAAATATTAAAAAAATAAAACAGGTTTCATCAATATCAGTAAACTTTATCAGTAGATTCAATCTATTGAAAAATCTTAATAAAGATCTTTATCAAAACTATTTTAGGTTGGAAAAGTTATCTAAATGTAAACTAACATTTAATAGAATTCAATAAAACTCTTAGTAATGATTTTTTAACAGGCGGAAAATAAGTAACCAATTTAAAAAGAAGAAGAAATAATCATAAACATATTGAACTGCTTATAAAATATGTTTATTATTGTCTGTAGTTTTTTAAATGCAAAGTGAACATTGAAAAATTACATTTTCAAATATTTTTAGGTTTAGTGCTTGCAATATTATATAAGCTTTTAACTTTGAACCCTATTACTTCAAGGTTCTTCCTGATTCTAATACCCTGTTTAAATAAAATATGTTTGAAAGAGTTATCTAGAAGCAATATCATTTTGGAAAAATTTTAAGGACATAAAGAATAAAGCATTTTCATTTTTAATCAAGTCACGTCAAATTAAATTGAATTCTTTTTAATTAAGTTTAAAATTTCACAAAATAAATCCATTTTCGCACTCTAAGGATATTTCCTAATCTTCTGCTGAAGAACCCTGGTTATATATAGTTAAAAGTAAAAGCTACATCATGTAAAATAAATTGTTGTATCCCATATAAGAACTACTTAGCTCTAATAAAAAGTCTTTCAAAGAATGTCATTGATGAAGAAATAAAAGGCGATATTAAATTATTAATTTATTTTATTCAACACAATGCCTTAGGCGACAAATTATATAGCTCTTATAGCAAGAAACAAAATAATATGAGCAGAAAGATAATGAAAAGTTTTACAAGTATCGTAATTTATCATAATTAATTTATAAAGAAGAAGAATACTACAGAGGTAGAATATAAAACAAAAGTCTTAATTAACAAAATAAGTGAAGAAACTGGCAGTACTATACATCATTATTAAAGAAATTACCTGTATGATACTTTTTAAACAAAATTTTAATAAAAGTGATAGATTTTGATTCAGTCATGGAGTCGGGAAGATAATTCCAAGTTGTGGTTACCTTATTTAGCAAGATATTAGTTCACTTTAGTTTGCTTCCGGATAATTTTCATTATAATGATCAACTCAAAATGTTTTGACTTTAAATATTGAAAGCGAATCTCTAAGTATTTGTAAAATGGTTATAAAATTGTTCATATAGTCTTAAAAATATTAAACAGTTAAAGAATTGTAAAATTAATCGTTACTTTAATTTATTCAAATATACAAAGTTATCTGAATAAGTAATAAAGTCATTTTTTAATACAACACAAGAAGCCAAGCCATCGCCGCAGCCTTGTCATTACTAAACTTTTTAAACTATCTGGAAAACTATTTAAGTGTTTACATTTTATAGATTTAAAATTTTCATCGTCTTTTGAGCAATCATCCACAAGCGATTATTGATAGTTTTAAATTAAATTTGCTTTAGTTGTATACATTAAAGTCAAAGTTTGGTAGGCTCTGAAGAAGATTGAAAGATTAAGTGAGTGAATACTAAAAAGTTTGAAATCGTCGTATCAGAGCATTAGAATTCTGAAACCATTTAAATTCACTCACCAAAGACTTCTTTATCCATTAGGTAATTAGTATTGTTAGTTATGGAGATGGTTAAGAGTTTATCAAGAAAGCTGTTTCATTTAAATTTACAAACTTGCGTTTTAGTCACATCAGCATATGGCTTCAGTTATCATTTCTTCCGAATAAATTTAGACAAGTTTGGACTCATTTTGAATCTTGGTAAAATAAAACTACCTGAACTTCGCTTAATGATCATTTTACAGTCTTTACACAAACAGTTGTGAAGGCCAATATAAATCGTTTTTTGCATTATTTACTTTGGACTGATGATGTTTTTGGTTATTGAACAATTAGTACAGCTTCATATACAGCAAATATGACGTTTATTCATTATTTATGCTTTCTAAGGATACAGCAAAGGTTGTAGCCAGTGCAGAACTACCTTTAAGATTTCCTTTGTCATTGTACATCTGGATTCATGTTGCAGGAAGTAATTCAAAACATTTACAAAAATTAGTATGTTCACTTATCTAAATAGAATATAATCTACAACTTTATTGTGTTTGAATTTAATGAATCCGATTGCTTTATAGTAAACAGTTCAAAATAAATTCAAAATATTTTCTTATTATCATTTCTCCTATTTCAGTAGAACAAAAATTATAACCTCATTTATTTCATTTTTATTAAAGAATAATTCTTTTTCAGTGTGTTAATATAAAAACTAATATAAAACGTTTGTATTATATATTGTACTTTTATATATAAAACATTTGTAATATAAAACATTTGTAATATAAAACATTTGTAATATAAAATATTTTTATTTAATATTTTATATATTTATATAAAACTTTTATATTAAATAAAACTTTTATATTATCCCAAAACTTTTATTTTTTTATCACTTGTATAGTCAAAATGAAAAATAATTCCACTAAACATTGTTTTTCTAATTTCTAATTGTCTTTTTAAATCTTTTTAACAAACAAATCAGAATCTGGTTCAAAAACTTTAGACTCAAGATTTCATGAACTCATAGATAGCTCAACTGAAGATTTTTAGACTTTCTTGATGGAAGAGAAAACTGAATAGTTTTGTAACTTGTTGAAACATGATCAAATCCTCAAAAATAATTAATTTTTAAGATGTTTAAGTGTTAAAGATCTTTACTGCATGTATGTTTCGAATTAGAAATTTTTCAATTCAAAAACAACTTGTTTGACATCTTTTCAAAAGGTTTGGATAGTGGTTTATTCGATGCTGTAACAAATTATCAGATAAAACGGCAGATCGGAGGTAAAAAAATAGTTAGCAGACATGTTTTAATAAAAAAAAAATAAGGCAAAAATTGATTGGATAAAAAGAAATTAAAATGATTACAATGTTGGAAAATTACAACGACATAAAACAAAGTTCACCCAAAACTATTCTTAAAATCAAAATCTTTTTCTTCTTGGTTAGATGGAATTTTCTTGCAAACACTTTAAACAATAAATAGAAAAATATTAGCACCAAAATATTTCAAGGATCCTTTTTGATTAACTTTTGAAAAAATGTTTAAATATTTTATGTTGAATTTTTTACTGTTTAAAGCGTTCTAACTGCCCTTGAAAGAAGCAATAAAGAGGTTCAGCAAACTCCTGAACTTCAAATGCTACATCCTTGTAAAAATTGATGTCATCAACAGCTTCAAATCCTTCAAATTTTTTATATCTATCAGAAGAAATGCAACTATCTTCAAATGAGCCAAATCTATCAAAGCATTCTTTATAAGCATATAACAGATCTTTACCAAAAGTATTAAAAGAACTTTTAAATCGGTTTTTAGGATACAATTTTGAATTTTTTGAATTATTTAAATTTTTGTTCACGAAAGTTCTAACTAATGGTCGAAACTTAATAGTAGTTTCCAACAGCTCAAGTAAGTATAAATCCAACGGTATATCTTTGCTATGATGATTTCGTTTAAAAAATATCACTTTTAAGTGAATAATTCTAAAGCTACAAAGCAATTTGACCAAATTATCACTTTCAACTCGAGTAAAATATCCTATGGAGAAGTTGAAAAGGTCTTCAGCCCCCTTAAAATTGTCTGAATCGCAACTAGCCAGTTTATTAAGCTCTATAGTACCAAGAGTATGAAATAAGTTTCCAATTTTTCTGTGAGTCATGGATGCAATTCTTGTTTGAGTGAAATGCAATTTTGATTGTTCTAAAATTGTTGGTAAGCAGTATTTCCCAATAGATTCTTCCGTCATATTCAAGTTATCAGAATCTAAGTGAATATAAGCGATCCGGATCTGTATTGCAGCATAATTCCATCGCAGAAGTTCTTTTTGAGCAGACAGACATCCATCAGTGGTTTGATTGATGATATCATCATTAAAAATAGTTTCATAAATACCTGTCAATTTAAGTAACTTATTAAATACATCACAAGGAGGCTTGTGTAGACTGTAGCACAGTTCAGTTGAATTAGAAGCCAATAGAACGGCTGCAGCATAAAACTTTAGTCTGAGTGCTACTCGTGTACAGCTTGCTGCAGAATCTAAGAACATTTTTACCAGTTCATCATGATCATACCATTGAAAAATTGAGCAGTTAGTAAAAACTCTATAAACATAATAGCGGAAAGGGTTTATTTGGTCAATTAGGTTCTTGGTAGGGAAATTACCTAAAACACAACCGCATGGATCGTAGTTCATGATATTAATCATACTTTTGCTGTCGTTTTCCATTTCTGATAACACTTCTGATGTTTTGAGTATTTCTGCTCTTGTGTTTAGTTTGTTTGTCAACATATCAAAGTGAAAATGTCTTCCAAATCTTGAGAGATAGAAATTTTCTAAATTAGTCATCTCCATATCCATTCCAGCTAGAGTATTACGGAAACGTGTTACGAAGAAATCTACTTGACGCTTACTTCCCAATTTTAGATTTTTATCAACCACAATTCGGATGACATCCACAAAGCTCTTAAAGTAATCATCAATTGAAGAATTGATGGACAGTAAATCAGCTTTCCAAACACTTTCCAATTTTTTAAAGTCTGTTGACTTGATATATAAGTAAAAGATTTCAACCAATCTCAACCCTAGTCTAGAGTGAGCAGCAAGATAGTCGCAAGTCAGTTCTTCACGCTTATCTTCACGGCTTAAGTTGTATTTGGATACTTCAAAAGATGCATGAAGCAACTGAAGGACTCTACAGATGTAATCACTTGAGTTATCACTAATTGGGTCTGTCTCCAAAAATATTCGATGATTATCATGTTTAAAAAAACTCATTTCTGCTCCATGTTTGAAAACTAGCAACAAGTAGTAACTTGTTGATAGAGACAAGTACTTAAAGTCACTAAATCTTTCATCACTGTTCAAGAAGCTAGTAAGTATTTCTTCAATCTTAAAAAAGCTCTTCATCTGTTTTTTTAAATAAACGGGACCCTTAAGTATTTGTTCAAACAAAGTATGCATCGCTGAAACTTGATACAAAATATACAGGGATATGTGGTACCGTTTGAAATAACTTGCTAGTGAGCTTGCTGCATTCATAAACTCACACCACAACTTTCTGTATGGTTTGCCATGAAATAAGGTTCTAGAAAACTCGAAACAAGCAAACTCTAACATAGCACTACATAAAATAACGTCTTTATTCTCATGTAAGGTTTGGAAGAGTTTTTTGTAAGGACCTTGGCATATTTTTAAATCAAGCAAAGCTGCATAAGCACCAGACATTGACAGATAATAAGTTTCACCAGTAACTATATGCTTGCTTTCACATAAATGGTACAGAGTTGAAAGCACGGGGTTTTGCTCCAATTCTAAGGACTCAAATAACTCATCTACATCCTTACATCCGTAAATCTTAAACTCTTCCGGTGTCATTGATGTCCTGCATGGTACGTAATTCCAAAGTTCCATTTGATAAACATTCTCAAAGTAATAATGCAGAATATTTTCAAATGTGACGATGATGTTGACGGAACGACACTTCTCAGAAAAAAGGGTCACCTGCAGGATGTTTCCCGTATAAAAGAGACCATTGTTCAGGACACTTTGGATATCTAAAACCTTAACTTTTTTAAAATCATCCCAGTCAATATTTAGAATAAGCTCGTATTCATTTCCTTCATTTTTATCCATATTTTCGATTGAAAATCTGGAAATAGAGAATAATCTTGATTATATATTAAAATTAAATTATATTAAAAACATTTTTTAAATTTGATAGGATTGCTAACTATTTAGAAACTATAAATTCACAGAAAAAAAATCTTTAAATAGAAAATTTCAAACTTTATTTTTTTTACTATGTATAAAAATAAATTACTATTCTATTTTTTGAATATTCTTTAAATAATTCAATTTGTTTAAACTATATTTATTAACAGTCTTCTAAAATTATAAGTTGACTTTCACTTTATTAAAAAAATGAAAAAAATAAAGTGTGATCTTTACAAAACTTTAGATGAAACAATAAAATCACAAAGTATCAAAGATAACTGTATAAAAATAACATTCAGAATAAGTTTAAAGTTGAATATTTAGATATTATTTTTTGATTTTTCAAATTTATGTATTTTAAATATCAAAACTAGATAACATTTTATGGTTTTATTAAATATATTGCTAAAAAATATTTCTTGAAATATCAGATTAAACAAATTTATATAAAAAATATAAAAAGATAAGTAAATAAAATTTAGTAGAAATAAAATTCAGCAAGTATATAAAAGAACAAAAATAATCTTTTTATAATTGCTAAGTGAAATACTTATAAAAATACTTTTCTTTAAACATAAAAAAACCAAACGAAATTTATATGTATGTTTTATATAATTTGTTAAAAAAAAATTAATTAATTATCTGTAAATCATTAAAAAATATTTTAATATCTAGATTATTTATCTTAAACTAAGAAATTAACAATAAATTTTAAAGCTAAAAAGTTTCTGTAAACTTTTATACTTGGCAGAATTAAACAAAATAAAAGCCATCTGATACTTCTGTCTGAGTTTGAAAACTTGACTAAACACATGGAATATTTAAAAATTTGTCATAACGCTAAGACCCAGTCTTAGTAAAAAGAATATTTCATTACAGTTGGACTAAGAATCGTAATATAAAAGTCTTTGAGTTTATCAGATATTTTATTAAATATAATTCAAATTTGATTTAAAAAATAAAGATTTTTATATTTAAGGTCTTATGGTAATCATTTTAAATTATGAAAATTTATGAATTTATATGAGTTAATGCAAATTTGCTATACAATTAAGTACGATATTGACTTAAATAGTTCTCTTTCTAGAACACTCTAATCAAATTTTGTTATCGAGCGGACTAGAGTCCCTCCCCATCTTTAAAGATGCGGCATCCCGTACTACTTCACGCCACAAGCTAATGAGCACGAAAGTATCCTTCCCAAATATGTATAGATAGCGCCACTGCTTTGTGGTTACTTCAGCAGAGGCTAAAACTATGGGAATAAACCCAAACAGAGTACCTGTTATTCTCAGTGTCACTGTCCAAGGTCACTGGGCTGTATCTCCTAACATTATATCTAAAGAGTGAGGAAAGCTCAAGACACACTACTTGGCAAGTCTAACCAAAGCCTATACACAAGCAGGAAGAAATTATGGAAATTCCGAATCTTCCTCTAGCCTACAAACCCCAAAATTGCCCTCTAATCTAAAATAGCTTTGCATTTTGATTCTGATAAAAAAATTTCTAACAAATCAATAAACTGCTGAATTATATTCCAGAAAATTTACTGATAAAAATTATATTTTGTTTAATAATTATAATAATTATGTATTGAAATAATTTTTATAAGATTTTCTTATTACTTTTAAATATATTATTAATAAAATTTTTTCGTTTGATGTTCATTTTATCTGTGTAGATTTTTAAAGTTAGAAGAGTTAAAATTATTTCAACTAATCGCTTATTGATACTATCAAATTCTATTTATACAAACTATTCAGCTTTCAAGTTTAGATTAAATTATTAGGTCCCAATATTCCCTCCTAATCGTTTTATAACAGTATATATATTTTAAACACAAATTCTTTACAGCATCTGATTTTAAAAAACTCAGCAAATGAATGTATATTGGTCCATTTGGGATGTTTCCTTTAGAGTCCTCAGATTAGGAAATGGTAATACAATGAATATAAAAATTTTGGCAAATAAGTTTTTCTAAAGTTTTTTATGAATAATTTGTATCTGTGTACAAAGAAATTAACATTTTCGTCGTCTTTCGAATCTGACTTTACATTAATTTCCAGAGTTAATATCTTATCAATCTTTTTATAACCTGAGGAAGGGAAGACATCTTCATTCATAAGATTTGTTTCGTTATTTTTCTTGATTCGATTCTTCGTAAAGTTGATTACACTGTTAACCAACCAGCGGCCAACCCTCAAATATATCCTCAAGTGTTTATGTGGATTTTTCACAAAGTTTAAAAATTTTCAATTTATCATGAACGACTTAACACCAAATAAAATTTAAGGCCGTGAAGTTTTTAAATTTAAGGAAGTCTTATTCAACTTAAAATATTTGTCAAAATAATAGAACATCAAGAAACCCTCTGGATAATCCGTATTAAGATCAAACTATTTTAAAGACTTTTTCATGATTCAAATTCTTGATTTTATCCACAGAGAAGCTTTTAAAAGTCAGGGGATAAATTTGGCTTTAGATGAATTTGGCGTTAGACGAATTTGGCTTTAGACCAACTTGGCATCATAGTTTCAATAAATGTAACTGGTAATTTAAATTGAAACTTTTTTTGTACACAGAACTAAGTTTATATTCGCTGTGAAGTACATTAAGATGAACCAAAAATTAAAAGGTTCTAAAAGTTTTGTTTAAAACAACAGAGAAATTCTTCTTAAATCTTTAATTTAAAAAATTAATAGATAAAATTCAAATCTTCTTTTTCAGACACTTTAAGCAAGATCTTCAAATTATTTTTTTGTCTTATCAAGAATAAACACTTTTTTGACGAAACAAATCATTTTTGTTGGTTTTTCAGAAATGTTAAGATTTAATTTAATCATTTCCTTGAAAAAAATCACTTTAAAGACTTTTCTCATTTTGGTTCAAAGGATCGATATAAATTCTTCTTTTCAATCTGAGTTTTTTTAAATTTATTCAAATTTTGATAACATTTTAGAGAGAAATATTTTTCAAGTATTGGTCTGATTAAACTAATCAAACAATAACTTTTTAAATATTTTGCAGATTTTCATTAACTTTTTAAATAAGATTTTTACTGTAGCCAGCTTTACATTAGTTAAAATATATTTTTATAAAATTTGATTTACGTTCTTTTAATGTTTTCAAAACAAAGAATAATTTATTTGAAAATTCTTTTTTTATTGCAGATTTAGGCAAAACTATAAAAGTGGCCTCTTTCTCAAAGTTTGTTGAATTTAAATACTTTTACAAAGTTTGCTCAAAATGTACAACTTTTAAATTTTAGAGTAAATTCTATTTTACAAACTTTAAAACTAAATTTATTTACAATTAGTTAAGTTTAAACCAAGCAATTATTTATTTTGTGTTCAAAAGATGCTTACAGAATGATTTGGGATAGAAAAATTAATTTGTGATACTAGATTTAATAAGTTTTCATAAATATCGAAAAATGCAAATATATAAAAAACTTTTCTTATATTTGATAAATAAGTCTGGCATTTATTATATTTCAAATAATCTAACAGTAACTAATTAAGATACAAACACCTCAACTTTTTGAAATTATCTTTAATTTGATCTTTAGCTTTACCAGCACTCAGATCAAAAAGTTTATTTTTGATAAACTGAACTATAGGTGCTTATTAAATTTCATTAAATTATTTCGAGATATAGTCATTTTAAATATTTCATTAAATTTTATATAACTAATATCTACTTTAAAAAAACTTCATTTAAATATTTATATTTATTTTTTTGTTATTTTAATTTAAACTTAAATAATTACAGATTACATTTTAAATCTTAGTGGCTTATAAATCAACAGAAGTATTTTATAGAATTGCAAACATATTTTTTGCTAAGGTGTAAGATTGCATTTTTTGTCTTTTGATCTTATAGATACAATTTATTTTGAATTAGGTCAAAATAACATGTTATTTATGACTAAAATGTCTTAAATATTGTATTTGAAACACCGTTTTCGAAAAATATTTAATAAAAAAGTTTGTTTCTTACAGAAGATTTCTAACTTTGTTATTTTTTAATACTTCTTCCAAATTCTGTAATATATGAAAAGTCTAAAATTTTGGGTTTATTTAATCAGAACTGAATTTATTAAACAATTTTTGCTTTATAGCTTTGCTATTATAAAGCTGTTACAGTAAAAAGCATAAGCTGATAACCTACGGTTACATTTTTGATGCTTAGAAAATAAGTTATACAATTTAAGTTTTCTGATGATAATTAATGATCAGTTATAAATATGAAATTTTTTAACTAGTTGCATATTTCTATATAAAGTATATATCGTTTTGAATAAAACTTTCAATGAAAGTTTTTTTTTCAGATTTATATTATTTAAATTGTAATATTTAATAATGTTTATAAAATATGAAACTATTGTAGGTACAATTGTTTGATAAATAGACAAAACAAAACCAATTTAAATTTCATCTGTTAGCTCTGAAACAAAAAATTGTCTATTGTTGGATAATCATAAAATTAATTTAATAACGTTCATTAGATGGAGACAGCTTACAAGTAAGATACTTTTTTGAAGGCTTGTGATTTCATTTATATGTATCTATTTGGTACTGATCATTTTCTATTTATTTCATTCAGTTTTAAGATTCATACAAATTTGAAGCACTATATAAGTGTATGAATTTGGTAAGTTTATAAAACTTATTTCAAACAAAGATATAGAAGTCTTAAAAAGTATTATCAACTACCAACATAAATTATGAGTATATTGAACTGTATTAAGAGTTTTTAAAGATGAAAAAAATTTAATAGATTTGAAGAAGCTGGTAGCTAAAGAAAGAGAATAAGATACAGCAAAAGGATAGTTGGTTTCATACTAACTTTTTTCTTATTCAGAGTAGAAAACAGTATTTAGTAGATACACAGTTTTTTTTCACATTAAGGTAGCTTTTCTCTTGTCTCGTCTAGATGTTTATCACTAAAAGAAAAAAGAAAATATTGACTGGAAAGGTTTTAATTAAACGATTTTTAGATTAATACAAAACTTAAGTAAATTTTTTACAAACAATCAAATTTTATTTATTTATTTGTACAAACATTTTATTAAATAATTTATCTTTATACAAACAATAATACTAAAATTAAATCTCACAATCTATATTTATATAAAAACAACTTAAAAAAAAGCCATTTAATCCCATTTAATACTAGAATCCATACTTAAGTTATTTACTTTACCAAGTAAAAGTAACCTTTTTACAAATCTACAATTGATTATCAAATTTTCTTTTGTTAGCCCTATTTATAAAAGAACTTGAATTTTCTACAATTATAAAAACTAAAAATTAATAACAATTTTATTTGTTAAAAAAGTTCTTTTCATTTACTAAATTACTGAATAACTTCAACTTCTTCTACACTGCATTAAGACTTGGTGGACTGTGAGTGGTTAATGCTCTCATGCGTAACGAAGACAGCGAAATTTCGCAACTTCAGTGGTTTCAAGCCAGCGACAAAAGAAAGAAGTTTTTATCGGTTGGCTGATGTCAGTAACAAGTTTATTGATAAAGGCTTTGTATCTGAATTTCCACTTCCGCTGTAAGTATTTTTACCGTCTTATCAAACAATTTAGAATTAATATAATAAAAATGTAACCATAATACTTTCTAAATTACTAGAAAGAAATGAAAATTATTTTTATCATACAAAATATCAAATTATTCTACTTTGATAAAAAGTTAACAACAAAATTATATTTTCATTTTTACATTATATGAAAATATAAAAGTTTTTAAATCAATTTTAAAATCATACTTATAGAAAAGGAAAAACTCTGGTTTATTTTCTAGGAATATATGTAAGTATCAGATATCGATTTGTAAACTGAATATTGTAGAAGGTAAATTGTCAAGTCCTGAATAATGGAAAAACTGTAATAATCAAATGTTTCAATAAAGAAGCTGCAATTTTAATTATTTGTTTAAAACTATTATTAGATGAAATTTTGTTTTTATATCTTAATCGTGATATTATAATTAAATATTTTGATATCTCAAGCCATGCAAACTTTATTTTAGTTCCAGACATAAACTAAAAAATTTCTAAAACAGTTGTTTAAGTAAATTGAATGAATTTTTGTAATTAGTATTTAAGTGGAATTCAAATGATTAACTTATTATTATCTTTAATACTTATTGCAAAAAATAACTAATCAAGTAATTTTTGCTACCTTATAATTATTGTTTAACCAATATTAGTTTAAAAGTTTTAAGTTTTACCATAATTCACATGATTCACAATTTATTCTAGTAACTGATGTTTGTTATAAAATTTCATATAAACTTAAACCTTGGTGTATTAATCCAAACTAAATTTATTCAATGCATAAAATTATTGATAAAACTTAAGATTTTATTATTTTCAGGTTATTCATTAACTATTTAACAAATATACAGTTTTGTTTGTATTAAGTTTAAAATAAGCTGTAAACATTTAACTTATAAATGTGTATAATTTTGATATTTATGGTAATTACCAAAAATTATTCAATTTTACTTTATTTATTTCAATAAATGCAAAGGAGGGTGCCTGAAGAGAGCACCTCCCGCTAACACACATTCTCACAAAATTTTACTTTTAGTTTAAGAATTGCTTTGATTTAAATTTATTTACAATTTTTGTAAAATATTACTTTTAAACCATATTTTTTACAACAGATTTTTTAGGTTTTGTTAAATGTTAATAAATTAATGAATATAATGCTCTATAATAATAGAAGTACACATGTTAAACAAATTGTTTTATCAATGTTATAGAGAAATCTTTCGTTTTGTAACTATCCTTTTGTAAATAAATTAAATACTTTAAGCACAACTGCAAAGAATAGATTAGGAAAACATATTTCAAAGCATATTTACTTTATATATATACATATAGTATAACAGCATTTGGCATAAAAGCTTAAACAAGGTAGCTATTTTTAGATCAAACTAAGTGCTCAAATAAGCCAAAAAACTTTGATTAATCAAAGTATTTGTAAACTAGCTCCAAATTTTCCTTAACTTTATTTGTAAATGTTCAACATTATCAATTTAGAAAGTAGACTGTCGTATTTGAAATTAAAAGATATAATAAATAAAGAAGCATTGACGAGATTTTTGTTTACATACAAGTTGTCTACCTTGTGGTCTTTGTAAGCCTGTTTGGTAATTTCTCCTTCTTATTTAAAAAGTCGTGATAACAAATCATATTATCGTAAGTAAACTTTTTATATGCTATGTATTTAGTCTTTGTTTGTTTATCATTTGTGTTGCTTGTAGTAAGTAAATATTCTTTTTTTCATACTATGAATACAGAGTATTAGTAGAAAAAAATCGTTCTGTATGAATATAAACAGTTTTCTATTACTGTATAAGTCAATCAAATTTTTATCTATTTAACACTTTCTAAACATTTAGTAAATGTAAGTTTAGCATAATTTCAAACTTAAAAGTTGTTTATAAATATTTGTTTTGAAACAAACTTTCTTGTGATTTAATTGGTTGAATATTTTAAGGTGAATTAGTATTAAATAATTTTAGTTGTTTGGTTTTGTGCATTTTCTCTGTCTTGAAGTTAGATGGGTATTTGACTTAAAAATAGAATAAAGTTTAATAATAATAGTAAAATAAAAATCGTTTATTAAAAGATTAGGAGCAAACCTTAAACATTTCAATTAACTTCACGTTATGTAATTAGTCTGAAAAAGTATTTCTGACCAAGTGATGAGTTGGACTTTTACTTACAATTTTGTATCATCTAATATTGTAGATGAGATATTTTTATACTTTAAGTATTTTTCGAGATGTTTTCTTGATTAAATTAAAAGTTTATTTTAGTTTAATATGGAAAGTAGATTTTAAACTGTAATGATGGCAAAAGGAAGTTAATTTGCATAAAAATGTCCCTAAATATTTCCGTATTGCCTAGTGTATGTATTCAAAAGAAAATTTGGATTTAAAATGTTATCCTAATCAACTTTTCTATTTGATTTTCATTAAATGCAAACAAAACGTTGAATTTAATTATGAAACAATTAAAGGAAATTGACAAGTCTTCAGACAATCAGAAGTTTTTCTTGTTAACAGTAAACACATCAAGTATTTATCTAGATTGTATCTTGCACTTATAGTTGTGAAAACAAATTTATCAAACTGAATTTCCAGCTTTAGTAGTGAAATAGAATTCTTTTGTAGTTCCACGCATCAATGATTCACGATATCACTACAAATTTCGTCTGCTATAACTCACAAATGTTCAGGTCAAAACTTCCTCACATACTCTCTTGTTTGCTCAAGCAACTTTCAATTTACTTTCTATATATAGAGCTTTAAGTTAAGTGGTTTAGGATTTTTGCTGCAGATCATTTAACTTGTCTTCATCAACACATCAAATAATTCAGAGGATATTGTATTGGGTTTTACACAAATTAATTTTTTATATAGAAAACGAAAATAAAGAAAAGTCAACAAATATTCCTTACTCACAATAATAATTAAACTTCGTCGTCATCATCATCTTCTTCTTCTTGATAGGAAACTTTGCAACAAACAATTTTGTCAACTTTCCTCACCTCAAAAACACCTAAGTGAGAATCAAGAAAAAAAAGATAAAAATCAATTGAACAATCTCCATCATATAATCGGCATTTTTCTAAATGAGCTAGTTGACCTTGAAGGATTTATCGGGAAATATTTCAGTCGAAATCACATTCAAATTCAATATTCGTCAAATTAGATTAGATCGCGTTGGACTCGCGATGACATCTTTTTTTTTATAGTGAGTGGTACAAAAAAGGATAATTGTTCTACATGTACAAAATCGTCTGCTGGATAGCAGTTTAGAAGCTTAACGAAATGGGTTTCCGCCGAACAGTAGTAGTGACGGACCAATCAACCAACTATCAAAGTACCAGAGTGTTGTGTAATTCACTGAGTGGTTGCTAGGCGACCAGACCACATTACATCCGCTCGCTACTTCTCCGTCACAACAAAGCACCTCAACGACACTCGGTAACAAAATGTCCTTATTTCACAGTGGCCCCGTCGATTTCACATTTTAAATTGCTTCTTAAGATGCCATCGCGGCGAGGTGATGACGTCACGACCGCGGTGCTACCTCAATAAAGATTTGCAACACCTGAAGTGAAAGTGAACAAATTGTTTGGCAAATGGGAAGTTTTATCCAAATCAAAGAGATTAAATAGAGCCGAAAAAGGTTAGGAGGTTGAAGTTTAGCGACGAGAAAGAGTAAAAAAGTTGGTTGCTAGGTGATCGAAGGGGGCACGAAGGGCGCGGCAAAGTTTTAGTTGCAACAAATGAATACTGTTTAAATGGTCGTTAACTGACCAAGGGTCTCGATGCGCCCATAGCAACAAGAACATCATTCAGCGTTGACAGCCACGCGAGGTTTCTTGTTAACAGGAGCACCATCATCGTCGCCTTTCGTCACTTCTTCACTACGTGTGATGACGTCATCTGTGGATTCTTCCGCCTTTGGTGAATCTTCATCATCAGAATCATCACTGTAGTCGACGAGACCGACAAGTCCGTTCGTGACAATTGCTGCTGCTGCTGGCTTATTCTCAACGCCATTCACTCCTTTTACCACCGAAGGAATATTGATCTCAATTTTTAGCTTTTCTTGGAGACCACCTCCGTTTGATCTCTCACAAAAGTCCGTAGAAGATCTCTGATCTTCCAGGATGCTCCCGATATTAATTCGAGGAGCTACTTCAAACGAATCTTCATCATCAGCTACATCCAGACCTAGTACCCCAGTTGTGTCTTCATCAACAGGACTATCACTACCATCGCGATCGAACCAGTTCTCTTCCTGTTCATCCATCGATCCAACATCACGCGCGAAGCGTGTGCATAGAGACACTGATGATGAATCGTCTTCAGTTCCACTGGATACGAGACTGCTGTTGAGTTGGCGATCTTGTTGTTGATCGAAACTGCTCTTTAATTTGACGAATGTTTGAACATAATCGATGGCTTCGAGACGATCGAAGTGCTGCTGGATGATGTAGCTGATGAGAGATTTCACTTTTTCTGTGTTGATAAATTCAAACATTTCCAGAATCGCTGAATTAATCAAATTGTATCTTCTTCCTGACAAGAAGAGTTCATCTACAACAGGTTTAAAGAGGTCACCTTTGATGATGTAACGATTATAAAACTCATCTTGCTTGCTTACAATTCGTCTCATAAAACGAAGAGCAGCGAGACACAGAAACTTGTACCTAGATTTTAAAAGGACCAGGACTCTACGCAACAGATCTTTAGTCAGGATGTAGTTCTTGACATGGTATGTGTGATGTTCTACTGAAAAGGTGATGATATCAAGAATGATGCTGAGGAGATTAGCTGTCTGATAATCATCTTTAGAAGGTCCGCTTTCATCAGCTGTGTTAGCTAGTACAGGAGCCATCAATACGTGCATACAGTGGCGATAGAAGAAGCCAAGGAATTCAGTTTTCTCATTATTTTTCGCCACCATGTTCTCAGGGTCGAGTAGTATCCGTAAAAGTCCGTTTAGTTGCATCGCAGCACTTAATTCAGGGTCAGGATCACAGATCATTTGTTCGATGAGCATATTAACCAAGTAGAGGGTTTCGTCTCCATTTTCACTTGTATCTCGATTCATTTCCTGATTAGCAAAATCGCGTACCATCGAAGGATTATTCTCGACTACATGTTGGAAGATGTCGACAGCGATTCGATGTGCTTGACGATCATCACATGAAAATAATTGCTCGATTCCATTCAAGATGCCAAGTTTGCTGAGATTTTTGAAGAAGTCTTCCTTAGCAGGTGGTTGGAGAGTTTGAGCCAAGCAGAGTAGTTCTCGGAGGAAACCAGCGAGCTCACATCTTCTTTTATCATCAATATTTTCATCTGACATGTCTTTAAAAAGATTTGGTAAGAGTTGATGATCTTCTTGAACAAGATTCACAATTTCAACCTAAAATATGAAAGAGGTGATGAAACTAGAGAAAGTTTCATTCAATTACTACTTACTTTATTAAAAAATATAACTGAAGCTAACGTTGATAGCATGTTCTCATCAAACACTGAAGGTGTTGGCAAGACAACATCTTGTATATATTGTAATCTAAAAGTTTGATGAATCTTTTTTCGAAGTTCGACGTTGATAATTGGAAGGACTTCTTTGAACTTGACACCAGCCATTAGATATTGACGATGTTTACGAGGTTGTTGTAATGTTGGGTCATACTCTAAACATCCAATTACACTCATTATGTTCTCTTCTTGTATTAACACTTCAAAAACGCTGGTTTTATTGAGCAGAAAAACCACTTTGATAATCTCAAATAGTTTGTGTAAGTTAGTGAGATCTTCTAAGTCTTCACATTGACGGAATAAATCCAGAAGTTTGGGGATGTAATTGTTTTCTTCTAGTGAACGTGATAACTGTTCTCTACCGACTTGAGTTCTCATTGAGAAGGAGAAACACTCAGCGATATCATCTAATTCACTTAATTCACATTGTGGCAGTGAATAAGGTGATGTGGACTGGTGTTGTAGACCATCCATACCATCATCAGCACGTCCACTGGACACATCATCTTCATCATCTTCGCCATCATCTGGCATATCTTGTGTGATATCAACTGAAGGATCTTTACCTTGAACCTGAGACACAAGTAATTAAAACTAGCAACATCATCGACAACTTACTTCGCAAATCTTTTCCCAAATTTCATCACAACCAGCTTTCTCTTGAAAACTTAAAGCTAAATCAGAACTTTCAGTCTCCGACCATACTATCAGTGTCTCCTGTTGCTTTTGGTACGCTGTATCAGGTTGAATTTTTGACTCCAGTAGTAACTTGCCGTCTGATTCTGCGCGGACCATTAAAGTCATGCCTTCATGGCGGTCATTATGGGCCGCTTCCACATGTCCAGTGCCACGATCGTCCCATTGTCTTGTGTTGTTTAGTGTGTATAGCTTGACTCTACGTCTTGTGTCAGCCATTGTTAACTTCATAGGTTGCCTGTTTCGGATGCTAGTTTTGAGGTTTTGTGACTGCTTTGTTGATACAGACTTTTGCTGGTATATAAAGAAGGTTATTGGAAGAGTCGGTAGACCACGGTAGGGTTGGTGGTTTCACTTTGTTGTTGATGTTTCTATCAAATTCTTTTATTCTTTCGTCTGTTGCTGTTTTTAAAACTCCTATAGCTTGTAAAGATTTAAGTCCAGTTGACGATTTTAGGTGCAAGCTTAGGTTTGGGATAGGGACTAATGGGATATGACTATTAGCAGCAAATGAAATCAAATATCGTATAAGGATTGGTTGGTTTATAGAGCGACAGATAATCACTGATGAAAGAGTATTTCGTTCCAAACCTCTAGTTACTTCTCTTGTTCCAAATACCAGGTGTTTTCTGTAAGTAAATAATAAAAAATTAAGACTTGATTGTAATATGAAGAAAGTGATATTGGTAAGCTCTGTCAAGTTACAATTATCCCACACAATATTATTACTTCTAAAACTTTGTCAACATTAGAATGATAAATTTGTTAATGTTACAAACAATAATTTAGATTGATTATATAATAATAATATTTGAGCTAAAAATAGAAGTGATTAGAAAATACGAGGAGGTTTATATTTGAAGTTTTTTAGTTTATACTACATAAAAAAAAGTTAGTAAGAAAACTTTATTAAAAGAAGATTGAAATAAGGAATAGTGTAGAAAAAAAACTGTTGTTCAATCCAACAATTTCTTCATAAGATAAACAAATTTACAAAATACTAAAAGATTTGAAAAAAAAAAAATTAAAAAAATAACTTATAAATAACTCTAAATGTCATCTAATAACTACAAAATTTGTGGACAGTGGAAAACATTTTGAATATCTTATAGTTACAATAAATCATCTTTTGTTTTTATATTAATAAAGAAACAAATCTATACAACTTGCTTTTGAATTACTGTATTTGCATTTAAAATATTTTTATCATAATTATCTAAAACTTGTCACTTTAATTTGGTATAAACAAAGCTGTGCTTAATTTTACAATTTAGCAAACAAAGGCTTTAAAACAACGAATCAGAAACAATAAAATGAATAATTAATTTGATTTTATACAACTGTCTACACAATATAAGTTATGTAAACTAAAACCATAAGAAGCTTACTACTGATGTGTGAATGTGATTAAGTTACTAAGACTACATTAGTTCATGAAAAAAAAACTAAGAATTTTTGTGAAGAGGTAAATGTTTAGCTGATTAGTATATAAATAAAATAGAAACTGTTTTACTCACTTTAAAATTTTTAATTTACCTGAGACTTTATTTTCAATCTTAAAATTTGTAGCTTCTACAGATGGAGCAAATAACCTACGAAAAATACATATAATCAAATAATAAGTAACTCTTTGACTAAAAGTAACAAAGTGTTTTTTTATGTGCCTACTTAAACACAAAGAATAAAAACTATTAAGTGAAACACAATAATTATAAGCTGCTAAAAGTTCAATTAAAAAAGTATTTAATCAAGTATAAATAAGACATATTAATATAAATCATATATAAATATATAACTTAAAAATTAAAACTACTTTATAGATGATAATATAAGTATATTTTAAATAAATATTACCAACATCATATCAAAATAATAATTCAAAGAAATGAAATTTATAAAATCAGTTGACATTTAACTATAATTTAAAGATTACAATTAAATAAATAAATTGATACATAAAAATTAATATTAATCATAAATTGATAAAAATTAGAAATTACATAAGTCTATAAAGTTTTTACCAAAATATTTATAAAAAGATGAATGGAAGGAGGTAATATATAAAATAACTCACTCTGTTAATGATGATAAAATATCAGGTAATACTCCTTTATTCAACTGAGGCCTGAAATATATAAAACTATTATTTTCTTCATAGAAAAACACAATTAAAAAATGAATGATGTGATAACTATTAATTTAAAATGTTTAAAGCATTATAAATTAATTATACAAAAGTAATTATAACTTATTTATAAATTATAAGAAAAGAACAATGAAAAGTTTGATACCCACCAAGATAATATATAGGGTTGTAAAAGATGCTGCTTAAAAGTTGTTTTCAAAACACTATTCTTTTTCTTTTTAATCAAAGATTCACTGACTGTTTTTGTCATGACATTGACAACCACAATTAATATAACTTTCACACCTTTGAATAGAAATAACTAGTCTTAAGTTTTAATCATTATTCAAAGACTTTTATTAATAAACTTTAGGAAATTAAAAACCAAAAATATCCAAACAAATGATATATACCATAAGCATTCACAAGAGATATTATATACTTATTTTCATTATTAATCATGTAAATATAATAGAGATAAAGCATTTGACAACATCTTAAAGACTAATATCAGAAGCAAACAATTTACACATAAAGCATAAAATCTTTTAAAAACAATTAAGACTGATTCAGCACCTTAACCAATAGACCTCGTTAAAAAGACAAAACCAAAAAAATCTTTTTTTTTGATGAAGAATGATAAAAACTTCTTGCTTAGAGCAAGTTAAAAAAATATACATTGACCAATATTTATATCATTTAACAGCATCTAATTAACTGAATAACTTTTGTATAAATAATCTATAATAAATTAAAAATTTATAAAAAGTGATAAAGCATAAGGGCAGAGACTTAAGAAAAATAATAATTTAAATGAAACTAAAGTATATGAAACTTAACAATTTTAAATTAAAAAGTTTGTCTGAAACAAAATGGTCAAAACTAGTTATGGCAACTATAATTACTAAAAAATGAAATTTTTAAAACCATAAAATCAGCCTTAAGGTAATAATTCAAAGATACACATCAAATTAAATCTTTTTTAAATAGGATCTCTTATAAGAATATACAAATAAACTTTTGGTAAACACAAAATAATTTTATAGTTACAAACAAATGCTTATTAAGTGAATAACATGTATTCTTTTTAATAAGAAAGTCAACTAATATTAATTTATAAATCCTTTTCATAAAGTTTTCATGAAAATTATGTTAATGAAAATATCAACTTATAAATTTAAATTAAACTTTTATCAAATATAGAATAACAATTTTATAAAGATAACTTTTAGATAATTATAAAAAAATATTATTTTTTTAATAACTTAAAATTGAAGAAATAATATAAATTACTTAAACACAAACAAATTCTATAAAATTAACAAATATATTTTTATTTTATTAAATTTTAACTTCTTTAAAATTACTAATAAATTGGCTAGTTTAAAAAATATAAAAATAGTACAAAACTACTATAATAATATTGTATATTATATACTACTATATAATCTTATAATAAAACTATTTTACTATTCGACTATAAAGTAAAAACACAAAAAGATAAATCTTATGAGATGAAAGTTTGTGATTTATAATTTAAATATTCAAATTATAAAATCTATTCAAGTAGTTTAAGCAATTTTAACTTTACAATATAAGAATTTTTATAAGTTTTAAATAAATAGTACTTTACCAAACAAATTAACTTTTTTGTTAAATATTTTAGTATATATTAAAAAATATTACAAATAACTATAATATTGATAAAAATCTAATAATTATTTATTCAAACAGTATATTATATAAATTAAAAAATGTTTATTAAAAGATACATTTTTCAATAACTGATAAAATTAAACTAAGTAACAAAATATAAGAAGTTGATTTTAGAATAGCCAATCAATGCTAAAAAATAGAAAAATGATCAATTAGTGGCTTTAATTATAATTATATTTAAACCCATAAAAAATATTTATTAGCCTTTATTTACATTACTCTCATTACAAAAAAACACAAAAAAAAATTGTAGTGTACAATTTCAGATATAGAAAGCACAAAAAATTAAATCAATTAACAATAACAATTTATTAATTTTAAAACAAAAAAGATGATAAAAAAGCAAAATTGAAATTGGCCTAGAAGCTATCAACTTTCGACCACTATGTTTCAGTCAAGACTAAATTATGAGAGAGAGGCAAATTACCGTAAAATACGTCATAATGGCAGCGTAAATTGTACACCGAGATATAAATTAAATCACGTTTCTGTAAAACAGCTCGAATATGTCAAAAAACAAAAATATATTTAAACATAGTTCTTAACGATCACCATTTAGAATTAAAAATTGAAGTTTTCTCGACAGGCATTTTCTTATACGGTACAGTTATACTTTGAGTAAAGTGAAAAGAAACAAACTACTAGTGTCTACAAAAGGTTTTTAACAAAAAAAAACAATTATAAAATTTACCTAACTAAAGCTACTAATAAATAGTAAACAATTTAAAAAAAATTAAAAATATGTAAGTTTATGTAAATATTTAAAAATAAAAAATTAAATTCTTATTGTCAGCGGTAAATTCTATGATGAAATAGAATTAATTACAAATAAGATTGCTGCTGTTTTAAGTTATTATATTTCTATAAGCACGACAATAAAAAACTTTCATATTAAAATAGGAATGCAATCTTTAATCATTCACACAAAATCGTAAAGTTTATTACACAGGTGTAAATATCAAGATGTGTTAAACTAAAAACGGTAGTAAGTTGATCGAATCAAATTCGCTATTATAAATTGCTTTTACTGGGAAGACAAGTTAGTGATGTAATATTTACTAATGAAAAGTTGTGTTATGTCCAAGCAGAATAAAGTAGTTGTCTGAAAATATACGCAAGTGAATTTTCTTGAAGAAAGAAAACAAATATGAAACACTCTATATTAATTACACCATTTACTTTAGAGTTTTAACAACAATTTATAGTTGTTTTAATTAAGTCTGATCATTGCCAACATCATACTTACTTGCTTTAAAAAACTATTTGCTGCTAAGTTGATTATTTTTTTTTTGGTACATCATAAGCTTTAAAAGTTAGTTTTTTATAGGCAGTCGAATAAAACCCTTCTTATCCTATTTTAAAATTGTCGCAAATTCGTTTATACACAATGCTCTGAAAAATTTCAATGGTCAAGATTAATAAAATCTCATGTTAGAGTCTTTTTCGCAAATGTAGCCTGCTTTTGCTTGAACAACTTTTTTCATATAAAACTTATTTAAATAACATTTAGTCCGAAATATTTTTTAAAAATGCAGTATTTTGAAAAGGAACTTATTAATCAGAAAATGATGCTTGCAACCAACAAGTTTTCTCTAAACAGAACTGCGAGGAAACATACAGAGAAACATTTTATCTCAGTTAAATTTGATATAATCAAATACATTTTGCCTCAAATTATTATTTATTGAAGTACTAATCAAACCTAATTAGACTTTCTAAGGTAGAAAGATTTCTCATTATTTTTCTTTTCCTATACTTTTTAAAGTTGATGAGGCGAAACATTTACTATAACGTTTTAGAATGTAGTATAAAAAAGAAGGCAAAATTTAACTATATTTTTTATGGCTCATATATCTTAAAAGAGGCAAAAAACTTTGCTGAATGATTTATATAAAAAACATTATTAAGTATAAACCTTTCTTGTGTAATTTGAACAGAATCTTTAATATTACTGGCAATACTACTCTTATCCTAACTACTAGATTTGATTTTGCTAAGATACAAAGTATTAGGTGTTTCAGTTTTTATGACTTTAGGTTCGTCATTCTAAATTAGTCGACTTAGTAACTTTAGTAACACCACGTGGAGTTAAGACTTATTAACAGTGTAAACACAGCTTAAACTTTTGTTCTTAAATCTTTCTCTACATCAAATCTTATCGTCCATTTATAAATTATATTGAGAAATGTAATCTAAATAATTTCCTAGACAAGTGATATATAGCTTTATCATTTCCTTCAATTGAATTGAACTTTTTATTCATAACTTAAACTTATCTAAGCCTCTGGAGTGTTTTTATCTTTTATTCATTGATTAAGTTGAACTTAAGATATTTGATGTGTAATTTTATAATCATACAATTTTTCTGTTCGCCATAAGAACTGTAAACTTTATTATGTGCAGCCATACGTTGAATAAAACAAATAAATTAGTAATGCAATCTTTATTTGAATGAGTAAGAATTTAAAAAAATTACATAAACCTTAATTAAAGATAAATTTACAATCATAAGAATGCTATAAACAATTAAATTGTGTTCTCATAAGAAATTGGTAAATTTAAGAACCCTTGTATTAGAGAAGTTAAAATCCTGATTAAACATAGAAAGGAGAACTGTACATCTGAAACTTAAGTGAAGTATTTGGGACAGCCGCTGACATCAAGCAAGTTAAAGGTTCATCTGGTAAGATTCGATTAGCTCATTAAAACAAGTCATAATAGTAAGCCATAATTAAACAGTCGATAGAACTCTATTCTGTCCACAAAAATTTACAAAGAATAATTACAAAATTTTGAAAAATACCGGTTATATACGCAGTATACAGCAAAAATCTGATTCATACCTAAAACAAATGATTTCATCATAAAATAATTTTGTCTTAGAAGAACTTCTATACCATTCGAAAAACAGGAAGCGGAAAGACTCATCCTAATCTAGTTTCCTTAAAAAAACGAGTTTAATTAATTTCCCGGCTTAGAGGGACATTGAATGCTTAAAGTAAAGACATAATAAAGATTATTGAGATTAGATATTATTCAGGTTTTATTTTTATATCATAATAAGTTGTTTTTTTTAATTGAAATTTACATAGATTTTGTTTTATGCTTCTACTAATTTTAGCCTAAAAACGATCAGTTTCAAAGTTTGTAAGATCTTAGAAAAAAAATATGGCCCAAGATTTCTATTAAATAAACAGTTCAAATTTATAAATTAAGAACACTTTTTTGAAGTGTAACAAAAAATGATTTAAAAACTACTAATTTTAAAGTTTATAAGAACAGCTTGTTAAAATTTCAAAACTAAGCAAATTTACAGTTTGTAAGAGACACGCCCTCTAAGTAAGTCAGAATGTCTTGTTGCAGTGAACCCTTCAGTCCAGATGAAAACAAAACCCATATCAACTACATGATCACCATTAAGGTAAAAGCAGTGAATACAAATTAATATTGTTCAAGGTTAACTTATTACTACTTAAAAATTTTTTTATTGTCGTATAACTTTCAACAATAACACTTCCTTTTAGACTTCTGGAGCATACTTAGACGCTGGAACTAACTCAACGATTGAACTACAGTTTGTTGGAGATCAATATGGCAGAGAAACATCAGCAATTAAACTAAATAAATGGTTTGAAACTGGTTTTAACACTGGAAATGTTCATACAGTAAATCGACAACTAGAAGATGTTGGAAATATCATAATGGTGAAAATAAGTACGTTCACCTCTAAAGTTTTAACGAAAATTGATAATTTTGTTGTTATTATTTCTGTATTCAATGCAAAACTGTAGGAACAAATTTCAGAAAATATTTATGTGATCTTCACAGGGCTTAAAAACTGTTTTAGTACGGATAATTGGTTGTGTGATTGGATTGAAGTAACTGTTCATCATGAACGTTATCGATTTCCAATCTACTCTTTCATTGAGAGTGAAGCTCAAGTCTGCACAGGAAAAGGTATTTGATTAAGAGTTGAGTGACTGGAAACAAAGCATCAAAAAACTAATAGCTTGTTTTAAAAATAAGTAATGTAAACAATTGAAGTGTTGTATTTATTGCTAAATACTTTATTAAAAAATTAACTTTTCTTCAGCTTCTTTGCCACAAAACGAAACTGATTTTACATTGAAAAAGCAACGTGAAGAAGAGATTGAATCAAATAAGAAGCAGTTTCGTTGGGTAACTGAAAATAATAACAAGTTTAAGGGGTTTCCAAGATATGGAGATTATGATTCATATAGTGCTTTGCCAAACATATTCAAACGATATACAGTTCGAGATAGAGATTTTGTTGATCATAGCATAATTGCAATCATTTTATTGACTTATAAATATGGTGAGAATTAGAATTTACATTTTACTTTAATTTCTAAAGATGATGAAAAAAAGACCTAAAAATATACTTCATACTTAAAAAAATTAAGTCTAACAATTTCTCTTTCTAAAATATTTTATTTTTAAGCAACGTCTAAACCAATTGAAAATTTCGAAGATTACCATACCATCTCTGAAGTCTTATCACCACCTTCAAACAACTTTAATCATGAGTAAGTTAAAGAACTATTATTTGATTGCAAAAAGTTTTGGAATTTAACTTACCATATTTAATAAAGCTGGAAAAACGATTTAGTTCAAGGCTGGCAGATACTAAACGGTGTTCATCCTACTGCTTATGAATTGTGTAAGAAAATATCAAGTTACTTCCATGTAAATGATGAAGCTTTGAAAGAAATAATTGGTGACAGGACAATTGATGATTTGATTAAAGTGAGTGTTAAAGATTGAAGTTGTTGGTATAGTGTCTACTTTATTTTATCAAAAGTATTTTTAAAGTTGTTTATAAAGGAGACTTGCTGAACTTTAACCCAGAAATATAAGAAGATTCTTCTATAGTAATCACTTTATAGCTATTTTAGAAACAAAGTCTTAGAATTGTCGTTTCTCTAATTATTTCAATTTACATGTACTAGTTAATGAAATATTTATTAGCTGTAGGTTGTCATTCTTACATAAAACTTAGTTTAAATAAAATAGATTTTAATATATAAAACGATAAATAAATATATGAAAATAAAACAGTGATGTTTTTTAAAAGATGAAGAGCTCCTTTTTTAATATATCTATTAAATAGTTGCTTTTTACCACTTTTAGAAAGAAGAACTTTACATCTCAGACTTCAGTGAAACATATGGACCTGATATCGAGCGAGTCAAAGGTTCATCTGGCGCTGATGCTGTGTGTCCTTCTGCCATAGCTCTTTTCCTGAATGATTCTAAGGGGTTTCGACCAATTGCAATCCAATTAAAGCCAGATGATCCTGAATACTTGTTTGTTGCTGATGATGGATTAGGTTGGCTGCTCGCTAAAATGTATTACAGATGTTGTGTATCCAATTACCACGAAGTAATTCATGTTTTAGATAACGAATACTTTTCTATCAGTAACTAAAAGTGTTAATTTTTCTTTTATCAGTGGATAATGCACTTCTTGTATACCCATAACGTCATGGAGCCTTTTTGTATCTCCTTGTTTCGTTGTCTTCCGAGATGTCATCCAGTTTATAAACTACTTCGACCACATCTACGAACAGTTGTTGCAATCAACACTAACGCTAGGAGTGATCTACTTCCAGCAGATTCTCTTGCAGCTTCGTCACTGGCAATAAGTAAAGTTTCAAGTTTTTGACTGAAACAAGCTACCTAAAAAAATTATTTTCACTGCAAAATCTTCGTAGGTGCGGCTTCTATTGTAAGACATATTTACAAAGCATTTAGACTGGAAGATCTCAATATTTCAAAAGTTTTGGAGAAGAAAGGTACTTGTTACATTTATTTTATTATTGCTTGCTTTCTGACACCATCTTTAAAAAAACTAATTTTATCAAATTTCCAGGTCAAAATATTTAACTCAATTTCGTTATTTAAAGGAATCAAACCTGCTAACTTTACCAACAATTGGTATGCAAAAGACGCTTTGGCTATTTGGAATGCCATCCAAAACTATGCCACTGATATTTTAAAGATTTATTATAAGAATGAAGAGGTTGGAATTAGTTTTTAGAACTATTTTTTTAACATGCAACTAATGGTATATCATGAATTATTTTCTTAATACATTAATAATAGCACAAAGTTAATGCTAAATAGTATTATATTTATATTAAAGAAAATGCAAGTTTAAATCGATTTATGTTATAGGATGTAAAGAATGATTCGGAATTACAAGATTGGAATAAAGATTTAACAAAGGAGGGCTTTGGATGTAGTGCGACAAATGATAAGGGGTTTTCACTTTCCGGGATTAACATGGAACAACTGGTATTTATAAAACTTATATTGAAAACTATCATAAAAACAGTTTAGTGTTAAGTTAGTGAAATTAGTTTATAGGTATTGAGAAGCATTTTAGCCGACATAAATTGATTTAAGTTTCATATGTTTATGATTGTTAACATATAATGAAAAATAGTGATGAGACAGACTTATCATATCTGAATGAAAACTTAGAAAAAACTTTAGAAACAAATATTGGTGAGTATTTTTATAGAATATAAAAATTAGATTGGATCTTTTAGTTTCTGGAAATACTTACAACTAAAAATTTCACTAATGTTTACAAAAATTCTGTAATACAGATTGAGATTTGTACAATTGTCATATATACTGCTTCAGCTCAACATGCTGCTGTGAACTTTGGACAATATCAAACTTATAGATTTGCTCCATCCTCACCAGCAATCATGAATAAAGAAGTTCCAAAAAACACTGAAGTAAGAACAACGAAATTGTTTCACTGACAAAGTATTTCAAAAGTACACTAAAAATAATTTAATTAAAAAGATATTATGGGTCAAAGATACCAAATTTGATTTGTTTTTTCTTCAAATATGGATTTCTAATTAGTCTGCACTTGTTTAGAATATAACAATGAAAAGAATTCTGGAAAGTTTGCCTTCAAGCTCACAAGCAAACCTTGTAAATGCTTTCACAAATACGCTTTCTCAATTTTCAGAAGCTGAAGTGAGTATAAAATCGGAAAGGTTTTATTTGTAATAGTTTGTAAAAACGAGAAGATTGTTTTAATTTTCTTTCAAGCATAGATAGCAAGCTAAGTTTTTGTTTTGACTATAAGTTTTGACTCATCACTTAGCTAGCTTTGAAATCTTAATTTCGTGATTGAAATGAACAATTTCAACTGCAGGTTTACTTGGGTAATTGGAAAGAAAAATGGTTTACGGAATATGAAGCAATAGAAGCTCAATATGAATTCAAACATCAATGTGAGCTTCTACATCATGAGATTAAAATGAGAAACCGAACGTTGGAGCGCAAATATGAATATCTTGATCCTAATCAAGTCCCAAACAACATAGCTATTTAGCAAGTAGCTAGTGTTCGATGTAAATGTATTTTATTTTACCCAGAAAACAATCTAATGTTTGAGGATTACGTAACATACATTTTCAAACTTCCTAAACTTATTTTACTCTAGAAAGAGATAATAAAAATATAAGAAATAATACTCGTTGCTTTACGTCGATCGAATAATCTATTTTTTTGTCGTATGTCTGTTACTTGATGGTAAATAAATATTAATCTGGTTTATTATTTGTACAGAAATGCTGACTTGAGAATTTTCAATAAAAATTACTATTCCATTTGAAAAGTTTAAATTTTATTTGAGTTTCCGTTTTATGGGTTCATTTTACAAACAGGAAATTAATAGTTAAAGACTTAAGCTGTGATGCATGACATCGTTGGTAAATGACAATTCCTCAGTTTTTTAATATCTAGTTACATTTATATTTTTTTATTTATTACAATAAATGCGAAGGAGGATACCTGAAGAGAACACCTCTCGCTAACACACATTTTCACCTATAACATATATTTAGTTAAAAATATAGAAAGCAAAGAATGTGACACATGCTTTTTCGATATCACTCAAAGTATATAACAGTGAACAATTACATATAATGTTAATAATATAAAAAAGGAAAAATCACAGTTTAGAATTGACGATGTTGGCAATGTTATATCGGTTCAACTTCTTTTTGAACAACGCGAGCGACTCCGACATGGCAATGTCTGATGGCAGCTTGTTCCAACTACTAATTGTGCGGTATGAGAAAAAATTCGCTCGGACCAATGTACCAGCTGATATATGCTTATTAAGATGTGATGCGTGTCGTCTGAGCTGATATAACTTGAGGGGAGGACTAATGGAAAAGAAATCGTCAAACTGAATGTCAATTAAATTGTGGATAATTTTAAAAATAAGAATTAAGTCGTATTTAACTCGTCGAATTTCCAAAGTATCTAAATTGAAGAAACTGAGACGATGTTTATAACTATTATATTTAATATTATGTTTCCTGTATACTAATCTCAAAAATGTGGACTGAAAATAATTTTTCTTAAAAACAAAGCTGGGATCTGATCTGGGATATTGGAAACTGACGATTTTAAGGAAGAAATAGCCTTAGATACCATATCGATTGTTATGTCAAGATCTACCATCTCAGAGACATTTGTAAGAATGTCGAAGTAGGAGAGAGAAGGAGTATTGCCATCATCGGTTATAAAAACGATATTAAATTGATTGTTTAGCAACTCAGCTTTATTTTCTGGTTCCATCGCAAGCCGTTCGCTGTTATCAATTAGAAGAGGTATTTGAGATTTCGGCTTCAGCTTGCGATTTATGAAACCAAAAAACGTTTTCTTCCTAGGTGAAGATAAAACTGCAATTTCTCTTCCTAAATAGAAATTAGAAATAAATTTCTTGTAAACTATACAAAAATCTTTGTACAAAGATTTGATTGAAGGGTCTGTTTTATTTTGTTTTTATAGGAGGTTTTTTAAATATTGTAAATTCTTTACATATCTGATCAAATGTGGTTTTTTGTTGATTCTATAAAAAAGTATGAATTTTTCGATTGACTCTTTATGTATGTTAGTAAACCTTGAGTAAATAGTATTGATGTCTTCGGAAGAGTTGAAAACATAAATCCAGTCAACATCTGATATAAACTTGTTAATACCATTATAATTTCCACAGTAAAAATTCATTTTGCTTGAAGTTTTAACATTCATAAAAAAAGTTTGATGAAGCTTGAATTCAATCATATTGTGTTCGCATGTCAGAGCAAAAGGTTTTTTTAGATCAACGTAGATAATGTTCTCAGGTTTTGATGTGATAAGAAGATCCAAAGTATTATTACTAACTTAAGTCGGAAAAGTAACCATCTGAGATAGATTATTGGCATTAAGGAAGCTTACACAGGCATGACTTAGAAAAGCTGAATTAGTATTATTGCTATCCAAGTTAAACGGTTTTCAAATAAATGCTTACTTCGAGGTATTCCAATCAATTTTAATAAAATTAAAATCCCCCAAAATATATAGCTTAGGACCCACAACAATCTTCAGAGCCTTCAACAAGGCCTTAACAGTAACCTCATCAGTAGTTTTAGAGAGTGGTAGGTAGGTACATATAAAACAGGAAAATTTGGACGTTGAGTTATGAAAATCAAAAGCGATAAATTCAAACCCTGAAAAATTAATGGTATCGATCTGAATTTGAGAGATTTTGAATGCAAGCAATATTTTGTAAATTACTTTTTGCAAACTCTATTATACAGTCCATCACAACGCAAAACACAAAAAAGATTACCGTCAACCAGAAAAGAATCAAGATAAAACGGTTTCAACCAAGTTTCAGTAATAAAAATAAATGTAAAATCTTGGGAATTCAAACGAGCTTTCAATTGAAATTTTTTTTTTAATAATCGACCGTGCGTTGAAGAACATACCAAATGTGATAGAAGAATTGTCATTTTGACGCTTGTGAGATTTGATGATGGGCTTCTGTAAGTTGATATCTTGGTTATTAACAATTGTGTCCGGAGATAGTTTGAAAAAAGAAGAGGTGGATCCAGTGATTATTTGCCGCTTCCGTTTTTTGAAAAAACCTTGACAACTCTCAAGGCCAATGGTGGGCCTCGAACTTTGTATTTGAAATCAGTTGGTTGTTCCTTCTGATTTCGGTTATACATCTCTTTTAGAAGACGCTTATTTTCTGAGCGCTCATCTTTACACATATCACGTGCTACTCTAATGCGCTAGAATTTTTTGTCAAGCCGTAGCTTATATAGTTTGGTAAGAAACTTGCGTTTGTTCCAACTTTCCTGAAATGCAGCATACTAGCACTTTTGTCGGAACCAAGATCACCGACCACCGAGGCCCATGTGACTTGTTTCCTTGTAGAGCCATCCAGTTCGTCCACAGAAGTTTTCCCATTGATCTTGGCAACATCGTGCTAATTGAGCGGATATAGATTTGCTGATGTCGGATAATAAGTTTTGATTAGAATTAGGTGAGGGAGCTGTTGTGTCCATGGTTCTGCATTTAATGCAAAACCATTTAAATCCCATTTGCTTTATCTGGTTTTTATTAAATATATCGTAAGTTTTTTTGCTCACATCACTACAGGTGAGATGAAACCAGGAGAGACATTCAAGCCATTCTATTGCCGGATCTTCACCAAAGCAAATTTTATTGAAGGATTAGCAATTGCCATTGCAAGCTTTTTTTGATGAAGTCAGTTTGTCAGGATTTTTCTTTACATTTGAACATAAGGTCTTGCCAGTTTTATTTGGGTCCACCATAGTTTTCATGAGAGATTTTTAGTGTCACTAACCGCAATATATATATAATATACATATCACTTCCTAGAAATAACTATATCAAAACTTCTAAGCACTTATTAAAATAGAATGTAACTTATAACCTTATCCAAATATAAATATTTCCATCTAGATAGAGCATCCGTGCTCATATTGGGTTATCCTCCAGCAGTTAAACCTTCTTTACACTATCATCTTGAGGCTTGAATAGTGACAGGAACTTTTAATATTTCTTCTTCCCAAGTGATAGTATGAAACTCCTCTTCGTGATTTGTCAAATCGATCTTTATCACAACTGTTAGCAGCGAAGACCAGATGTTTATAATCTGAGAGTATTTTCAAGCCTTTCATATAGAATACCGACAATCAACATCTCATACAGCAAGAGTAATCTCTTTCACCTGGTGAAAGAGTTTCTACATTGAAACCTATAGTGGGAATGATTGGAAAGGCTTGCTTTGATTTAAACTTGAACAATACGGTAGTTTTCAAGCAGCATCTAGCCTTTCCATGATAGCTCAAATATTTCAAAGTTTTCTTTAGATTTCCAAATCAGAAAAAAATAAGTTTTAAAATGTTATCAAATATTGTAGATTTCAGAGTTCTTTTGAGAAACAAAAATTCTAATGAAAGGTAATTAGAGAGATTTGAAAGATGATTTTTGTAATTAAAACAGCTCTACATCTATTCTCTGTGTTCTCTTAAACTGACAAAATATTTTTTTGAAATTTTTGAATAAGCTTTTTTACAAAATAGTAAAGTTGAATCAGCTATTTATCAATCATTTTTTAAACAAGAGCAAACAAACAAATTAAAAGGTAGTTAAAATCCTTTATAAACTTCATGAAAATAAAAATGATCAATAAACTTTTGTACAAATTGCTTGATTGTACTGATTTACCGATTTATGTCTAAAATTGATTGCACAAATTTAAGTTTCATTTATAATTAATGTAATGCAGACTGAAATACTATATATTGATAGAGTTTAAATTTTAACACAGCTTTGAAAGTTGAAAAATGTTCCTAATCAGTGCATTATTTTTACTTTTTTCGAAATGGAGATAATAACCTTTTAGTTCGATCAGATGCAAATTTTTTATGTATCAAAGTATACTCCAACTTTATTAATAATTTATAATAACATTTAATTGAATTAAGGACTCCTTAAAATTTCAATCAAAGTCTAAAAAAAATTGAATATAAAACCAGTAAAATTGTTTTAATATCATTCACTATGTTTTATAAATCTTATCATTAAGTCAGAATATAGTTTTCTGTTTCAAACTTTTACAGATAGTATTTTTTATTTTAAAATATGATGAAATATAAAGTAATTAACAGTTAGCTTTTGTGTCCAATAGTTTTCATGTTTTCCAATTGTATATTATAAGAGTTATATTATAACTCTTAAGTCAAAGCAACTGGTAAATTTTGGTTAAACTCAAAAGTTTAAATGATTTGTAAGAAAAAATAATTTTTTTTAAATTTGCAATTTTTAAAGAATAATCATTAGAAATACGCGCTGCTAACTCTATATTTGTATACTAAATCAAACTTTCTTCCTTACATGCTTGTGTTTCTCATTTATGACTGTATTAGTGTTGCTTTTATAATAAGATATTACTGTTTTCTACTTTTATAACAGTGCAGTTGAACGGAATAAGAAGAAAGGGAAGTGACTTGGGCCAAGAAGTTATAGAGATACAGATACAGCAGATTCCTCTCTTCGCGCCAGCAAGGTTATACAGCGGAACAAATGGACTATGCAGCTACACCGGTAGGCGTTGCGGGAGATGTCAGAACGACACTAAATACAGCGACAAACTTACTTCGAGGATCCAACTCCAGCTTTAAAATTAAAATTTTCCTTCAGCTTCAAGTGTTGTCATTAACCAGACTAACGAGACCCTTCTACCCGTGTTTTTATGGACCTTTTCCTGTCTCAAATGTATGTCCGACCGGGCTGGAACTCAGGACCTTCTGTGTGTTAGGCGGAAGTGATAACCGATACCCTGCAGAGAAAGACCTGATGATTTCTTAATATTGCAGTTTGATATTAAGAATAAAATCTAAAATAGAAGTTATCTAAGTCTAATTAATAAATTATTGTTTAGAAATTGGTGTGATGTTTTTTGGCTAATTTTTTGTATCGACTTTTTATTCGATAGACTTTAATAAATTTATATAAACATGGAGATTTTAATATATTTTATTACCATTTATTACTTGCAATTATTTTTCTAGCAGGCTTCTATTAATTATTATAAATATTTATAGTTCTTATACACAGAATAAATTATTTATTTATTATATAAATAAACGCAGAAGTTGTAAAATTCTACTCAGACTCGCTCATGGATTGCGAACAATTAATAAAAATATTGAGTATTTATTACCAAAAGGAGTTATCACCTGTATTTGATTTTTTATGCTTCTGATTGCACGTGGCACATTCGTCCACTAAGAGATGAACCTTTTTTTCTTGTAAAAGAAGAAATAAACATTTACCTCAAAAGAAACTCAGACAAAAGAAGTCCACCACAGTTATCATTAATTGCTTACAGAGATGATTTTGACAAAGCAATAGCTGTAGACTTTGTTGGATTGCGAGAAACTGAGTTTGGATTGACAGCCTTCCATGATAATTTTTATATTGAGAAATACAACCGTGAATTGAAAGTAGTTAAATTGATGAGTACTTATACTAGACGTATTGCTGATATAAAAGTGGATCATTTGAAAGAAGACATTGTGTTTGAAAATGAAGTTGAAGAAGAGACAACTGTTGGAGATGATGATGGTGATTTGTTGGATGGAAACTTTCCTGATAATTGTAAGAAAGAAGAACTTCAAGAATAATTTTCTGGCTACCATTTGAAATTTGTTTTTCGAGAGAAACATTTTAGAAAGTTTGCGTTTATAACTTTCGATCCAGCAGAAAATTTTAAGAAAAATTTTGCGTGAAAAATTTGAGATTAAAAACATCTTTCTAGAGTTTTTGTTTAGCGTTCAAAAATGCATTTTTTCTTGATGAATTCTGTGCAAAAGTGATGAATAAGTGGCCAAAACAAACTTTTTTTTTAGTTTAAGAAAATTTGTCACTTAGTTTTGTTGTTTCACATTTTTCTATTATTGAAATATGTTAACTCGTTTCAGTTTTTTGTAAGTTACATTTCTCTTTCAATTTAAAATAAATCATTTTTTGAAACTTAATTGAGAAGGTGATTTCTTTACTCGTTTAGTGGCTTAATATAGTGAGGCATCTTCGATGACCAGGCGGTCAGATAATTGCCCTCAAAGTACAATAGATTAGCAGCCAAGTAGTTCAAACAGTTTTAGAAACAGAAATATTTTATTATTCAAATTGTGTCGTAGAGTTTTGTGAAGTTTCAATGACCAATCATATAATTGCTTGCTAGTTGATAACGGCTGACCATTTATTAATGATATTTTATTGGACAAATACAAGTAACTCAGAAATGAATTAAAATGAAACCAGAATTATGAGAAAAAAATGATAGTTAGGTATAAAGAATTATTTATTTTGAGTATTTAAAGATATATTTTCAGATTTAGCTAGTTTCAGTGTTTATCTTATTATAAACCTTGTACAGTTTTCATAATCTTTCGTTATACTCCGTGCAAAATAATTAAATGTAACCACCTATATTAAAAACTAGCTATCTTAAGTTTTATTAAATAAAAACAAGGAGCAGAAAGACTCATCTAAAACAAATTTCTTTTAAAAAAACGAGTTTAATTAATCTATCCGTCTTGCAGGGACAATGAATGCTTAAAGTAGAGATATAACAAAGATTATTGAGATTAGATATTATTCAGGTTTTAATTTTATATCAAATAAGTTTTTTTTTTTTAATTGAAATTTACACAGATTTTGTTTTATGCTTCTACTAACCTTGGCATAGAAAAGAACAGTTTCAAAGTTTGTAAAATCTTAGAGAAAAAAATGTGGCTAAAGATTTCTATTAAATAAACAGTTCAAATTTATAAGCTAAACTTGTAAGAAATTAAGAGCTAAAGCCAATTCTGAAGCTTCTAATTTTTTCACTGGTAAACAAATATCACATGTGTTGACAAGTTGTTGCTATTTGTCAGTTGGTTGGAATTAGTTAATAATTGATAACAAATACTTCTGATTGTGTCATTAAAACAGAGATACTAACAGTCAAAAATAACATTTGTAAAACAGACCCAGAAAACTTTAAATCTAACCAATTTTTAGATGATGCGATCTAAATGTTTTATTGTTTATTTAATTTGATTTATAAACAAATAGAATTTGTATAGTATGTGGTTGACAACTTAAAGGGTATTTGGGTTGGTGTGAACTTTTGAGTTACTTTTTCATTTTCTTCTTCCAATGTCACTTAATCTGCTTCTGATTTCATTTTCATCCGTTTTCGATTCTGCTATTTGTAGATTCAATGCAATCTTCAGCAGCTACTTACTATACCTGCTTATTTTTACATCGTCTCTTCGTAGAATTTTTTTGTCTAATTTAAATTGGTGAAAGTGAAATTTTTGAAATTATTTAATGATAGAAAGTGATGTAAATGTTGAAAACAGACACTGGAAGTTTAAAAAACTAATTTTTAATCAACTAAAAATTTTTTATATGCTAATATATGCTAATTTATAAACAAAACTAAAACCTTTTATTAACTAAAATAATATAACGTCATAAGATGAAGAAAATCCCACGCTGTTTGGAGTAGAATCTCTTATCATGTGTACTTGAGTAATAAAACTTGAACCACTGGATATAATTGTTTGAAGATTTTTAGAAAAAGAAGTATTTTGAATTATAAATTGAATAAAAGTTCAAAAAGGTGTTTCACAGAAAGCATATGCTAAATTTAGTTAGCAAGTTAATATAAGCAAAGATTAAGAAAGTTTCTATAATGTGTTATAGGTTTTTGAACCTACTATGAAAATGATTCTAAAAAAGTTTTAGTTCTATAAAGTTCTTAACACAGTCTTTCATTGAATCATTTTAACGCATTCAAATGTAGGTAAATCAAAATCAGCTGTAAGCAGCTATACTAAAACATCAAACGATTACTAATTATTATAAAATTTAATTTTGATAAAAAATAAATCCAATTTTAAGGATCTGAAACCATAAATCTGAAGAAATTGGAGAGTTAAAACTAAAATTTTCTTAGTTGTTTCCACATTAGAAATAATTACAGAAGAATTCAAAAGACTCGTTACTGGATTACAGTATTTGGAGAAAAATGGATTTTTTAGCTGCTATTCGTCTACCTCAGTTTTATAATCCTTTGATGAAGTGAAATGAACAGTTTAATTGAGCAATTTTTTAAAGTAAACTTTGTTTGTTAGCAATGGTATAAAACATTCTTAACAACATATGATTGATAAATATTAACAACTATCTGTTTCAACTAGATTAAAAAGATTTTTTCTGCATCTGGTGCCTGACACTAAAGAAATAATAAAATCCAAGAGCTTCTTTCATATCTTGAGATTTTTCGATAATTACATATCTTGTCCATTCATTAAACGTTTCCGAAGTGTAGCGGTTATCACGCCCGCCTAACACACGGAAGGTCTTGAATTTGAGACCGGGCGGACACATATTAGTGACAATTAAAAGTTCATAAGACCCGGGTAGAAGGTCCTCATGATTCTAGTAAATGATAAAACTTCTAGGATTTACAAACCTCCAAATTCAAGGCCGGAATTGGAGCCCCGTAGACAGGTATCACTATACTCAGTGTCGTTCTGGTAACTCCTGCGACGACATCTAGGTGCAGCTGCATCAGCCCTGCTGTTTCGCTGCATAACCTGGCTGGCGTGGAGCAGCTGAATCTCCATGATTTCTGCCTTGGCTTAAAACATTTTATCTTCACATCTTATCCCCATGTACTAACTTTACATCTTTTATACTCTCATCTCCTTTTCTGTAATATTTTAAAGTTGACGAAACGTTAGCTTAATTTTCAAGTAGTTCATTGAGCCAGGCACATTTGGGTTCAAGACCCATCTCGCGTACATTACGTCACTAATCAAGCGCAGAAAGTATTTTTCTTAACTATCATCTGTGTTTCTTTCAAAAAAAGAAAGAATTAGTGGAAGTACCCAGAAATAAGATCTATAAGCCGTTGACCTTGAGCCCACAGTCCCAGTTCACTGGTCCGTGTCACCAAACATTAGACCGAAAGAAAAGTGACAATTGATTAGACACAAGAGAGGTATGCTGACCAACCTTAAGAGCTTCTACAGCGATGAAGCAGGCTGATGGAAGATGACACTTATGATTCCACCCAAAGTTATGATTCCACAATAGCATGTTTCGTTTTTGCGATTAATGTGGAGATGGCAGTACCATGTAATAGTAAAAATACTGATATTGAAACGTAACTCGATTTTTTATTATTTTCTTTTTATCACTATGTATCAATTTTGACTTACAGATAATTTTATTTGATAGTTTTTTATCTTAAGGTTGCTCTTTATTAGAAAACTTAGGTTAACATTTTTCATAGATTCCTTTTTTGAAATAAAATTTTATCCCTAAAAGCTATTTATGCAAATTTTGTGTATTCAATTAGTTGCTTCACCTTTTAAAATTGTTTTAATAATAATTTCTGTAGAATTAACTTATTAAAAAGTGATTTATTATTAATGGCTTATTAAGAATAAATACTTATATTCTGATATCTTTTGATCCTTCTAATAATAAAAAATTACTTTGAAAATTTAAAGAATTTTTGTGGACAAACTGCATTTGTCAGTTTCTACTCTAAATACATCTGAAAAATAATTTGTTTCTTTCAAATTACAAGAGGATTATTTATTAATTACCAAATGAAACTAACTAGAAGCAAACAACATCGTTTTAGACAACAAAATCGGATAATTACTTCCCAGAAGCAAACACATTTGAGAAGTTCAGATGATTTCTAGTACTGTTGACTAGTTTTATGGAAGCAAAACCCTCATCATATCGCAACTGACGAGATTTTTAAGCTTCAAGGTCTTCTGATGTCTTGATGACCGACACAAGATACAAACTTTGTTTTTTTTTGTTTATTTACAATTTTTAAATTAAAGTTATTTAAAATATTCATGTTTTTAGTTTTAAACTATTTTGCGCTTTCTTAACAAGTTTTAAGTTTAACTGTTAAGTGTTTTAAAAGCTGCTATCATTACCTTTGATTTTTATCTTATTTAGCGAACTTTCTTTAAATATAATTAGAATTAAAAATACTTTTTTTATTTTGAAAATATTTACTGAAACGAAAAAGGATTTTTCATCAAAATACTTTCATTAAGTGAATAAATCTTTCACAAAGCATCTTGAAACTCATTTATTTTTATTCTGATAGCAGAGTTTAGTAAATACAATTTAAAAAAAAACATAAAAAAACAAATTGAACAAAACAATTTATTATAATACCTTGCAAGTTAAAAGCTGTAAAAAATATGATTTAACAGAAAAATTAAAAAATAAAGTTTTTTTTTGTTGAAAAAAAATCAATTTTGATAAAGACTTCGTCAGTTGAATATTTTAAAATTATTTAATTAAATGTGTTATCTATGAAGAGGTTTAAATGAGACAAGACACAAGAAGATAAAAAAATATATAAATGAGTTTGTTTATCGAATATTTAGAGAATATTTTTCATTTACAAGATTCTAAAAATTGATTCGAAAAATTCATTTACAAATGAATGTGATTTACAAAACTTCCTTTGTCAAGTCCAAGATACCTGCTTCACGTACATTGTGGCTGACATTCTCAGGTAGAAAATAATTAAATAATATTTACAGGACGTCTCAAAACATTCGGTCAGTGACGTCAGAAGTTGATGACGTCACACTGATAATGTGACCGCTTATTTGAGGCTGTTGTAATCCAAACATTAGAAGAGGTAGAAATAGACGCACTAATCAAACAGAAGCACCTAAACGCGCGTGATTGCCCGGGGAAGCCCCGGGGCTAAAATAGCGAGGTGACAAATATAGTTAGAGTTGAGGAGAGTTGGTTTTTAAGAGGTCTTCATCATCTCACCACCAGGTGGCAATCGAGAGCGGGAAGATAAAAAAACATTTTGTACAAATTAAGAGGTAGAGAAATAAAAAAATTTTCTGATCTCAAACTTTTTCCACCATCAAAGGTTCCTCCTCTTCTTCATCTGCAACAAACCACTTGAATGCGCTAAAGAGACTCAAAACTCACTTACTTTGGGGCAATAAATGATGTTGCTGGAAGCTGTGACGCGGAATTGGACGAGAAGGTTGTGAGTATGACAACACAGTCTCAAAGTTCTGTTGATGACGTCACGACTTAAAGTTGTTCTGATGACGTCATTGACTTACTTCATATTTAGTTTCTCGAAGATCCTGCTGCAACATCTGATGAAGATCAGGATTTTTTAAGTCATTTTCCAAATCACAGTTGATGTGCCTGCAATTGTGACGTCATTAACGCGTGAAGCAATAAAAACAGTGAAGCTTATACGGGCTCAGGGCTTTGCCCTTCCACACTTTAAAAGTGGCCAAATTGAGGACATTCTTGTTCGAAGAGTTCAACTCGATTCGGCCACTTTCATCGGTGGTTGTATCAAACAGTTGGTCCACTGGTCGCTTCAACAGGTCACCCTGGACGCTGGTGATGTCATCATTATTCAACTGAATTGGTTTTGAGATTTGGATGTATCCGTTACTATAGTTACCATCACTATAAAAAGAGGCAAGGTTAAAAGTGGTCGAGCATAGGACTAGACCAGACTCACCGGTGGTCGCTGGTGGGAATTGAGTTGGGACGTTTAGTTTCAGACCCACACTCAGTGCAAAGAAAAGATTTGTGGACCAAACTCCGTCTGTTGTTAAGTGAATTGGTCACTAGAAGGCGTGGTTGTTAGGTTACTGACCCGCGCGTCTTGCCAATAAACTTCCAGATGATAAAGAAGATTAGAAAGACGATGACACAAGGTAGGATTGTGCTTAGGATCAACTTCATGTTACTCAGCCCTTTTATCTTTCTCTCCGGTGTTACTTCTGGTATCCGCCTCATTGAGGGTGGCGTTGGTGACGTCACACTTAACATAACTACAAAAACCACTAAGTAGTTGGTTGCTATGACAACCAGCTACCTATGTAAGAGTTTCTCCGTTTAGGAATGGGCGTTGTGAAGATAACAGCAATAGATGGTGATGAGAATTCGTCGTAGCAGTTGCGCGCTTCGATGGTGACGCTGTAAGTTGTGTTTGGGAGTAGATAGAAGATCCAGTAAGAGTCTTTTTTAGCTACATCCTCTGAAGATCATTGAAATTAAAAGATGAAGCTGAGAAAGAAGGTCTAACCGAAATTGATCAATTTTGTGGCTTGATGGAGTGGAGATTGGAAAAGAACTTGATATTTGGTGATTTGCTGCTCAGATTCAGAGGGTTTATTCCAAGTAACCAGGTACCTGTTCCTTCCTTCAACTTTTGCTAAACTGAGATTGGCCGGCTTTTCAGCTGTCACATCTAAAAAAAGTGGTCAGCAAGTGGCAGGCGTGAATGTAGGACTTACTTGGACATAAGGTATGGACTATATGTGCCGGAAGTAAAAAGTATTTTTCCGGAAGTTGGTCGTCGAAAATCGCTTTCAATTGAATTCGATATTTCGTGCCAGGAATCAAATCGACCATTTTCAACGAGCTCTTCCTACTGCTCGTAAATTAGTAATTAGGCGACGGTTAATGACGTCACAACCGCTAAACCTCTGAATAATTCTCATATCGTCGATTTGATCAACCAACGGCGCTACCCGGTGGTAGCGAATCTCGTAATACTTCAACTTCCGGTTTCGATCAACCTCACGTGGTTGGTAAGTCCATGTCAGCGCCAATGACGTCATTGTGACTTCTACATCGCGCCAATTGACGCGGTCTTTGTTGCGTCGTAAGTTTTCTGAGAAGTATCCTGATTAATTTGGGATTAATTTAAAGAGTCAACTTACTTTCGCGGAAGTAAACATCCTTGATGACTTCACAATTGTGAACGATCCCGTTTATCACGTACGCATCCCAAATATCTGTCCATATACAACGCGATGATGACGTCATCGGTGTCGTCATGACAACTCACCTGGTATTTTAACGAGAAGTTTCTGTTTCGAATTTTCAACGAAAGTTTCCACCATGAAGTCTTTTCGGAAGCTAAAAACGCGAAAGGCGATGCTTTGCGAGTCGTCTTCTTTCGCTAGTTTTGTCCAATCACAATCCAGAAAATCACTTTCGTTGATAACACTGAATCGACAACTCAATCCTATCACTGTAACTACAAACATTTGATTACGTAACTGATTTGATGATGACGTCATCATCGCTACCATTATTACTGCAGTTGCTATCTGGTCCAGCTGAATATTCACTTTTGACGTCATAAGTGATGACGTCATCATGTGAGTGTTTGCTATTGTAGATGGGCTTATATTCGATGAAACCTTGTTTAGTTTCGGGTCGAATTGCAAACCAGAATTGATGCCCTGGCTTCAAATCGTGAAACACCACAAAGTGGTTTCTGTCAGCGACTATTTTGTCTTCTAACGATTTTGGCTCCATTTCAGGAATGGCGGCTAACTCAAAGTGTTCCTCTGCTAGCTCCAAATCGTAGCCAGTGATGAACTGAAAATTGAGTCTAGCGTGATGACATCACGAAGTCGCGAAGCTGTAGACTCACGTGATAGAATGTGAAGTTTCCACATCGTCTCATATAAGACGGGAACTTCCAAGCTACTAGCAAAGCAGTTTGATTGATTCGAAGCCCAGCTTGGTTTCCTAGTTTCACGTTGTTTGCAACAACATTAGGAGCTGAAAATAGAGATTTAAAGATCAAGATAATCATGGATCAATTCTCCCACCGCATCCTTCTGTCACGATGATTTGATCTTTACTTTCAACTGAATTAAACAAGTCACCCTTAAACCTCAACTCGGTCCTAATGGTCACGTGGTAGGTGGCAAAGGGCTGCAAATCGCTGATAGTAGCCATGCATGTGTCCTCATCACATTCCCCGATTCCATAGGATTGATCTAGAGCAAAATAAGAGTTCAAAGAAGTTGGAAGGATTGACTTACGGGTTGTGACGTCATCAGAGTCTTCTATTTGAACTTGGGTTCGTGCAAAAATCGAGAAATGATAAGTCCCTTCTTCTTGGGGCGCTTTCCAGGTCACTTTTAAGGTGTTTCCTGTCTGTAAACTCAATTGGAAGTCGTTCACTGGATCAATAGTTAGAGCTGAACAACAATAAATGATGAGGATCAGTTTAAAGTGATGACGTCATACTTTCTTTCATGATCAGATTGATAGAATTTGATGAAGACCCGTATCTGGTACTCTGGAAACACTGATAAAGTCCCTGGTCACTTTCAGAGATGTTGTGGATGGTCAGTAGACTCCCGGTTGGCCCTTGATATTGCTTCTTACGTACTTTTCTCTCTTCATTCTCTTCATAGACTGAAGTGGTCTCTATAGAGATTATGACAAAGTTAAGATAGATACAAATAGATTTTTAAAACTTCGGTTTTTTTTTCTAAAAATTTGTTAAATTCAGAACAGGACTTCGGAAAGCGTTATAAAACAAGAATACAAGTTGAAAGTTTAACAAATATATTTACAACAAGAATACAAGTTGAAAGTTTAACAAATATATTTACAACAAGAATACAAGTTGAAAGTTTAACAAATATATTTACAACAAGAATACAAGTTGAAAGTTTACACAGCAAGAATACAAGTTGAAAGTTTAACAAATATATTTACAACAAGAATATAAGTTGAAAGTTTAACAAATATATTTACAACAAGAATACAAGTTGAAAGTTTAACAAATATATTTACAGCAAGAATACAAGTTGAAAGTTTAACAAATATATTTACAACAAGAATATAAGTTGAAAGTTTAACAAATATATTTAACAAATATATTTAACAAATATATTTACACAAGAATACAAGTTGAAAGTTTAACAAATATATTTACAACAAGAATACAAGTTGAAAGTTTAACAAATATATTTACAGCAAGAATACAAGTTGAAAGTTTAACAAATATATTCACAACATGAATACAAGTTGAAAGTTTAACAAATATATTTACAACAAGAATACAAGTTGAAATTTTAACAAATATATTTACAACAAGAATACAAGTTGAAAGTTTAACAAATATATTTACAACAAGAATACAAGTTGAAAGTTTAACAAATATATTTACAACAAGAATACAAGTTGAAAGTTTAACAAATATATTCACAACATGAATACAAGTTGAAAGTTTAACAAATATATTCACAACAAGAATACAAGTTGAAAGTTTAACAAATATATTTACAACAAGAAAACAAGTTGAAATTTTAACAAATATATTTACAACAAGAATACAAGTTGAAAGTTTAACAAATATATTCACAACAAGAATACAAGTTGAAAGTTTAACAAATATATTTACAACAAGAATACAAGTTGAAAGTTTAACAAATATATTTACAACAAGAATACAAGTTAAAAGTTTAACAAATATATTTACAACAAGAATACAAGTTGAAAATTTAACAAATATATTTACAACAAGAATACAAGTTGAAAATTTAACAAATATATTCAAAACAAGAATACAAGTTGAAAGTTTAACAAATATATTTACAATATTTATATAAGACCTTGAAACCACTAAGACGTATCAAATCTTACCAATTCTTTCACCATTCTGGTACCACACTGGAGGATTCCCTTCATCTATATCACTGATGCAGGTGAGATTGAAGGCAAACGAATCAGAAAAGTTAAAATATTGTAGAGACTGTTCGAAGAAGACCGTGTCTTTCTGCTCCTCTTTATTCCGAGTGATCAATAGATTAGGCTTGGCTGTAAACATCTTATTAGTGATGAGTAAAAGATGAGGATCACTAACAGATGATTCGGAAGTTGAATGTCTTGGGTTCGATCGCGTTTTTCTCACTGATGATGTCCAGGACATACTTTTCTTTATCTTCCTCACGAATTGGGATTAAAATGTATGAGGAGATTTCATCCAAGTTTCTAATTATCAATCTTCCATTTTGCATCTTAAATTTATCAGAAGAACACGAAAGATCAGATGAATGACACAACACATCATCTAGAAGATATGCAAATGAGCTTGTGATGACGTCACTATCAACTCTCGCACCTTCAGCCAAGTCTGTGATCAATCGATAAATAGTTGCTTCAGTTTCTGTATAGAAAGCCAAGCAATCGATGATGACGTCATCGCCGCGTTTGACCGCGACACTTGAAGGAGGAGTCAAGATCCAGTGAGCATTCAAGACTTCTACAAATATTTTTTGGTCACGTGATCGTGATGACGTTATAGCGGTACTAACTTTTCGATACCAGGAGGCGCGCGGAGAGAGAAGAGACGGCTCGATTGGTGACGTTGACAACACACGAATAGTTACCCTGATCACCTAACTCCACACGAATGATTTGAAGGAAGTTTGTGTCTCTTCCGATGTATCTTTAAAGATTGAAGTTGGAAGATATTCGGAGACTAAGGTTCTTACCTCTTATTCTCATCTAAAGGTTCCCCATCTTTTATCCAGTGGATTTGTGTGTCTTTTGAGAAGAGCTCACATTTAAAATAGGTTGAGTCGCCTTCGGCCACGTTAAGTTGATCTTTTGGATGACTTAAGATCAGTGAATGATCTCCTGGAGGACCTTTGATTAAATTAAGTTTAAAAACTGATCATATGATAAAGAAGCTGCCAGAAACCTGTATAAAAAAGTCGTTTTTCATCGCTCAAAACAATTTGGCTTCCTAATGAAATGGCACACGTGACAAATTGTGAAAAAAATTTTTGATGATAAATTTTCAGAGATTGACCAGAAGATTCTAATTTTATTTGATCCTTATAAATCATTGTTTTATAAGAGTCCAACTTTTCAAACTTTTCATTCTCTATTTTATCGTATACAGCTAATTCATACTGTTGTCGGTCAACGTAAACCTGTGGGTTGATTTTCGCTATTTTTACCAACCAAAAAAAAGTCAGATCAGCTGATGATAGATTTGTCGTTGGTTCACATTTTAATGTCGACGATAAGTTGTTGTTATCATCAATTTGTATATCTGGGGGTCTTAAGGTAACTGGTCTTGTGGAAGCTCTCAGTCTTGGTTGTTTGTTGTTGTCGGTTGCAGCTGATATTGCTACTGTTAAAAATTAGTATATTAAAATCATTTCATAAAAATCAATTTAAGAACTTTCGGCCTATCAAGAAAGGGAGTTTTTTTTAAATCCATCTTATCTATATCAATAGATATTTGCGGCGATGGAAAAAAGCTTGTTGAAGCTTTTCAATCAATAGTAATAAGGAATTTATTTTGATTTCTATAAAATGTATATGAAGATATGTTTCAAAATTTTTGCTCAAAATAATATTTTATTTTTTATATAAATTTCAGTGATGATAATTCACTTGGCTTTGTTTTCAATTTTTATGAATGAAAATGGCAACAAATATTGTAGCCTGGTAACAAATCACCTTAACAACCATTCTGGGGTAACCATGGAATCAGTTAAAGATTTTTGCGTAAATTTGTAAGAGATCTTGTCGAAGAAAAATTACCAAAAATAATAATGATTATAAAATACATATTTACATAAGAGAAAAATAAACAAGTCAGTATTTATAAGTTAAGCTATTAAGTATAATTATTATTATCTATTTATAATTATGAAATGATTTTAAGATTTCAAATTTAAAGAAAAATTGGTTTAAAACAAAATTTGTCTTGCAAAATGATATTCACAATTCTGAATATTTATTTAAGGAAATGATTTATAAATATTATCTATTTATAATTATGAAATGATTTTAAGATTTCAAATTTAAAGAAAAATTGGTTTAAAACAAAATTTGTCTTGCAAAATGATATTCACAATTCTGAATATTTATTTAAGGAAATGATTTATAAATGGCAATTAGCAAAAAATATTTTTCTATTATATACTTTCTACCACCTAAATAGTTGTAGGATGGTTTATTAAAATTCATAAAATCCATAATTTTATGAGTAGTTATTTTCTCAACTAAAAAACTGTATCATTTAGAATAAAAAAAGATATATAATTAATTTAAATGAATAGCTAAGTTTAAATCACAATTATTTATTATCTCTAAACCAAATGCTACTTTAAAATTAATTATAATTGTTAAACCAACAATGAATATATTCTTTTGAATGAATACAGTAGGTTGAATATTCAACAATTAATTTCAAAAGATATTGGATACTTTGATGAGGTATAAGCCTGATTTCAGAAACCATTAATTGTTTTAATTCGATTTTAACAATGAATTTAAAACTATTTTTGAAATTATTTTGTCATTAAGAAAATTTACGTGCAAATTTCAAATTTAGAAAAAACAAAAAAATATTCATCTATAAAAATTAAAAAAAATTTTTGTTTTTACATTAGTTCAACTTATTTAAATTTTTCAATTTATATAGAAATAGATAAACAATCACATTAAAACGATAGACACAACGATACAATTAAAGTTTAATAACAATTAAAATAACATTTGAAAATACTACAAGTAAAATCATGAATAAAATTTAAATTTTACTTACCATTGATTGTTAAAAATACAATTGCTGAAGTGACGATTATTCTTAAATTTTTTTCATTCAATAACATAATTGTATTAGCTCACTAAGCTGATTCAAACAAAACTTTAGTAATAAACATATATCGTGACATTGAATAAAGTTTCTTTTGAGGTAGTCCTAAGAAAAAGATTTTAATTACTATTGATAATTGATTCGGTTAGATTAGGGCTTACAAATTTAATTACAATGTTTTTTTACTTTATTTAATAAATAGTTTGATTATTCTAATTCAACATAATCATGTAAACTTTAGATTTAATTAAGAAAAATCATATATTAACAGCATTATTTTTAAAAAACCACAAATTGAATTATAATAAAGTTATAATATCACAAATTACAATTAAAAGTTTTTCTATGAATATAAATTTTTATTTATTTATATATTTACTATGCTTTCGAAAAAAAATTAATATATCGCTTTTACTTATTTTACAGTTAATTTTTTCTAATTTATCTTTTTAATATCCAGTCAAAAAAATATCTATTTAAAATACGTAAAAAAAAAAAAAACTGTCAGTAACAATTTTTTTAAAATTACTTTTACTAACTTACTGATTTAAGCTTTCTACAAATCTGCTATTTTTAATATTAATATCTTTTGTTTTACTTTGGCGATATTTCAACATAAGATCACCTAGCAAACGAAAAACTATAAGGATAGTTAATCTATTGTTTTTAACTAGACTGTGGTTTTATAGTTTCTAACCATACTTTATGACGTAGGAACGTTATGAGTGTTTCGATGACATCAGATACCAGTATTGCTTTTATAACACTTGAAACAAAAATGGCGCTAAATTGTTTTTGTACTTTATTTGCAAATGTAAACTATCATATAAGAATAAATAAATAAAACTTAGATATAATCTATTTCAAATAGCCAACCTAATTTTTTAAAGTTATCAAATTTTTTCTCAATTTATTATAAATTTTTGTAGCTAAATATTATTCTGTTTTATAAATAAATCATAGCTAACTATATATTAAAAATATTTATCTTTTATAAATAAATAGATATAAAATTGTATATTTTAAATATTTTTTAAGCTACAGTTTTAATCATATATTCGTTTACATGTTATATATTTTCTTAATTATTAAAATTAGAAATAATATTTTCCAAAATAAAGAATATTATAATTACACTGATACGCCATTACAAATGAAATATTTAATAAACAAACAGTTTAAAGACTTTTTAACTAAAAATAAACTCTCTATTAAATTTTAAATACCATAAAAATTAGGTGTGAATTATTAAAGCCTATCAAATTCCATAAATACAGAAACAAGTTATGTTTAAAATTTATAAGTTAAATTTGTTTAGAGGATTAAAAAACCAAGAAAATTTTGCAAAAAATTTTATTTTAATCAATTGCTTCTATAAAGATTGGTTCTTCTTAATAAGATCTATCTTTATTGAATTTTTTATTTTATTTTTTCGTAAACTTTATAGTTTTAAGTTTGTTAAAAAGTAAATCATTTTGGTGGGTATAGTATATAATACTGTTTTCAGGTTAGTTGGCGACTTTGTGATCAAAACTAACTTTAGTATCTACTATCAACCACTTACTTTTCATCTTATATTATTGAGTAGTTTTTTTAATATAATTTAAAATTCAACTCTTTTTACCATAGAAGTAAGATTAGCAGAGTTATATACAAATATAGATTTTAATATTAATCATTTTCATTAAAAACTTTACTTGAAAAATGTTTAAATATAAAAATTAATCATTTTCAGAAATTCGAAATCCTATTATAATCGTAAATCTAACACAAGATTTTTATTATTAGAAAACTATTTTGAATTTTTAAACTATTCGGCTTGCTTTGAATAACTTTGGAATACTTTTATATTTATCAATATTTCAATTATTAACATTTAAGCGATTCTTTATAAAAATTTGAGTTATTTCGTATTAAATCAAGAAAAGTATAACCACAAAACTTATTGGTATATATATATTCATGAATGAGACACTGATAATTATAAATTTATCATATAACTTTGTATCCAATTACATACGTAGCTTATGAGAAATTTTGTTTTTTTATTCTTTAGAAATTTGTTTTTTAAATGATTAAAACTTTCATTAAATTGTAGTATTTGTTTACACAGTAACATAACAATTTACAGAAATTATTTTATTTTATTCTAAATATTTATTTAAATCTATTATTAAATTTTGTAAATATATTTATCTTTTGATCAGTATTAATCACAAACAAATTTGGAGATCTCATAAACTATTTATGCTTCATTTATTATACAGCATTAATTACAATTCATCTTTTCCAACTACAGTTTCTTCTTCACTTTCTTCACGAACACCTTCAGAAGAAATACTTTCAAAATGATAAAATTTTGCCAAAAACTTTGTAATTTGCTCAAGATCAAATTCCTGCAAAATATGTTTAAGGTCAAGGACAAAGTGTTATTTTGTTAAAATTATAAAACCTCCTGGCTTGGTTCATCTTCCTTCCAACAAAGCTGACAAAGCTTGGCACTAGGCCAAGCAGCTTTTCCAGTTCTTATATTGACTAAATTATGTTTTTTCCATAGATACAAAAGAGCAGAAGAAGAATCATCAACTAACTATTAAATGATAACATAAAGTGCAAATATCAATTAAATTGTTTAGACTTACATCATTGATGTCAATAACTTCTATTTTCCAGTTGTTTTTACAACTTTGACAAGTGAAAAATGAATTGATGTAACCATTAATTGCATTCAGAACCACAAACGGGTCCATATCTATAAACACCAGCTATTGAATTGCTGGTATTTTAACTGATCATCTTACCTGGGGAAGTTCTATAATATTGTGTCACAATAGTATGAAGTAATTGCCAAAATGCTGATGGAAAATTTTGCTTGTTTATATACTCCTCGTTTGTAGATAAGAAACTTCCGACAGTCTACAGTTTATAAGTGTACTTGTTGATCAGATGACAATAAAAATTAATCAAAGAACTCACATTTTCGGCTCTAGTTAGTATTTGGTGCCACTTGTCCCAGTCTATAACTGTTTTCTTCTTTACAAGCTTACGAACTTTACGAATGAATTTCATAGTTGACTTTCTACCAGGGAAAAACTTTAAAACAAATAATTTAGTAAAGATTTTTGACCAGGAAAATATTTCAATACCTGGTTAAGTACATCCAAAAAAGCTTTCAAGTTTTCTAAATCTTGAGATTCAATTATTTCTTTACCTCCTATCTCTTTTCGGAATGAATAATGCAAAGCTATTTCTAAGTTTTTCATATAGACTTTTTCGTCTCTATTTCAAATGATAGCAGTTGTAAATAAAGTTTAAATTTTTTACCAATAATACTAACTGGTCATCAGATTCAGAATTTGAAGTCAAATCATCTTTAGTTTGAGAAAACAAACCTTCCATTTGAAGCATAAAGTCATTTCTAAAACCTAATAACATTGATGTAAATTGCTTTTGCTGAGAAAGTTGAAAACATTTTCAACTTACTTTTCGAGTTTTTGTCGAAATGTTTAATTTCAATATCCCTGTTTGGTGCTTTAACAAGAGCAGCACATTCTTTTGCTTCGAATGTCACTGAAAACATCTTTTCCAACTCATTTATTGCTTTTCGATTTCGTAAAGATAAGCGTCGAACAACGACGTCATCAAATACCACCATGTCTAATGAAATCTAGATTCATAAGCTTGATTTTTAACAATAATTAAATGTAATTAAATGATAGCTACAACAGTTTCAAACTATAAGTTAACAAAGTTATTTGATAATTCAAAAGTATATAATAAGATGTTTTAATGTTGAAAGATTTTTAAAACAGATCTTATTGATGAAAGATATATAAATGTGTTTGTTTACACTCACAAGTTTCCCAATAATCGAACTTCGCGGCTCTATAATAATTATCAACTTTTCTTGCTTAGTAATTTCTTCAATGTCTTTTTTTCTATAAAAATATTATTTCAACTTTTAGATATATTAGATAATAATTTGTTATGAGCTTGTAAATATGAATGGAAATCACAGAAACTAACACTAAACTAACAATCAATTTCAAAATGAAATTGTTGTGTGTTTCTCTAACACCCCAGCTAGAGTTACTTGAGAAAATCCAAATTAGTTTTATCGTTTTTATGAAAATGATGGTCTTGTAAATAATTAATGATATCATTTTGAACTTTTTCATAGGAGTCTGAATCATCTTTCAATTTGCCGTCAGACCCAAACACCTTTTTGCCTTGAAATTAGTGAAAAATGTTTAAAACATTTGCTTCAAGTTTTCAATCCTTAAATAAACCCTGAATTTGTTTAAAGAAGTAAATAAGAATCACAAACCTTCAAATTTTCGATTAATTCCTTTCGATTTTGCATCAGAAAAAGGTGGAAAAAACTATTCAAAAAAATTTACTCATTTTATAAAATCAACAACAAAATATTTTGTATACTTTTAAATCAGGCATTCCACCAATAAAATAAGGTTTCTTGAAACAAATATTAACTCCATTATCTTTTTTAGTCATTGTTGATTTACCAGCACAGTCCACTGTTCCCAGTTTCAGGAAGTTCCAATCTAAAAAACCCCAAAATTATTTCAATATAAATAAGAGGTATGAAAAAACAACTTTTCATATTTGTTGCTAATTTTTTGAAGGTGGGAGCAAACTGCCTGCAATGACCACACCATTGAGAATAGAATATCACAAACCACGATCTTGAAGAGTTAAGGACCTCCGATCTGAAATTTCAATCTTTTAGTAATCAATTTTACAGTTTAAAATCATAACTTTAGAATATAAAATCATATTTTTACTTGTAGTTGTCTGCATCAAGAATAATGACATCATCAGAAGATTTGTAGATCTTAGAATTAGAAGTTTTATTTTTAGATTCAACATGAAAAATTAAGATTAAAAAAAGAATTAAACCAGGTATGAGTTTCTGCATTTTCAAACTGTCAAAAATGAATAAAAATTATATAAAATAAATATATAAAAAATTAACATATATTATAGATCAATTTAAAAAAAAATCAAGTTAAAAATTATCATTAAATAAATTAATTTTAAACAACATAAAAACTTTTTTTAGTCGAGTAGCGTCCATGACAATAAGTACTAGACTTAACCTGGTGACGTTTCCATCGTACTAATTTGACTTTCACTAAGTTTGGAAAACAACATTAAAACGAAAAATTATTGCTTAGATAAGCTTGAATAATTAATAAAATACAGAAAAATAACTTTGCAACTTACCAAAGAAAACAATTCGTTGTAACAAACAAAATTTTTTAAATTATTTTTTATGTATTTAAAAGCAACAGTTTTTAATTATAATAGTAATTATATATTATCATAATCCGATTTTTTCAGATATAATTTAGGAAAAAAATATTTTTATGATTTTTATTGCTCATGACTTTGTAGCTTTTATTTTACAGTTAGAATTTCCAATCGTGGAACTTGAAAATAATATTTCATCAATTCTTAGATAAAGATATAGAGTTTGTTGTGGTTTAAATTTTTTTATTATTAATTTGTGTTGACAATTCTTCGGATTAAAAAAGAAGAGACTTAAATGTAAAACTTAGATTATTTATTATCCCTACTTTTAAGTTCTTTAAGGTTTTTTTATCTTTACTTTGGAATAAAATCAAATAATACTGATAACGCGATCTAAGAAAGTTTAAATGAAATAGGAAAGATTTTGTAAATTTTAAAGAAATGTAATTTATAAGGTTTTGACTTTGAATTAGTTTAACACTTGTTAGGCAGTAGCACAAAATGGAAAACAACTTTACAACTGAAAATTTTTCATGGTTTTCAAGGTTAAGTGAGCTGTAAACAAACAATTATTCAGAGATAATACTAATAATTATTCTTAAACTTTTAAGTTTTAAAATTAAGTAGCTCAGTTTAAAAAATGACTTGTTTGAGAAATGTTAGTTTTCGATCTATAACTGACTAATATTAATCCATAAAATAACATAAATGTTCATACTATGTAAGTATTTTACAGGATTTATCCAGCTTTAGGCTTACACACTGCTTTCTTGAATACATTAAGGTAATTTCTTTTTGAATTCAAATGCTGTGGAATTTGAAGATTAAAATTCTGATTTCATTAATTATTGAATTTTATCTGTCTTCATTAAAAAGTTTGAGGCTTGTTATTAAGTTTATCTTATTATTGAAATACAGTATAGTGTTAGGATATGACATGTATACAATACAACGGTTAGTAGTTTGTTCAATCTAATAATTTATGAGTGAACAGACTTAAATAATTAATCAAATGAAAATCAATCATAAAATCTTTTGGAAAGATTTGCAGATGAAGGTCAAAACCCTCCTAAGTGTAAGCGAAATAAGCAGTTGTTAATACAAACTAAGCAAGTTTTCTGAAAATGAATCGATACTTTTAAGAACTTTGCTGAACGAAGCAAAAAATTGAAGTGTTTTCACTTTTTTAATATATTCAATTTAAAATTGAAGCTGCTGTGCTTGCAAAACTATAATAAGTTAGTTTCAAGCTGCAGAATTAAACTTATTGCTTAAAATTGATCAGCCTTAAAGCCAAAGAAATTTAATAAACTTTCCTTTGATGCTCAAATCAGTTCGATAGAAACAATTTCTAACAAAATGACTCTATTATATTGTAGTCGAAATAGATTAGGGAAAAGAATAGTCCTAAAACATATTTGACTTAAAACAGAAGATTATCTATAAGAAAAAGAATACCAAATATAAAATAAGGTACAACAACTGTTTTATTGAGTTGAATCGATTTATTATTGTGTCAAATCGAAACTATTTAGTCAACAATAAAGTCAAATAGTTATCCTAACGATAAACTTGTTGTTAATAGAGGGTGCTAAAGAGTTGAACCAACATTATACCTGCATTGATAGCTACTTCTTAACATTAGTTATTTAAAATGTGGTTGAAAGAAATTTTCACTTCAGAAACAAAAATGTTACATTTTAATTCTGTACATAAAAGCAATAAAAATAAATTTTCTTAAAATTACAAGAAGTATTTTGCAAGTATATATGATTACTATTATGACTAAAGATATAAATGAATTCTCTAAAGATAAGGCTTTAAAACTTTTAATTTTTTGGTAATTTTCAATAGTTACAAACCTACTAAAGTAAACCAAGTAGAAAATGAAAATTTGATTAAATATTTTCTTTAAACATGTTAGGACAATGAGAAGACAGTTAAAGGAAATGCGTGACTAACTAATAAGCAGCCGATCTTTTTTACATACACTGTCTATCATTGTTATTTCATTACTTGAAAACCTCAATTATATAGACGTATTTAAAATCTTTTATTCAATTCCATTATAAGTAAACTACAAAAATTAAGTTATATATACGTTTGTAGTTGACTTATATGATGACTTACTTACTTTGCTCGTCACTTTTAATTTAATTTTCTGATTCAGTTTTGTCTAAAGAAATGATCAAAACTCTTTTCCTAATTGAATATATTCGCTTGTATTCTGTCAAAAACTGTTATTTTGCTTTGTTGTGTAACACTAAATGGAAATCTTGGGATATATTTTTCAGCCTGCACTTGTTTAATTAACTATAACTAATTTACTAATGTAACAATTGTTTTCATATTGTAAAATCAACTATATATTATTAATAGCGAAATAGAAATACTGAAATTAAAACACTTCAAAAATTTATACTAATTTATGCTGATTGTAGTTTAGTATTTTAACAACTTTACTCAAATTATCAAGTCTTAAAAACCACTGTATTACTTGTAAATTCAAACTTGTATTCATTTCTAAAACTCTCTAATTTAAACCAAACTCTTTTCTTAAGACAACTACCAATTATTTGAAAAAAGATTCATAAGTAATCTTCATCTAAGTGCTTATAGCTAAAGATAAAATCATTATACTTAGTACTAGAAGTTAAATTTCATATAAATTGTTTCTTTTAATCTTTAAATGATTTCAGTCTAACAGCTTTATTATTTTATATAAATATTGATTTTTTACTTTTAGGTTTTTAGTTATTTTTCTGTTTTATTGAAGATATGTAGCAACAAGCAACTCTAACTCTGATTCATATTTAGTACAAAAAGTTTTATCAGATTTAACTTCTTATCAAATTTTAACCGAAAACGTATCAATTATTCAATGAATTAACGATTTTGCTTAAAAATGTGTTTAAAATGATTGCAATTTTCGTAAATATTTTTAAATATTTGAAAAATTGAAAGTACTTTAAATTAAACTATAGCCAGAATTCAGTTATATATAAAATCTCAAAAAAGAAAAGTATATTTTTGATATTATTTCAAAAGTTTAAAATCTATAAATACTATTTTATACTCTATTAATCAACAAAAATGTATTTTAAGTCTCTTTCAAATCTCTATTAAAGGATAATTTAAAAATATTCAAAGTTAAAACATTTGTAGTTTTGAGAGCTGTCCTAAAAGACTAAAGCATTTGAATGAATATAACTTATTTTGCTGCACTGTAAGTTGCATCGTTAGTAAATTTGAATGTATTATTTTATTTTATCCGTAAACAAATTAACATAAATACTGATAAACAATTTCTATGTGAGTGATCTTTAACTGTTTCAATTCATTAATATTTTAGGCTTGAAAAATAAATAGTTTTTTTGTAGAAGATAATTTGACATTACTGAAACAATTTTAAAAATCTATAAACAGTTTTTAAAAATCTAAATATTATGTAAACATTATCAAAACAATAGTTGAGTTTTCTTTTTATAACAAAATATATATTTTTGCTAGATAAGAACTTTGAAAATTTTGGGTTTGGCAGTACTTGGCTATAGAACAAACAAATCATTATTCAGTTACTTTCAGAGCTGGAAAATATTTCATGAGCAACAAGACTAATTTTTTTATTGTTTTTATACTTTCACTGCTTAGGTTGATTTTTAAGAAAAATATAAAAACAATTTTACAAAAAAGGTTGAAATTTTACAATTGAAAAGATACATAAAAATAGAAAAGTATATACATAAGTGTGAACAACAATAAGTGGTTCAAATACAGAATTTCGTGTATGCTGAAAGTTATTCCACCAAGATGGTTTAAAATAAATATACATTAAAGAAAATGAAACATAAGAAAGAAAAAAACAAGAAGAAAATCAAGATACAAAATGAAAGTTTCTCAAGAAGCATAAACTTAGAAACCTTATGATAAATGTTTACACTATTTGAAATGTTAAGAACAACGAATTATCACTGAAAGGATAACTTGGATCAAAAAGATTTATTTTAATCATTTATTTTATGAATAAAATCTCATTTCTATTTTCGCTTGTATATTTTTATCGCTAACAATCAGGTGATTTTTTAAAAAAAAGGTGAAAACTGTATGAATGAAATTCGGTATTTTTACACTTTAGAGGTGTAATTATAATTTTCTCTTCCAGCTTCAAAAAAAGATCCATTTTCTTTTTTAGACTTGATATTAAAAATAATTTTCCTTCTGCTTACTTTTTCAAAACAGCTTACATACAGGAAGAAAAAACCCTGTTAAAACCGATTGAGACAATTAACCTTTTGATACAGTCATATTTAGAGATTTTTCAAGTTTGAATAATTATTTGTTATAAATTACACAAGTTTCTATTACTCTAAACTCAAATAAGCATTCACATTACCCCTTAAAGTTTATTTTAGACCTGCTATATTATTAAGCAATAGACATAATAACCTTACTTAATTTCTAATGAATAGGATATTGCTTGATATGTAAAGACTTACTTGTAGTGAGTTAAATCCAACAAATACCCACATACAAATTTCATAGTAACTGTTCATAGCTTCCCAACTAGCTATCATAGATGCCCAACTGATTGAATGAATCAGAGTAAATATCGCAAATACCAGCAAATGTCTCTTATTTGCATTAGCAATCTAAAGAGGTTTTTGAAAAAATATGTTCTTAAAATTGCAGTTTTCTACTCACTTTTTTATGGCTGTTATTGCTTGAAATTCGAAACAAAACTAATGAGATTGCAATTACAAAGATGCTGATAACACCGGCAAAAAATAAGAACCCACCAAGGAAGGCATACTCATGTAACCAACATGTTGCATGTGAAAAATAATAACTTGGAGCTGCACTGGCGTTACCTGAGTTAGTTTCAAATTAAACATCTTAAGATTAATTCAAGTAATGCTTACATCTCAAAGTCGAGGAGTGTGGGGCTGAAACTTTGTCAAAATAACCCAACGTAATTCCCGCTGTTGCTGCAACTACAATTGCAGCAGCACCGTAGTTTAGGATAGTTGTAAGTATAATAGATCCTCTTTTTTCCCAAAGTTCATTTTCCTAAAAATATCTTTTTGTAAAAGTAAAAAGTACTTTGGCTGATGTACTTACTTTTTCACTGTTATCATAAATTCCTTTTGCTATAGATGCTAACCAGAACCAAGCTGATAAGCCAAGAAAATGTTGTATAATAGCTATGATGTGGCAATACTTAGCTGTTTGAACAGTGATATCAATCACCAGTATAACAGCGAAAAATAGAGTTGTAACTAAAGCAAAGTTGATACATTTAAATGATTCGGTTAAATGAGTTTTTTTTCTGTAAATAAATTCATGATTAAAGTAATCCTCCAATAATCCAAAATTTGCATTACTTACTTACTACAACAAAGAATCAACAAGGTAATCGTGAAGCCAGCCATCGAAAGGATGCAACTAGCTAAAACTGGTGTTGAATATAGAGGTTTCACTCGTTCATTGTTATTTGTCTGTATAAAGTTGTTAAGAAGTTCAGTTGAATTCAAGTTTAACATTTGTTTTTTTTTATATAAATATTTTTTAAAAGAATTTATTATAAAATTTTCTATTTTATTTACTGGATTATATTTTATATAAAGTATTTAAAATTATTTTGCTAGCAGCAAAATTTACTAACCAAAACTAATGCATAGTTCGATAGTTTGTAGCAAAAACAAACAGGATTTTTAGGATCAGTATCATCAAGACAACAGTCATCAGAAGAGAATTCATATGAAATTTTATCCCAAGAAAAACAAACTATTTGTTTCTACAACAATTTATTTTTGTTAGAACCAATTAAAACACAGTTAACTTGGCAGCAAAACTATATTTCGTCATTTACTGTATTGAACTTGAATTTATTCCTTTAAAATTATAATAAGCTAATAAACGAGTAATATTTAGCAACAAAATGAGAAATCTACATATTTATTTTTAATGAGCCCGCTTCGATGGCTTTATTGCTATATTGGTCTATTTAATGAAACATGTTAATTGGTAAAGGAGAAAATAAAATAAATTGGTTAAAGTCATTTTAAACGTGAGTTTTCTGGTTTAAAATATATCTTAAAGATATGATGAAGAAAATTGCAAATATTTCAGTTTGATATACAAGTAAATAAAAGCTTTACCTGTATACCATAATCATTACGGCCAGTATATTTTTCAAACCGTGGTTGGTAACTCAACGAAACTGGTTTCGTTAACCTCAAGTCACTGTCATGGTTTCCCACTAGCACGCTAACAAGCTAAAACAGAAAAATAAAATAAATAAATGTAGACTCTAACATCTTAAACTAACCCTTGAATCTAGTGAAGAGTTGAAGAAACGATTACTGTTTTTATGGACTACTACAGCTGCAGTTTCAGAAGGGTTTAAATCAAGTTCTTCCAATGGTATTCTTACATCTATAACATCGATGTCACCTTTGTTGTTTTCTCTTGACGTATGTATCACAAATTCAGTTTTATTTTGAGGAGGTTCAACGACCTGAATCATTTGAACAATTTATGATTGATTAATTTATTTATGAGCTTATTACTGACTCTTAGAGCTGCTATAAACGTTTTACAAAAATATAAATTACAAAATTATAAGCCAAATTAAAAGTAGTTCAAATTTTAGTTCATCTGAAATTACAACTTTTTCTTCAAAATAAATATATTCTAAGAAATTATTTTACCTTGACATAAAAATCTTTAACGTCAATCACAACTTCTTTTAAATGATTCAAATTTGCATTAACAAGATCCTTCTTAAGGAGTTCGACTACATCATAGGTTTCGTCAAAATGGTTATCATTGCTAAAAGGGATTTTATTCACGATATTTTCAACCATCTTCTCATTAATAACCTGTAATTAGGTGTTACTTATAAATATTTTTTCGTATTCTTGTTTAAGAAAAATAAAGTTTAATGAAAGTTTTATTAATTTTTATTGACAACAATCAAATGTTTTAGCAAATTAAATAAGAAACAAAAATGATTCTACCTCAGGATCATTAGAAGGACATTGAAACTTTTGAAAGGTTTCCGTATCAAAAGTAGCAGGTTCTTCATGATCTTTTGGTTTCTTGTTCAGTTTACACAAAATTTGGGCTTTCGCTTTACCTATAAACCAAAATCGTTGAAAACAACTCTATCATTATTCTTAAACAGCTTTTTTCTATTTTTCAATCAATCAATGAATTTGAGTTACCTGTTTTTTCACATTTTTCATTAGATGTTGACAATGAGCTTTCATTAGCCTTATTGAATGTGAAACCTTTGTATTCAAACTGTTCGCAATGTGCTGTAAAAAACAAAATTAATTTATGAATGAAAATAAATTCAATGTATATTGATCAACATGTTTTGACGGAAGTCTAATCTAAGCTAGTAGTTAGGAGAATGTAGATAAACAAGTTCTTCGTAGTCACCTTCACAAGTTGACCCATTTTCATAATAACCATCTTTACATTTGCACTTGTAGCTACCTTCCGTATTGCTGCATTTAGTGCGTTCAGGACAGTTATAAGTTCCTATCTTACATTCATCAATATCTAAGTAAAAACATTTCAACTTTACTTGTAGATATACCCACCAAAATCTAAATTTGGTTTTAGTTTTATAATTAGATGATTTACAAAACTTAAAGTTTATAGGAAATATATATTGACTTCTATTTTTGCAAAATTTGTTGTTACAGATATAAAGTTTTGATAATTCACGTCATTAAAATGAATAAATACTTTATATGGATATTATATGTATCATTTTATTGATCAAAAAACTTTATTTAGATTTTCAAAGTATTATTTTTAGTCCAGACTTAATTTACTGAAACTGCCATTAATAAGCCTACTATAAGCTATAAAGTGAAATTTATAGATTAGGACTCTTGTTGAAATTGAAAACACTCACCTAAACACTTCATACCGCTTTTAGCGTACCCGGTTTGACAGTCACATTGAAAAGATCCTGGTAAGTTTGTACAAACTGCTTTTTTATGACAAACTGAACCAAAACTGTCTTGACACTCGTCAATATCTGCATAAAAATTTATTTGAAATCATAAAGCAGAAAAAAAACTTATTAGATGAAAGTCATTTTTTAATTAATTATTCAAATCTCATAAACGGCATTTCATTAAAACATTTTCAAAAGTTTTTAAAGCAAGGAGAGTTGTTTATGTTTTGTTTTATATAAGATATAAATTCAAAGCTTATTTGACAAAAACCTTTAATCTAAACAACTGAATGACTATTTATATAAGACCCACCAACACAAGATTTTCCTTTAAACTTGTAGCCATCATTACATTCACAACTAAAACTGCCTTGGCTGTTAATACAATGTGCAAAATTTGGGCAGATGACATTTCCATTTTGGCATTCATCTATATCTAAATTGAAGAAATATGTAAACAATTAATTTCTAAACATAATTTGCGGTCTAATAACGTTTTTGTATATGTCACTAATGTTTGTTGTAAGTTCCTTAAGTCATATTTCTTATGTATATTACAACAGTGTTGTTTACTATTGATATAAACGATAAGCAAAACATTTCTGAGTATAAAGTATCGATTTTAACAAAATTTTGTTATTATTGAGGTTTATAAATCTTTTTTAAAATAATGTTTATGTTTAAAATGTTATTAATTTAATAATAAAAATGTTAAAATTCAATTAAATCACTTTAAATCAGTAAGTTATTTTACGTTAAATTAACCTACCGCATTTAGCTTATTTATCTAGTTAATATTTTCAAGCATATTTACAAATTAATTTACCCTGACACGTAGAACCATCTCCAGTATAACCTTTCTTGCATTCACAACTGTGGTTACCATGGTGATTAATGCAACTTGCTAAAGGTGAGCAGGTGTGGTTATTACTGATACATTCATTGATATCTAAACCAAAAACAATTCATTGTTTATTTCTTTTATATCATCTTTACAAAACAGTTTGAAAAATAAGTTTCAAACCATAATACAATCAAATATAAAAATGAAAGAAGTTAAAACGAATTTTGAAAAGTATTTAATGTTGAAAGTTCACTAAACAAAGTAGCTATTTACAGATCTTTATAAAGTTATATACTAAAATTAAAAATAAAATAAAGATTTATTAAAAACTTTTGTTTATAAACACTAATTATTTTAAAACGTTTTAAAAATATCCAAATTGTATTTTTTTGAAATGTTTATTTAAACATTTTTATCTAATTATTTTCATCTTCTTAATATTTGACCAAATTATTTAAAGATCAAATAACTTCCCATTGAACTTGGACTTTATTAGTTGAAAAATTTTGGCAAAAATACCAAACCTTCACTAGGCATATTCTAATTACAGTTTGTGTTTTGCAAAGGCATTTGGTCGCGTTATATGAAATAACAAACAGTTTATTAAGCAATACACATAAAAGAGCGTCCTGTTAACCTTTCATAGACCGAAAGATCGAAGTAAAAGTGACAGTTTATTCAAGTAGCCTAGAATGACGTGAAATTGTAGCTTTAATTTAGTTGATAACAATTATTTATAAGATTTTAAAAATTATGGTTTAATATATTTTCATTAAATTAAGCTAAATAAATTAATTGAAATCTTAAAGTTGAATTTAATTATAGTGTTGTAATACTTTGCTCATATAATTATTTGATTAAATTATTTTGTGTTTATATTCTTTGAAAGCTAAGTTATTCTCCAAGTTTTCTACATCATTTATATTAAAAGAAAATATAATTATCAAGTTAAATATACAGTATAATTTTATCTAACTAGTTTATCTACTTAGTTATAAATTGAAAACCAGATTCTAATTTTATAGAATAAAAACATTTTATGAGGAAAAGGTGACGTGACGTACCTTCACAAGAAAAACCATTTCCTGCAAAACCAAAAGTGCATGAGCACTTATAACTTCCCTGGATATTGATGCAATCAGCGTTTTTGTGACAGCTATCAGTCTCTTCCTTACATTCATCAATATCTAAATAAATAATATAAATAAATAATATATTTTATGTCCATTAATTTTGTAAATTAACTCAACTTCTTAAAATTTTATCTTGTCTTATTTTTGATGTATTACTTAACAATTGAACTAAATCATTAACTTTTAACGAGCTTATGCAACTTGTTTTTTGATTAAATTGTTTTCTAGAAAATGTCATTAATTCATATAATGTTCATGTCGCAACCCTTAATATGATTGAAGCTTTGTCTTATACAAAAGTTCAAATCTATCTTAAGTACAATATTAAAAGAATTAATAAAAAGGTGAAAATGATTGAAAGAAGCCAACAAGACATTTAGTATTTTAAGGATGTGTTTAATAAGTTATTAAAACATTCTCAATCACCTTTGCATTGGAAGCCATTTCCTGTGTATCCTTTATTACACTGACAAGAATAAGATCCCTTTTCATTGATACAAACAGCTTGTTCCGAACAAGGATAACTTGTTTTACACTCATTAATATCTGAAAAAGTTGATCAAGTTTAAAATTAATGAACCTCAAATATAATTTAAAATAGCTTTTTACTTAAAGTAGTTTTAAAGCTGTGAATAAACTATTACAGATTTGTTGAGCTGAAAATTTGTGATAAAAATTTAAAATTTATTCAAAATTTAAAAACTTTTAATTCATAATGTTTCTTTTCAACTTTATAATCGTGCCCTGAGCTTCTTTTTGTTATATTTAATGAATACATTGAAGATAATTTGGGTGAAAAACACTTTTAAATACTTGAAAATAATTTAATTGAAGAGAAAATTGCAAGCCAACAATCATATTTTTGAATTTAAACGTTTTGTAATTTCCTATATAGCGTAGTTTCCGCTCTTAGCTTAACATCTTTGAAAATATCAATTTACATTGAATGACTAAAGAGAAATTTAAACGTAAACACAATCTCCTTTTCTATCAGAACACTTTCGATTTTGAAATTTAATTTGTTAAAAATTTATCAATAACATTTGAAAGTTGATAATTCAATTCAATTTTTTTTCGGTAGCTTAATTCAAACACTTTACTTTTAGTGAAAAAAGCTCCGATTTCATAATCTAAAATGATTTATTTTTAGTTTTTCGACGTTTTTGAGCCTATAGCTATCTTAAAAAATCCAAAATTTTATCTTTTTACCTAACGATACAACTTTATAAAACTAATTTGCAAGATATTAACTATCTATTATTGTGACTGACAATGACAACTGGAACTCACCTACGCACGAAAAACCATTTCCAGAAAAACCATTGTTACAGCTGCATGAAAAGCTACCATTCGTGTTTGAACAAACAGAATTAATGGAACAAAGGGGTGGTTTTTGTAAACACTCATTAATATCTGTAATAAAAAATTAGTCGTCTATAATTAATTCCATAAACAAATTTAAAAGCAATATTATTTTACCTATGCATTCATCACCAACACTAGTAAACCCTGGGTTACAAGAGCATCTAAAACCTCCTCTTGTATTCTCACATGTCGAGTATTTACTGCAGTTATCTATTCCTAGTAAGCATTCATCTACATCTGAAGATCAAAGTTTAATTGAAACAAAAATATCAATTTAAAGTAAGGATATAAGATACTAGTCTTAAAAAATTTTATATAGTTTTAAAGCTGAACTTCAGAATATTTGCAAAATAGATTTGAAACGAATCATAAAAGACTGTTGGCTCAGTCATAAGGCTTTCAAATGACTTTAACAACAACTAGCGATTCTTAATTCTTCAATAAAGTTTTCAATTGCGTCAATAAATCAGTTTAAATGATTTTTCCGGCGAAGTCATAACATCCTATATGAAGAAAAGTTTTGTGACTCTAGAGTAAGATCTTTTTATTTCTTAGACTTATATCGGTTTGCCAGTTTAAGTACCTTTAAATACGGTTATGAGCCGATTTCAAACTTACAATATACCAAACAGAAAGATTTAAAAAAACACACCATTGCAGACCATGCCATCTCCTAAGAAGCCAGGTAGACAAGAACAAGAGAAACTTCCTTCTTTGTTGATGCAATAAGCATTGGACGAGCAATCGTCTCTTCCCGTCGTACACTCATCAATATCTTTCGTTTAAATTAGTTTTACTTCAATAAAAGTAATATTTAAACGTTGCTACCTTCACATAAGAAGCCACTTCCTTCATAACCACGATTGCATGTACAATTGTACGAACCAACCGTATTAAAACAACTTGCCATAGAAGAACACTGGTGACCAGCTTCACATTCATCAATATCTATTAAAATGTATAAATTAACAATAATTCAAACACTCTTATGATATAATTTCGATATTATTAAAATTGAAGTCAAAAACAAACCTTGACACGAAGTATAACCGTCTCCTTTTGTACCGTCCCAGCACTTGCAGCTATAATTACCCGGAATATTAGTACAATGAGCATATTTATGGCACACATCATAACCACTGGAACATTCATCGTTATCTGAAACAAAACCAATGTAAAATATATCCTTCAAAACTTTTTATTTGACGTATTTAGATGAATGTAAACAATGATCTAAAATAAATACTTTAATTTCATCTTTTGTAGTCTGAAATATACCTGTACAGTTGAAGCCGTCTCCTGAATAACCCATATGACACTTGCAAGCGTAACCTCCTTTACTGTTTAAGCATTCAGCATCCTTAGAACAGTTGTGAGTTCCCAATTTACATTCATTTATATCTGTTCAAATTAGATTTTTGATTTCAGTTGGTATTTGATAAACATAAATCTTTTCTAGTATAACCAATAATTTAATTGAAAAGTTTGTATAATTACCCATACAAGGTGGACCTTCATACCCATCATGACAAGTACAATAAAAGCTACCAATAGTATTATGACAATCGCTATGAACACCACAGCTGAAAGGATCAGAACACTCATCGATATCTGCAAATAATCAAAATCAAAAGGTTTCAGGAAGTTGGTTTTTATCAATATTGTAAAAACTTAATGATTCATATAAATTTCTAAATTAGTTTCTAAAAGGAAAATATTCAAAACAAATTTCTAGTAGCAATAGAACCGATACAAAACTAATGAGTCTGAATTTTAAGAAGGGTCATACAAGTATTCCAATTTAGCTTTAAACTGAATTTTTACGAATAGGTATGCTGATGTAACTCATTAATTAAACAACACACCATTGCAGACCATGCCATTTCCTAAGAAGCCAGGTAGACAAGAACAAGAGAAACTTCCTTCTTTGTTGATGCAATAAGCATTGGACGAGCAATCGTCTCTTCCCGTCGTACACTCATCAATATCTTTCGTTTAAATTAGTTTTACTTCAATAAAAGTAATATTTAAACGTTGCTACCTTCACATAAGAAGCCACTTCCTTCATAACCACGATTGCATGTACAATTGTACGAACCAACCGTATTAAAACAACTTGCCATAGAAGAACACTGGTGACCAGTTTCACATTCATCTATATCTATTAAAATGTATAAATTAACAACAATTCAACTTCCTTGATATAATTTCGATATTATTAAAATTGAAGTCAAAAACAAACCTCGACACGAAGTATAACCGTCTCCTTCTGTACCGTCCCAGCACTTACAGCTATATTTACCAGGTAAATTAGTACAATGAGCATATTTATGGCACACATCATAACCACTGGAACATTCATCGTTATCTGAAACAAAACCAATGTAAAATATATCCTTCAAAACTTTTTATTTGACGTATTTAGATGAATGTAAACAATGATCTAAAATAAATACTTTAATTTCATCTTTTGTAGTCTGAAATATACCTGTACAGTTGAAGCCGTCTCCTGAATAACCCTTATAACACTTGCAAGCGTAACCTCCCTTACTGTTTAAGCATTCAGCATCCTTAGAACAGTTGTGAGTTCCCAATTTACATTCATTTATATCTGTTCAAATTAGATTTTTGATTTCAGTTGGTATTTGATAAACATAAATCTTTTCTAGTATAACCAATAATTTAATTGAAAAGTTTGTATAATTACCCATACAAGGTGGACCTTCATACCCATCATGACAAGTACAATAAAAGCTACCAATAGTATTATGACAATCGCCATGAACACCACAGCTGAAAGGTTTGGAACACTCATCGATATCTGTAAATAATCAAAATCAAAAGGTTTCAGGAAGTTGGTTTTTATCAATATTGTAAAAACTTAATGATTCATATAAATTTCTAAATTAGTTTCTAAAAGGAAACTCTTCAAAATAAATTTCTAGTAGCAATAGAACCGATACAAAAATAATGAGTCTGAATTTTAAGAAGGGTCATACAAGTATTCCAATTTAGCTTTAAACTGAATTTTTACGAATAGGTATGCTGATGTAACTCATTATTTGATGGTATAAGTAAAAGTTTTCAAGAAGCAAACTTATTCAATTTAAAAATCTCTGATTATGATAATAAACAACTTTTGAAGGTGGGTGTATAAAGACGCGTTTCCTTATGAAGTATTTTACACACAAATATGTATAAACTCTGATTATAGCAACTAACATTAAAGTTGAACAATCACCTGTACAATAGTTGATTCCATCGCCTCTGTAGCCAATATCACAAACACACTGATATCCACCTAAATTGTTTTGACAATGCCCATTAACAGCACATTTATTTTCTAAAATCTTGCATTCGTTGACATCTAAATGTAATAAGAACTTGTTATTTAATAAAATTGTGTAGGCAATTTTATTAAAAAATTCTAAGTATAATTATAAAACAAACTTGCCAATCTCTGCTTAATTTGCTTTTGCTTCTAAAAATTATAACTCAACAACTAAACCTTGCAGATGAAAAAGATGTCTCACCTTCACAAATATGTCCATCTCCAACAAATCCATCTTTACATTGACATTCAAATCCTCCAAAAGTGTTATTACAGTTTGCATTAATTGAACAATTATCACTTTGTACATGACATTCATTAATATCTAGTTGAAAAATATTCAAATAAGTTTTGATGATATCAGCAATCTTATAAGACATGGTACCAACCACTGCATATATATCCATCACCGGTGTACCCCGGTAGACATAGACAGGTATATCCGCTCGTAGTGTCAGTACAACTAGCATAGGGAGAACAAGTATGTTTATTAGTAGAACACTCAAAGATCTCTGAAAATTTCATAAATAATCATTAAAGTATCTATGTAAAAAAATAGGTAACAAATGATAAAAACAAATTTAAATCAAGAAAGTTACCATCGCATGTGAAACCGTTCCCTTCATGTCCAGGGTTGCACTTGCAGTTGTATGAGCCAATTGTATTGACACATTTTGCTTGTTGTGAACAGTTGTTTGAGCTTGATTTACATTCATCAATATCTGTTAATGTAAGGTTTTGATGTGAAATAAATTATTCAAATAAAATGATGTTACCATGACAAACTCTTCCATTCCCAGAATATCCATCATTACAAGCACATTTATAGCTTCCTACTAAGTTGATACACTTAGCACTGGTCGAACAAATTTTTTGGTTATGCTGACATTCGTTTATATCTAAAAAGTTTATTGGATATTAAAAGTACCAACAATTATTACAGTTGACAAACCTTCACAAACTGTTTGATTCGACTTAAATATAGATTTAAATCCACTTCGACACAAACATCTATATCCACCGTCCTCATTGATACAATCAGAATTTTCTGTGCAAGCATCAGAGTTTTGGCATTCGTCAATATCTAATAGAAATAATATTTGTTAGTATTCAAAATTTTTGTGCTTCAATTGGTCAGTAGTTTTCACCATGACACTCAGTCCCATTCCCTGTATACCCTCTTATACATTCGCATATATGACCGCCTATTATATCATGGCAGTGACTATTAACAGAACATTTGTGCAAATCTGGATCAGCGCATTCATTGATATCTGTTATAAGAAAGTTTAAAAATAATTTAAACAAAATTGTATAAAAAAATTTTTCAAGGCTTTCTCTAACAAGTTATTGAAAAACTTTCTAATTACTTCCTGACTATTCCAAAGCTAATTTTAAATTCTTAAAGTAATTTACCGTAAGGCATGATGGTCATGTTTAAACCAAGTCCTGAGTCTGCCACATCAGATATAAGTACAAATGTAACATAATCTTTTTGTAATATTATTTCACTGTTGGTATGAGATAAACTGTAGACTTGCATAGCTGGTTTCTTCCCAGCAATTATAGATGTGTTATAATCTTCATATATCTATAAAAATTTAAATTTTTTTTATAAGAGTTTATGTTTGAAAAACATAAATTACCTGTAGGTAATCATATCTTGATTCCAAATCAAGTTGTTCAAATTTAATTTTGATATGATGAGTCCTGTTTGAATAGCGTGAAAGAGAACAGTTCATCCTTGGAGGATATGAGCGTGCACTGCCGTATCCAGGTGAAATGATTACCTCAGGATCAGTTAGTAGAGTTGGTTCTACGGAACTAGAGCAGAAAACTGTTTCTGGTACTCCAGCTATTGTATGATTGAAACAAATGATGTTATTAGTTGTTGTTGGTGATGTGAAATGCAAACAAAATTGTTGGATACTAATTTCAGAAAGATTTTATCAATTTATTTTTCGGTGTTTGGTATTTATCTATTACTTCTATTGAGAGATTATAAAAGGTAGCTTTATAGATCAACAGTTTTTCTATTATTCGATATTATCACCAGAGAGAGATCTTATAGTAAAATTTATTCACTCAGTAAAATTTAAAATTAAGAAGTTACTATAAAATCCATATTAAAATGAGTTTTCGTCAATTTTATATTTAAAATAAACGTCAAAAAAAGTTTAAATATTTAGATTCTGTTAAAAATAAGGTTTCAGTTAAAATAAATCTGATCTTAAAAAAGTTTTCTACTTTTAAAAGGTATCTTGGATTAAGATTGTCGGAAATTTTTTACTCTAAATTAAATACAAAAAGTACAAAATTACCTGAGGATCTGCTGCTCCATGTAAGAAAGATCAAACAAAAAATGAAGAATAAATTCATATCTAAATTACAGTAATTTATTGAGTTTAACCAAATAAAATTATAAATGATAAATCTGTACAAATAAAAATGAAAAAAATCATTAATTCTATTTCTCAATATTTTTCTCTTTTAAAGTTAGTTTTAATTTATTTTTTTTCTCAACATATACGAATAAAATCAAAACTTTTGAGTACAATTACACTAAAAATCGTTGCTGTCTGACTTCTTTAAAGTTTTAAATTGAACTTTTGAGATAAATTGTCTAATTTATATAGTCAAATCTGACTTAAGAAAAAATATTTTTTACAAAAGTTAGATTTCTTTAGCTCTTGGTCTTCATCTAGCGGTTAAAAGTTTATTAAGTATTTCATTTAAGTTCTTGCAGAAAAATGATTATAATTAGTTTTATAGACCACAATGTATGTGATAATGAACAAAAAAGTTTAAATTTAATTAATACTTTTTGTTTTGATTTTATTTAGTATAAATTACAATTTAAAATGCATAAATGAATTTTTTTTTATCACATTTAAAGTCATAATTTGTTGTATAATGAGTTTATAAAGATTAATTGTTAGTAGTGAAAAAAGAAAGTTTTTTGATATTTAAAGAACCTTGTTGATTGTTTTATTGTTGCCTTTTAGATTGTTTTTATCATCAAATAGTTAATCAAATTCTTTGAACTCAATTAAAAGTATTTTTTAAAATAATTTTAAAACAACAATAAGGTAACAATAAGAACAATTACTGTTTCCAGTTTGTTTATTCAAACTTTGTAAGCAAATATCTATTTACAAAGTTTTATTATTATTTGTTTTTTTCACACCAGATTATATCATAAGTCATACATTCATATTGAACATTTTGAAAGAACAAATTTATTGTATTCATTTTTAAATATTTATTGATTTTATTTAACGCAGTTTATACATTCTGAAGCTCTTATAGTAAACAAAGCAAAACAATTTAAGCAGATAGATAATTAAAAGGTCGACAAAATCGCATTTGATCATAATTATTATAGAAAAAATAAGAACACTGTACAACTATAAATAAAATATAAATTTAGAATCAAAAATATAAACATTGTAATGAAGAAAAGGATTAGTTTTGAAGCTTTTAAACGGAGTTATTAATGACTTGTTATTGTTTATCTTTTAATAATTGATCAATAGAAATAATGACAGTAAGGTTATTATTAAATTGTTTGAGTGTTTTTACTATTACGATTTGTGAAACTGGGTCAAAGGTGTTGTGATTATCTGCATAGATAGTATTGGTTTTTATATTATTTGCTGATTAACATAGCCACTGATTGAGACTAGACAAATGCTGATCACTAGGAAAAGTTTAAAAAGATAACAATTTGACAATCAAATACTACATTTTTGTAAGAAGTTTGAATTATTTGCAAATTGATGATTCAACAGAAGCTACTAGCAGAAGATTTTGGTGGGTGAGTAGATGGTTTATTACTGTCTCCATTATTGTGAACTAGTTTAATAATGAAACTAAAAGTGCATAATGAACTGACGGTAATTGGAAACTAAAGGCATCTAACAGATTCTAGAACAAGATAAATAAAGTGCTTAACAAATTAAGAAAGAATTGTTCAGGTGTACGAGTTAACGTGTCTTTAATTTTGTGACTCCAGTTGAAAATTAGTGATAATAAAACCATCCATAAGTGTTGATTTCTTCTCTTTTTTTATTATATTTTTCAAATCATTGTTCTTAGTGAAGAATCTTTTTAAGTTTGGTTGAAAAATCAAGTATTATCAAAACCACTGAGATATGACTTTTGATTTGTATCAATAAGCCATGTAATGTATGAATCGGGATATATATTTGATTTAAAAAAGTTAAGTAGTTTACGTGATGAACTGCTGTTAGAAATTTGAATTACATTATTGACGTGCCAGTTATTTTTCTAATAGTAAAGCTGAAAGTTTGGTTTATAGGTATATTTGAGTTCAGATATTTTCTATGAGAGATACATTTCTTTTATTTATTTATTTCAATAAATGTAAAGGAGGGTACCTGAAGAGAGCACCTCTCGCTAATACACATTCTCACAAATAACATCTATTTAGCCAAAAATATAGAAAGTAAAAGATGTAACGTATTGTATTTCGATATCACTCAAAGCATATAACAGTGAACAATTACATGGAATGTTAATAATAAAAGAAAAAAATCACAGTTTAGAAATGACAATGTTGGCAATATTACAACGGTTCAACTTCTTCTTGAATAACGTGAGCGACTTTGACATGGCAATGTTTGATGGCAGCTGGTTCCATGTACTAATAGCGGTATGAGAAAAAATTCGCTCTGACCAATGTACTAGGTGATATAGGCTTATTAAGGTGTAATTGGTGTCATCTGAGATGGTATAACTTGAAGGAAAGACTAATAGAAAAGAAATCATCAAACTGAATGTCAATTAAATTGTGGATAATTTTAAAAATAAGAATTAATTCGTATTTAACTCGTCGAATTTCCGTGTTTCTGTGACCCTTTTTATGAATTGAAGTAATAATAGCATTCTTCCAAATTTGTGGAACTCTTCTTTGCCTCAGAGTGATGTTAAAGAAAAGCGATAAAGGTAGTGATAAAGATGAAGTAGTTTTTCTTAAAAACAAACCTGGCATCTGATCTGGGGTGTTGGAAACTGATGATTTTAAAGAAGAAATAGCCTTAGATACCATATTGACCGTTATGTCAAGATCTACCATCTCAGAGACATTTGTATGAATTGTGGAGTAGGAGAGAGAAGGAGTATTGCCATCATCGGTTATAAAAACGCTATTAAATTGATTGTTTAGCAACTCAGCCTATTTTTCTGGTTCCATCGCAAGCTGTTCGCTGTTATCAAGTAGGGGAGGTGTTTGAGATTTCGCCTTAAGCTTGCAATTTATAAAACCCAAAAACGTTTTCTTGCTAGGTGAAGATAAAACGGCACTTTGTCTTCCTAAATAGAAATTAGAAATAGATTTCTTGTAAACTATACAAAGATCTTTGTACAGAGATTTGATGGAAGGGTCTGTTTTAGTTTGTTTGTATAGGAGGTTTTTTAAATGTTATAAATTCTTTAAATTTTTGGGCAAATGTGGTTTTTTGTTGGCTCTATAGAAAGATAAAATTTTTTGATTGACTCTTTAACGATGTTAGTAAATCTTAAGTAAATAGTATTGATGTCTTCGGAAGAGTTGAAAACAGAAATCCAGTCAACATCTGATAGAAATTTGTTAATACCATTATAATTTTCACAGGAAAAATTCCTTTTGCTTGAAGTTTTAATGTTCATAATAAAAGTTTGGTGGAGCTCAAGTTCAATCATGTTGTGATCGTATGTCAAAGCAAAAGGTTCCTTTTGATCAACGTAGATAATGTTCTCGGGTTTTGATGTGATAAGAAGATCCAAAGTTTTACCACTAACTTGAGTTGGAAAAGTAACCATCTGAGATAGATTATTGGCATTGAGGAAGCTTACAAAGGTATGGACTCAGAAAGGGTGAATTAGTATTATTGCTATCCATGTTAAACGATTTTCCACTAGATGCTAAATTCGGTTTATCCCAATCAATTTTACCAAAATTAAAATCTCCCAAGACTCAGGACACACAACACTCTTCAAAGCCTTCAATAAGACCTTAACAGTAACCTCATCAGTAGTTTTAGAGGGTGGTAGATAAGTACATATAAAACGAGAAAATTTGGACTTTGAGTAATGAAAATCAAAAGCGATAATCTCAAACCCTGGATAATTAATGGGATCGATCTGAATTCTAGAGATCTTGGGTGCAAGCAATATTTTGTAAATTACGCAAACACCGCCGCCTCTATCATACAGTCTATCACAATGCAAAACACAAAAAAGGTTATCGTCAACCAGAAAAGAATCAGAATAAAACGGTTTCAACCAAGTTTCAGTATTAAAAACAAATGTGAAATCTTGGGAATGCAAAAGAGCTTTCAATTGAAAAATTTTGTTAATAATTGACCGTGCGTTGAAGAACATACCTAATGTGATAGAAGAATTGTGTTTTTGACGCTTGTGAGATTTGATGATGGGCTTCTGTAAATTGATATCTTGGTATTAACAATTGTGTCCGGAGAGAGTTTGAAAAAAGAAGATGTGGGTTCAGTGGTTATTTGCCGCTTCCGTTTTTGAAAAAAGCTTGACAACTCTCAAGCCCATGGTGGGCCTCGAACTTTGTATTTGAAATCAGTTTGTTGTTCCTTCTGATTTCGGTTATATGCTTCTTTTAGAAGACGCTTATTTTCTAAGCGATCATCTTTACACATATCATGTGCTACTCTAATGCGCTCGAATTTTTCCTCAAGCTTTAACTTATACAGCTTGGCAAGAAACTTGCGTTTGTTCCAATTTTCCTGAAAGGATACTTTCAGCGGTGTTTGATGATCTGAGCTATTTGCTCCAAGTCTAGTCATTGATCATAGTCAACTTCTTTGGCAATTTCTGATTTAAGTTTTACTAAATCAGCAGATACAGATTTGCTGATGTCTGATAATAGGTTTGCATACAAGATTTTTACTGTCACCAAATACAGTATATATATACTATACAAATCACTTCCTATAAATAACTATATCACAACTTATAAGCACTTATTCAATTATAATGTAGCCTACAACCTGAAACTTATTCAAATAGAATCTGGTACTGTAGAAAATGTACATGCCGGTTGTGTTATGAGTGACAGAGTTAAAGATTAAGCTAGACACAGTGAGATGTAAAAGAAAACAACTTTAGGATTTCTTTTAATTGAAGCTGGTTTTCTTCTTTATCCTTTATTTGTTTGCAAAGTAGATAGCGTTATTCGGAGCCTACTGCGATATCCTCCCAATTGCTGGTATCGATGGTAAGCATTTGATTTAACAAGTCATTAATGTCAGTTGGTTATTTATTACAATTGAGGTTGGGGAGAGCTTTTAATGGAACAAGAGTTTGAATGAAATTGGTCAGAACTTCGATAAAATTGTTATAGAAAAATTGTAAAGATCATACACTACTAATTAAATGAGTTTAGAAATATAAATTAGAATTGGTTATACCACTATTATTGCTTTTATAGATGGATCAAACTAAACTCAAAAAATAAAAATAAATGATTGTATGTGGAAGAAAAGGTTAGCCGAACAAAATAACAAATTTAGTCGTGGTTGGTTACAGAATAAAAGATCCAAATTGTAACTTCTTGAACAAGTAGGCTTGTGGATACATGAAGTTATATAATTTGTAGATGTGAGGTTGAGAGATTTGGTAGAATCGTCTAAATGATTATAGTTTGAGACGTTTAATGAGAAATAGAAGCACAAGAAAATTCTGAGTTTGTATTTCAAGTTAAAACGGTCGACACAAACAATTTAAAAAGTTGTTTAATATTGGGAAAGACTCTATTTCAAGAGGAGTCTGTTGAGCTGTTAGTTAAGAGGAAATACAAATGATTTCGAAAGTCTAAGAAGCAGCCAAGATTCATTTAGAAACGATAAGTCGGCTTGGTTGGATTAAAGATAATTGAAAACAAAGTTTATCTTTTTTGCCATATATCAGATCTCACTGTAAGTAATTCTTCAACTAATAGTAGAATGTATTTGAAGTAGAAACTCAGAAACAACCTCATAAAAGCTGTCTCTTGAAATAAAAGAGCTGAATCCTAATAAGCGTAACATTGATGATATCAAATCTATCACTACCTTTATTCGTCTAAGCACCTATCCGTTTATGGCGTAGTTCTGCAGATCATTGGTCTTGCTGCTTTTTAGTTCGCTTCGTTTGTATGTATGGCTTGATGAGAGCAATTGGTGCTGATGGCTTCGAGTTTCAGCTTATTAGTCTTTTATTTGAAAAGCTTGAACAAACTCGATAAGACGTCTTGAATTTGTTTATTATCCGAGAAACAGTGTCTTCAAGCGACATTGGACAAATTAAATCTTACTTCCTATTTATGATTGGATTGTAGATTTTAAACTGAGGGCTGTTGAAGATGCATATGATGGGAATTTGGAGCTCTTTGTATACATTTTAGTTTGAAACTGTATTGTTAAGGTAATGTTTGAGGATACCACTTTTACTTTGTTCTTCATCAATGAAATTTGATTAACTTGTTTAGGCTGAATTTTTCTGGTTTCTTTAGTCATGTCAGCATAAGACAGACTTTGGATCTTATTTATCAGTTCTTCCTTAAAAATATTGATCTTTTCATTTAAGGTTTTATTTTTAAGTGAATACGTTTGTACCTGACATAACAGGACTACTTTTATTTGATATAATCATCATGAAGTGTCTACAAAATTATTTGAAAAAGATGGAAAATACCAAAGTGATCGTAAAACATAAAACAATAAGCAAAGTAAAACTATCTATGATATAAATATTTACTCTAGATGTTGCTAACTTTTTAACTGATAATATTTTTAACTAGTTGTGTTTTCAAACTCTAATAATAGCTCTTGACAATATAAAAATTCAGTGTTTTTAAAGCACAAAAGAAACTGTTGTAATCTACCAGGAAGAATTCAACTACTTTAGTTTGACACCAATTGAGGTTATTAAAGTAAAAAATAGGTAGTTTAACTCATAAAAGTTTCTAATAAGACTTATTAGTCAACTTGATTAAACTTCATGTAAAATAAAAAAAATTGTTTTTACTAACTTTCGTAATGATTACTAAAATGACAGATCTTGATTTATAAGTAATTGATGTTACTGCTCTCAATACTTTATATTCAAGTTCTAAATTCAATCATCAAACATTTGCTTTGGTATCATGTGAATTACTACTGGTACTAAAACTTAAGTTTTGATAAGCAAAAAGATTTCTTCTTTTGATATTCATTCAATTTAGAATATCTTTTATTTGCTATCATAAGAAAAATATTGCATCAAAATTTTGTTCAAATCTTAAAAAGTGGTAAACTATCCTTCCTATAACTATATTTAGTTGAGAGCATTACAACTGATTTTAACATGTTTATTTCAGTTTTTAGTTTGTACAATATTTTGGTACAATCTCTAAGATAATAAAAGCTTTCCCATATACAAAAACTTAAAATAATCGTAAGTAGGATAATGAAAGTTTAAATACAAACGTGAAAATAATTAAAGGATGAATACAAGATAAATGATTTTCAAAGGATCTGTTTCTTCAGTTATACAAACATTTTCACTAGAAGCCACATTTGCACTGTAAGCCTTCTCCTTCGTATACTTTTATATTAATATTTATATTTACATCTGTAATAATAAAAGTTTGTCATATATAATTAAATCCATAAACAAATTTAAAAGCAATATTAGTTTACTTATGGTCTTATCACCATCATCTTTAAATCCCGAATCAAAAGGACATCTGAAACCTCCTCTTGTATTCTCACATGTCGAGTCTTTACTGCAGTTATCTATTCCTAGCAAGCATTCATCTACGTCTGAAGATCAAAGTTTAATTGAAACAAAAATATGAATTTAAAGTAAGGATATAAGATACTAGTCTAAAAAAATTTAATATAGTTTTAAAGCTGAACTTCAGAATATTTGCAAAATAGATTTGAAACAAATCAATAAATCAGTTTAAATGATTATTCCGGCGAAGTCATAACATCCTATATAAAGAAAAGTTTTGTGACTCTAGAGTAAGATCTTTTTATTTCTTAGACTTAAATCGGTTTGCCAGTTTAAGTACCTTTAAATACGGTTATGAGCCGATTTCAAACTTAGAATATTCCAAACAGAAAGATTTAAAAAACAATAATCAACACACCATTGCAGACCACGCCATTTCCTAAAAAGCCAGGTAGACAAGAACAAGAAAAACTTCCTTCTTTGTTGATGCAATAAGCATAGGACGAGCAATTGTCTCTTCTCGTCGTACACTCATCAATATCTTTTGTTTAAATTAGTTTTACTTCAACAAAAGTAATATTTAAACGTTGCTACCTTCACATAAGAAGCCACTTCCTTCATAACCACGATTGCATGTACAATTGTACGAACCAACCGTATTAAAACAACTTGCCATAGAAGAACACTGGTGACCAGTTTCACATTCATCTATATCTATTTAAATGCATAAATTGACAATAATTCAACTTCCTTGATATAATTTCGATATTATTAAAATTGAAGTCAAAAACAAACCTCGACACGAAGTATAACCGTCTCCTTCTGTACCGTCCCAGCACTTGCAGCTATATTTACCAGGTAAATTAGTACAATGAGCATATTTATGGCACACATCATAACCACTGGAACATTCATCGTTATCTGAAACAAACCAATGTAAAATATATTCTTCAAAACTTTTTATTTGACGTATTTAGATGAATGTAAACAATGATCTAAAATAAATACTTTAATTTCATCTTTTGTAGTCTTAAATATACCTGTACAGTTGAAGCCGTCTCCTGAATAACCCTTATAACACTTGCAAGCGTAACCTCCCTTACTGTTTAAGCATTCAGCATCCTTAGAACAGTTGTGAGTTCCCAATTTACATTCATTTATATCTGTTCAAATTAGATTTTTGATTTCAGTTGGTATTTGATAAACATAAATCTTTTCTAGTATAACCAATAAGTTAATTGAAAAGTTTGTATAATTACCCATACAAGGTGGACCTTCATACCCATCATGACAAGTACAATAAAAGCTACCAATAGTATTGTGACAATCGCCATGAACACCACAGCTGAAAGGATTGGAACACTCATCGATATCTGCAAATAATCAAAATCAAAAGGTTTCAGGAAGTTGGTTTTTATCAATATTACAAAAACTTAATGATTCATATAAATTTCTAAATTAGTTTCTAAAAGGAAAATATTCAAAATAAATTTCTAGTAGCAATAGAACCGATACAAAAATAATGAGTCTGAATTTTAAGAAGGGTCATACAAGTATTCCAATTTAACTTTAAACTAAATTTTTACGAATAGGTATGCTGATGTAACTCATTATTTGATGGTATAAGTAAGAGTTTTCAAGAAGCAAACTTATTCAACTTAAAAATCTCTGATTATGATAATAAACAACTTTTGAAGGAGGGTGTATAAAGACGCGTTTCTTTATGAAGTATTTTACACACAAATATGTATAAACTCTGATTATAGCAACTAACATTAAAGTTGAACAATCACCTGTACAATAGTTGATTCCATCGCCTCTGTAGCCAATATCACAAACACACTGATATCCACCTAAATTGTTTTGACAATGCCCATTAACAGCACATTTATTTTCTAAAATCTTGCATTCGTTGACATCTAAATGTAATAAGAACTTGTTATTTAATAAAATTGTGTAGGCAATTTTATTAAAAAATTCTAAGTATAATTATAAAACAAACTTGCCAATTTCTGCTTAATTCGCTTTTGCTTCTAAAAATTATAACTCAACAACTAAACCTTGCAGATGAAAAAGATGTCTCACCTTCACAAATATGTCCATCTCCAACAAATCCATCTTTACATTGACATTCAAATCCTCCAAAAGTGTTATTACAGTTTGCATTAATTGAACAATTATCACTTTTTAAATGACATTCATTAATATCTAGTTGAAAAATATTCAAATAAGTTTTGATGATATCAGCAATCTTATAAGACATGGTACCAACCACTGCATATATATCCATCACCGGTGTACCCCGGTAGACATAGACAGGTATATCCGCTCGTAGTGTCAGTACAACTAGCATAGGGAGAACAAGTATGTCTATTAGTAGAACACTCAAAGATCTCTGAAAATTTCATAAATAATCATTAAAGTATCTATGTAAAAAAATAGGTAACAAATGATAAAAACAAATTTAAATCAAGAAAGTTACCATCGCATGTGAAACCGTTCCCTTCATGTCCAGGGTTGCACTTGCAGTTGTATGAGCCAATTGTATTGACACATTTTGCTTGTTGTGAACAGTTGTTTGAGCTTGATTTACATTCATCAATATCTGTTAATGTAAGGTTTTGATGTGAAATAAATTATTCAAATAAAATGATGTTACCATGACAAACTCTTCCATTTCCAGAATATCCATCATTACAAGCACATTTATAGCTTCCTACTAAGTTGATACACTTAGCACTGGTCGAACAAATTTTTTGGTTATGCTGACATTCGTTTATATCTAAAAAGTTTATTGGATATTAAAAGTACCAACAATTATTACAGTTGACAAACCTTCACAAACTGTTTGATTCGACTTAAATATAGATTTAAATCCACTTCGACACAAACATCTATATCCACCGTCCTCATTGATACAATCAGAATTTTCTGTGCAAGCATCAGGGTTTTGGCATTCGTCAATATCTAATAGAAAAAATATTTGTTAGTATTCAAAATTTTTGTGCTTCAATTGGTCAGTAGTTTTCACCTGTATAAAAATAGTAATAATTCTCAATTTCAAGGCTTTCTTTAACAAGTTATTAAAAAAACTTAAATTAACTTCTTAAACTTAATTACTTCCTGACTATTCCAAAGCTAATTTTAAATTCTTAAAGTAATTTACCGTAAGGCATGATAGTCATGTTTAAACCAAGTCCTGAGTCTGCCACATCAGATATAAGTACAAATGTAACATAATCTTTTTGTAATATTATTTCACTGTTGGTATGAGATAAACTGTAGACTTGCATAGCTGGTTTCTTCCCAGCAATTATAGATGTATCTTTATATATCTATAAAAATTTAAATTTTTTTTATAAGAGTTTATGTTTGAAAAACATAAATTACCTGTAGGTAATCATATCTTGATTCCAAATCAAGTTGTTCAAATTTAATTTTGATATGATGAGTCCTGTTTGAATAGCGTGAAATAGAACAGTTCATCCTTGGAGGGTATGAGAGTGCACTGCCGTATCCAGGTGAAATGATTACCTCAGGATCAGTTAGTAGAGTTGGTTCTACGGAACTAGAGCAGAAAACTGTTTCTGGTACTCCAGCTATTGTATGATTGAAACAAATGATGTTATTAGTTGTTGTTGGTGATGTGAAATGCAAACAAAATTGTTGGATACTAATTTCAGAAAGATTTTATCATTTTATTTTTCGGTGTTTGGTATTTATCTATTACTTCTATTGAGAGATTATAAAAGGTAGCTTTATAGATCAACAGTTTTTCTATTATTCGATATTATCACCAGAGAGAGATCTTATTGTAAAATTTATTCACTCAGTAAAATTTAAAATTAAGAAGTTAATATTAGAATCCATATTAAAATGAGTTTTCGTCAATTTTATATTTAAAATAAACGTCAAAAAAAGTTTAAATATTTAGATTCTGTTAAAAATAAGGTTTCAGTTAAAATAAATCTGATCTTAAAAAAGTTTTCTACTTTTAAAAATTATCTTGGATTAAGATTGTCGGAAATTTTTTACTCTAAATTAAATACAAAAAGTACAAAAAGTACAAAATTACCTGAGGATCTGCTGCTCCATGTAAGAAAGGTCAAACAAAAAATAATGAATAAATTCATACCTAAACTACAGTAATATATTCAGTTTAACCAAATAAAATTGTAAATTATAAATCTGTACAAATAAAAATGAAAAAAATCATTGATTCTATTTCTCAATATTTTTCTTTTTTAAAGTTAGTTTTAATTTATTTTTTCTCTCCAAACTATACGAATAAAATCAAAAGTTTTTAGCTTGCTCTCATCTAAATCTGCAAACAAAAGTAAAGTTATTTGTAATGATAAAACAGAAAAACTACTGTGAATAAAATTACTCTAAACATCGCTACTGTCTGTTTGCATTAAAGTTGAATTGTGTGAAATAAATTGTCTAATTTTTATAGTCAAATCTGACTTAAGAAAAAATGTTGTTAAAAAAAGCTAGATTTCTTCAGCCCTTGCTCTTTATCTAGCGGTTAAAACTTTATTAAGTTTTTCATTAAAGTTTTTGCAGAAAAATAAATCAAACTAAGTAGAAATGATTATGCTTAATATATCTGTTATACATAATAAGCACCAAAGCTAGAAAATTATTAAATAGTAGATTTAGTTATTTGTTTATCCATTTCAATAAATACAAAAGAGAGCTCAGCGCTCTAACACACTTCTTACAAATAATATCTATTAAGTTAGAAATATAGAAAGAAAAAGATGTAATACACGGCATTTTGGTAGTCCTTAAAGTATATAACAGTGAACAATTAAATAGAACATTAAAAGTATAAAAAAGGGGCAAAATCATATATTAGAAATGACAATGTCGGCAATATTATAAGGGTTCCTCTTTTGCTTGAACAATACGAATGATTCTGACATGACTAAAGATATCTGAAAAACTTGACGATATAAAATGTAAGTATTCTTTTTAACACCACGAAAGAAGCTAGTAATTTTTACTAAAGTGCATTTAATTACTATAGTTTGACACTAATTGAAATGTGATTTGCATTATTGTCTCTTATTATGTTTTAGCTTCAATGAGCAAACATATGATTTTTATACTATGTATACACATTGTCGGTAATCTATAGCTTTAGTTTTGTTGAACAAACAAAAAATTTTTGTCTTATTTTTATTTGATGTAGAAAAAAAAGTTTTTCGAGGAAAACAGGGAGAAAAGGTTTATATAAAGTGTAAAATATCGCACAATTATATGCAAGAAAATTTGTAATTAATATAATCAAATGAACAAAATATGATTATGAAAAAGACATGTTTTCAAAGTTACTAGATTATGATATAATTTTCCAATGTTATTCATTATATTCTTTTATAATAGAAATGATTTATTTGAAATTTTTTTCAAATATATAAAAAAAATAGATGTATACCTTTAAAACTAGTTTCTACAAGCTTTTTAAGTTAACAGTTAAATTTTTATATGCCAATTTTCACTAATTGAATTGTTGGTAGTCTTATTACTTACATTTATATGTTAAAATCTAATAAAAATTATTTTATTAGTTTTTACTAAAAATAAAAATATTATACTCGGAATTTTTGCGATTACCATATAAATTAAATCTTTAAACTAAGCAGCGGGAGTAATCACACACTTTACCTATACTATTATTTTTGAACTGTCGTAATCTTTGTATTTTCTTGAAAGTTTTATGGTGAGTTCACATTATCTTGTTATTTATCGATATATAATATAAATTGAGATTTATTTTGTGTTATTTTATATTATTGGTTGTTTTAATTTATATGTTTGTCTATACTGAATAACTTTATAAAAGTTTGTTGATATTTAACTAATCACTTTAAAAAAGTTCAAGTAATAATTTTTTATTGAAATAAATAAATAATTATCTCTTGATACCTTCTTATTGTTAAAGTTTTATATGTTTAACTAATTTAGTGTTGAATTTTTTGTTTAAATAATTTGTATAATCAATGTAAATAAATAGTTGAAATCAATTTGAAAAAATTATCTCTTTTTCCATTTATTTTATGTTTTTAATATTAAATTTATGACTGATATTTATATATTTTTAATTTATGTATTTACTAACTCATAATTATGAAGTTATGATAAATAATAATTTTGTTTATAACTTTTTTTTCAAATTATTATGTTGGTTGTATATAAATTGAATAATATATATTTTAAGATGTATCTTGGATTATTATTTTCACAGTTTCAGTTATTTTTCTTTTATATATTTTTAAATTTTTATATTCAATTTGTAAGCTTTTATTATATAATATTTTATTATTATTATGACATATAGTTATCAATTAAATGTTAAATTATATTGGTATACTTTAGAATATTCATTTTTTTTTGTTCAAATGATTTATAATAATATACTTTTTAACTGATAACTTTTTACTTATTTTGAAAAATATTTAAACTTTAATTTTTGAATTGTAGCAACTTCATTTTGAGAGATATGAAACCACAACGTACAAAGGGGAAAACAACTCCAAGAAGAACTGTTCGTCAGAGCACCATTAGAAGAACAGAACCTGTAGAAGTATGTGCTAGAGTTCGAAATCTTACCAAAGATGCCAGAGGAAGTTGCCTAGAAGTATCTGATGAAACTACCATCAGAATGACAGGTCCTGCACCTGAATATCGAATTACTAACTGTAAATTTTCCCAAGTTTTTAATGAAGCTGTCAACCAAAAAATATTGTTTGATCATGTTGCTAATGGTATGGTAGATGATCTGATCCTTGGAAAACACGGAGTGCTCTTTACTTATGGAGTCACTAATTCTGGTAAGACATATACAATGTCTGGAACAGGTGAAGAACCTGGACTACTACCTCGTGTTATTGATATGATTTTTAATTCAATGGATCAACTACAAGCTAAGAAATATGTCTTTTTACCGGATGGAATGAATGGATTTTCTGTACAGTCTGAAGTCGACGCCATGCAGTTCAGACAAGAACACGATATTCTGCCGTCTTTTACATCTCGTACCCCTGCAAAATCTAAAAATCCTCCCGTTAGATATGACATCGAGCACACTAAATCAACGCACGCGAAATCAGATCATCGATATGCTGTATTCATTTCTTACGTGGAGATATATAACGATCACGTTTATGACCTACTCGGTGAGACACAACTGGATGCTTTCAACCGAACTAAAGCTCCCCAATCCTTACGTTTAAGAGAAGACAAGCATAAAAGTATGTTTGTGTATGGAGCTACTCAAGTAGAAGTAAAAACCAGTGAAGAAGCTTTCCAGTTGTTACAGCAAGGTCAAGATCGAAAGAGGGTTGCCATCACACAATTAAACGCTGAGTCAAGTCGCTCGCACAGCATCCTTAATGTCCGGCTAGTACAAGTACCCCTTGATCCTATGGGCGAGGATCTTCTGCAGGAGCCTAGCCTGATTCGTATCAGTCAATTGTCTCTTGTTGACCTGGCTGGTAGTGAACGAATGTCCAGGACAGGCGTACAGAGTGGAGGTCGGTTACGAGAAGCTGGAAACATCAACAGTTCGTTGATGACATTACGTCGATGTCTAGAACAGTTACGTAGTAACCAAAAGAACCCGGCGTCTGCTGAACTTGTTAAATATAGAAACTCAAAGCTCACTTATCTCTTTAAAAGTTACTTTGAAGGACGAGGTAAAGTAAAGATGGTTGTTTGTCTTAACCCGAATATGAATGAGTATGATGAAAATGTCCACGTGATGCAGTTTGCGGAGACTGCATCACAAGTGGAAGTTGTTCGTTCCGATGATTACCATCTTGATCAGGAAAATTTGAAACGTAAGTTAGCGGAGATTAAAGCTGCTAAAGCTCAGAAGGAAAGTGAGAAGAAAAAACAAATAATGTCGAAATACCTTCACAACGAAAGTAGGGTTCGGTCAACACCACGAAGCAAGAGTCGAAGAACTCCCTCCCAAAGCTCCACAGAGTCATCAATAGAAGGTAGTGATGACAAACAGACTCCTTGGGTTTCTATCGATTACGGGGTTGTCAAAGAGATCCCTTCTATCCCAGTAATCGATTCAGCAGATGATCATACTCTGAATAATATCATAAAAGTATTGAAACAACGAGTTGACTACAGTAAAGATGTAAAATCAGCGATGATGGAGATGAAGGCGCTTGTTAGAGGAAATCTCAGCACTATGGCTTCACATGAAGTTTTGACAAAGAAAAAGTTGACAGAGTTGCAAGATAAGTTCTCTTCGAAAATAAAAGAAGCCGACAGGCATGAACGGAACGTGCGTAAGCTGGAATCGAAGAACCAAGTCCTAAGTAAGACTGTTGAAGTGTTTGAGAAGGACAACGAACAACTGCAGAGTAAATTAAACGACGCGGAGGCTCTTGCTAAAAGCTCACAACACAAGGCACGAAAAATCGATCAAAAAATGCAAGGAGTCGTCGCGAGTACTCGCGCCGAAGCTGAACGCGAAGCACGAATGAAGGTTCGATCTGCTCAGAGTGAGATGAAAGAGAAGATGTGGATGAAAGATGAACGGCTTCGCCAGCTACGAAATGTTGTGTCTGAAGCACCTTTGAATACTCCTCGTAAAGCTCTTAAAAATGTTCAGCCATCATCTCGTGCTCCTACCGCTAGTAGTCAGCAGAGAGCTGCTTCTCAAACTCCTAAACCTCGAACTAACATCAACGCACGGCCACGCCCTAGGCCTAATGACAAACCAAAACCATACAGACGGTCCAGATCCGCTGAAAACATCTTAGCAATTGATAAAGAGGCAACATCGAAAACTGCATACAAAGAAGCCGCCAATATTCAAGACGATCAACCAATTGCTGGCAAACGTCGACAGTCACGTGGTCCAGCTGCTACTAATTGGCTTTCTCATGTTCCTGACTATACTGTCCCAACTGACACCATATTTCAACCATGTATTAAAGCCAGTAAAACTGTTCATGTACCTACACCCAAAGATGTAGCGAAATCCAACAACTATTTATTGACTCATCAAAGCGGGAACACTCCCGGCGAGATCACCACTCAATTAGTGAAAGGGGAAGTGTACACGACATCAACTGGCGGTCAACAGGTTCAATTTGTTGATATTGAAACGCTTGCTAAGAACAATCCTAAGAAAACCCAAACTACAGCGTCACCTAGTGTCCAGAAATCAAAGAAGCGGAAGTCTGATGACTCTGATCCTTCCACGTGGACTGATGTGGAAACTAGATGCGCATATGGGATTGGATTTTCTACAGGAAAAGTGAAAAAAACTAAAAAATAAACATTTATAATAGCTAGTGCATGACATGTAGATACATCATATACATTAGTACATCTTTCCTGCCTCTTCTATTCACTGCTCCCAACCCTCAAGTGACAGTGACCTCTTCATATACCATTTCTATGTTTTCTGGTTAGTTTCAACATCTTTCATTATTTCTTTTATCATCGTTTTATTACTAATTACGTTGTTCAGTTTTTTCTATCTCGATTTAGTTCAGGCTTTATCATGCAATTTACTCTTGTTGAGTTTTGTTGCTCAATTATTTTACAATTATGTAAATTGTTTCTAATCTCTCAGTTTGATTCTCTCCGTAAAATATTTCAAGTTTTTTGCAAAAGGTTTAATTTTTTCATCATTTTTTTCATCATTTTTGATAAAATTTTATTTGACAGATACTCCATCTGTTGTTTTATCGTTTGTATAAGCTCATAATAATAAAATTGCCACAAAACAACTTCTGTCTCATATCTAAACTAAGTTAATCGCAATTAGTACCAGGTGTCGTTGATCTTGTCATTTATTTAAGTTTTCTTTTCACAAAAGCAATGAAAATAAATTCCTTTTGATGTTAATCAATTGTTGAATAAAAGATTTGAAATTCTTAATTTAAATTTGCAAAAGTGTAAGTTGCACCAGGTGTTTCATTGTAAACGGGTTAGAATCTGAAACTTCAAGTTTGAGATGATTAATAAATAGATATTATCAACTAACTTCTAATATGCTTCATCATCTTCTAGCTCTTCATCTTCACTGTCATCAGCAGTTTCAACACCGACCTCTTCGTAATCTTTCTCAAGAGCAGCCAAATCTTCACGAGCTTCTGAGAATTCTCCTTCTTCCATTCCTTCACCGACATACCAGTGAACAAAAGCTCGCTTGGCGTACATAAGATCAAATTTATGATCGAGACGGGCCCAAGCTTCAGCAATAGCTGTTGTGTTGCTCAACATACAAACAGCTCGCTGAACTTTAGCCAGATCACCACCAGGAACCACAGTTGGTGGTTGGTAGTTGATTCCAACTTTGAATCCAGTTGGACACCAATCTACAAACTAGATAGACAAAGATTAGTCCAAATTGAACCAACGTCAATTCATCATTTGGTTACCTGAATGGTTCGTTTGGTTTTGATTGTTGCAATAGCGGCGTTGACGTCCTTAGGGACAACATCACCCCGGTAAAGCATGCAACAAGCCATGTACTTGCCGTGGCGTGGATCGCACTTCACCAATTGGTTTGCAGGTTCGAAACATGCGTTGGTGATTTCAGCTACTGAAAGTTGCTCATGATAAGCTTTTTCAGCAGAGATCACCGGAGCATAAGTAGCCAATGGGAAATGGATACGTGGGTAAGGTACCAAGTTGGTTTGGAACTCAGTGAGATCAACATTGAGAGCACCATCAAATCTCAATGAAGCAGTGATTGAGGACACAATTTGAGCAACTAGTCGATTCAAATTGACGTAAGTTGGTCGCTCAATATCAAGGTTACGACGACAAATGTCATAGATGGCTTCATTATCGACCATAAAAGCACAATCAGAGTGCTCCAAAGTGGTGTGAGTTGTAAGAATGGAGTTGTAAGGTTCTACAACCGCAGTGGAAATCTAGTTTTAATAAAAGTTTATTTGAATTTAAACTTTAAGTGAAATTATTCGACCTGAGGTGCTGGGTAGATAGCAAACTCCAGTTTGGATTTTTTACCATAGTCAACAGAAAGACGCTCCATCAACAAAGATGTGAATCCTGATCCAGTTCCTCCTCCGAAGGAATGGAAGAGAAGGAACCCTTGAAGACCTGTACACTGATCAGCAATTTTTCGGATACGATCAAGAACGATGTCAATATGTTCTTTTCCTGTTTAACATCAATTATTCATAACAAATTCCCGCATTAAACCAGTTCTAACCTGTTGTGTAGTGACCACGAGCATAGTTATTAGCTGCATCCTCTTTTCCTGTGATCATCTGCTCAGGATGAAACAAATCTCTGTATGTCCCAGTTCGTATTTCATCTATTATCATTCTTTTATTTGTTAATTCCAAACTTTTAAATAAACTCACCGACAACAGTGGGTTCCAAATCAACAAACACAGCTCTTGGTACATGCTTTCCAGCACCAGTTTCACTGAAGAAGGTATTGAAGGAGTCATCTCCACTTCCGATAGTCTTATCACTTGGCATCTGGCCATTAGGCTGAATGCCGTGTTCGAGACAGTAAAGCTCCCAACACGCGTTACCGATTTGGACACCGGCTTGTCCGACATGGATTGAAATACATTCACGCTGTCAAATTAAGAACTGATTTAAAAAGTATCTTTTTTAAAACAAAACAGTATATAGTTTAAAAAGTTTTGATCTAAACTTATAAATCTTATTGGTTTTTGAAGAAATTCAAAGCAAAATTATTTGACTAATTTACTAAATAATAATAGAAAATAAAATTTTAAATAGTTTATTCCAGAAGATAAATTGCCAACTTAAAAAAAGAATAAATTTTAAAGTTTCTAAAAACATTTAAATGTTTAAAATAGACAAAAAAAAAATCACCGAATTATGTGAAAGTTAATAATTTTCTACAAACCATTTTATTGCTGTTTTTTCTATACTCTTCAAAAATATATCCAATTTTCACAAAAAGACTTTAGAACTCACGAGAAGGTTAGGGACTCGGTAGCAGTTCGTATGTCATATGTTCAAATCTTCAAAAACTCTACCTTATAAATCTTTCTAAAAGATTACGTAAGCAAAATGTGAAATGATTGGATAATTTCAACTCTTCTTCATCATTGCATATTATTTATTCATGATAAGGTAGAAAAGTCGAAGTTTTCACATCGATGAATAATTCAAATACTTGATCGATAAGAAGAGTAGTTTGAATTTTGGAAAACACTTTTTCTGCAGAATTTCTTTTTAAATATAAAAAGTTTGAAAGTTTTGAATAATTTTTCATGCTTGGTTTTTTAAGCTAATTTCAATCAACTAACCAATACTCACTTATAAAATAAATTTAGTTTTAGCAATAATATAAAAAATGTTTATCTATCTTTTAGTATTTAAGAATTTTACTCTACACTTTAGACATTCAAAAACTTTTCTATAGAATGTGTAGTCTTCAAAACCTCCTAAAATTTACTTTAAATAGTCATCAATCATATCATAAAAAAATTCAACATTCAGTATTATTTTGTTAAGCTATATACTAACTTGAGAACTAACTTGATTATTAAAATCAGCCTACTATTCAATTGTAAACAGCTTCTATAAATTTAAGATGTTTTCTCAGAGTTTATAAGAATGATAAATTTTACAAAAAAAATAGTTTTCTGTCATAAATTTTTTTAATAAACGCTGTTTTGCAAATTTAAGGTTCAAAAAAGTTAAAAAAAATTAATTTAACAAATATTTTAGCTTGTAGAATTTAATCATTGGAATAATAAGATTTTTACATCTTATTAATTTAATTTATAAATTAGATTGAAAGTATATTGTATATAAGCTACTTGACTGAAAACCTTCGACATAAGTCTAAAATGATTCAATATTTTTTCTTTTTTCAGATAATATTACTTTGACGAGTTTCTGTGTTTTAAAAGCTAACAGCTTATTGATTTGCAATTGCATCACAAAAACTCCTTAAATATTTAGTAAATACTTTAACATTTATTGTTCCAAGCATTTTTGAAATTGATTTCTTTATCTAAAAAATCTTACTTTAGTATTAAATTATTGTAAAAATAATTGATTTAAAAAACTTAAAAACCTTTCGTAGATATTAAACAAAAATGTTTTATGATACTTAAATATAATTATTATAATTAAACAATCACTGAAGTTTTACTTTCATAATAATCTAATAATAACATTAAATAGAATTTTAAAAGTAAAAATGTTATTTTCATTTTTTTAGTGTAATTTCTAATTGACTTGGATAAGTTTGATATATATTTTAATATGTCTTAAAGAATTGTCCTAGTTTACAAAAATAAACATAAAACAATTTAAAGTTTTTTCTCATTACTTTTTTATTAAGTATAAGTTTGAGTTTTTTTAAGTTTGTATATATTTATATAATCATTATGTAACTCTATTATCATCAAATTTAATTCAGCTTTTCATAAATATCAAGAACATTTTATCAATTTTAGAAAAAGTTTGTTAAACTCTTCATTGAGTTGTATCGAATTTTGAACAAATTTAGGGTTATTTTTGTTTACTAGAAATAATTAAAATAAATTAAACTTCATATTATTAAACAATTGTAAGAAACTTTAGATATGTTATTGGCTAAGTTTTATATAAGCTTATTGTTTAAAGTCCTCAATTTTTGTTGTGTTATCTCATAACTGAATCAATAAAATTTAATTAAGCTATAAAACCAAAAGAAACAAAATGTTGTTATGTCAGTTTTGTACATTTTACTACAAATCATAAAGTCTTTTATTTAAAATAAAGAAGTTTCACCAAATGCTACAAGTTTCATCATCATTTGGGTACATTGCTGAAACTCCCTTTTTGCACTGAAACGTTTTCCCAAATTCTGGAAAGTTTTTCAAAACTTGATTCACCCTGTGAAAGTAACAAATAAATTTTTAAACAGAAAATTTTCAAGTCTCTCTATCCCCACTTAGCATCTGATATTTACAAAACATCAAATCGAACATCGAATTTAAGCTTTTAAGATTATCGAGAATTTTATATTTCATAAACAAATCGCTACTGATAATAGATTTTCCTTTTATTGGAGGTGATTACATAATGATAAAAAGTGGATTATATTCTTAAATAGGCCATTTTTTATTTCAAAAATATATTGAAAGTTTATAGTTGCATACCTAAATTCTCCTGGACTGTGTATATCGGGTGAAGAAAGTTTTTCCAAAGCAGTTTCAGTATCGTACTTTTCACAGAAAATCTTAAAATTTATATTAGGATTAAATGTTGCTCCATTTTAAATGTTTGGTTTCAACTTATAAAAAATATTATTTCTAATAACCAGTTTACTCATAAGATTAATGATTATAATATTGATACTTATGAAATTACTTAAATAATGATAAACAATAATATCTATTTTATAAAAGCTTTAAAGTTGCAGAATCTTTTATTGAATAATTTTTAGCTTTTAATACTGTTTCCTGTAGTCCTAAAAACGTTAATATCTGAAACTAAACAGGAAGCCAACGTCATTTTATACAATCACTACACCTTTCAAAATATAGATTTGAGCTTAGTTAAAGGTTGCTTTAAAAACTTACTTTCGCCATCTCAGTAAAGAAAATTTGGTTTGCTCTTCGATCATTTAAAGATTGAGAAGCAAGATGTTTTGACGGATTAGTCTTACGCCAACTTTGAAGAGCCTAGACAAAACTTTTAATATTTTAAGTTGTAAATACTAAAAGCTACTAATTTTCTTGTTAATTCTAATAAAAATAAACATTTTTATTGAAGATAGAATATTCAAAACAATATTAAACTCTGATAAACTTTTGAAATACATTGTAAGCAATTTTAACACCACCATTGTCGCATAAATCCTCATTTCTTGTTTTGTTTCCATCTAACTGAACAACATTTATCAGATTATGAGATGAACACTATTTTGAATGATACACTTTAGAAATTTCAATTAAACATTGCATAGTATCTAACAAAGATTTTTAAGTGAAGTTTTCAAAAAAGATGAACCTTTTTTCTAGCAACTTTCCAGAATATGTCACTGTATTGAGAAATCATACATTTTGTGTTCTTAACAAATGTCTCTCGAGAATTATTACTGATTTCACCAGTATAAAAAGAAGTTGACTTCAGATAATTCGTATCAAACCGATGAACAATCTGAAATTTTATTTAAAACAAACTTATTTTGAATGAGAGTCGTTTGAAAAATGATTAAGTAAGTTAAAACATGAAGTTTACTTCGTGAGAAATGGCAAATCCAATTGAACCAAAAAGAGCAGGGTAAGAAGATTGAATACTTCTACTAAAAAGCTGTAGTATCGGCAACGCTATAGTTATTTTCTTTTTATAAGGATCAAAAGAGGTAACAACAGTAAATGGGTTAGTTTGATCTTCATATCTGTAAACAAAGTAATCTGAATACACTGAAATGTCTTGTTGAGAAATTTACATATTTTCTTCGAAATCTGTTCCTAATTTCTTGATGAGAATCTTATTTTTTTGCATGTGAAGAAGCCAAGAGTTGAGAATAAAGCTTTGATTTGTTAAAAGTACATTTTTGTAATTTGTTTCTATTTCCTTGATGACTTTTTGGTTTGTTTCGTACCCAATAACAATTGTTAAGGAATCTACAGCTTTTAAAAGAGTATCATAAGTGCTTATCTCTGATCCTAGCCAAGAAGATGACTTGATGATTTTTTTGAATTCAGCTTTTATAAATGGAACAGCCTCGTTCACCTTTAAAAAATCCCCGTTTAATTTATTAACAAATAGTAAATAAATTTATACTTACTTTTAAAAAGAAGAATCATTTTATAGTCAGTTAAAATTCGTTCAATAGTTATTATCAAATATAATTAACAACAAAAGTCTTACGAGCTTTATGATTCCTTTTTCAAAATGCTTTTCGGTGTACATGTCAATTAAAGAATGGCTGAAAGCCTCATAAGTTATCAAAAAGCATCTTCGGTTTAAATCACTACTTTCTGGAGTAATAGGTAGCGGATTAAAAACTTCGTTCTCGTCGATTTCAGCATAAAGAGATGTGATTTGATATAAAGATGTGAAAACCAAAAGGTTTTGATAAAATCTAAAAGGTTTAATGATCTTAAATTATCAAATGTACTCAAAAATCATATTAATCTTTTAGAGAATGAGCGTTAACCCTAATATGTTCACTGCTTCTTATTTTGTACTCTGTACTTTCGACCATTAACTATGAGACTTGTAAGTAGGACCAGGTTCTGTTTAGTGAGAAGTCTTACAGACAAAAGCTTAAATATCAGCCAACTTGATTTATCTAATAATTTTATGATATATCGAACATTTAAGAGTTGAGTGAAGATAGAAGCTATTTTACAAATCAATTGCTTTATTACATAGCTATAAAGTCAAAATATCTTAATTTGTTTTTTTAAAACCACAAATACTATTTTGTTCATACCTTTATCAACTACTACGATACATTAAACATTCGTTTTAAATATTTTTAAACTTAAAATACATTGTTCATCTCATGACATCAAAAACAATCTTACTTTGAATCATGTTTTTCTAATATTTTGTGAAAACTTTCAAAAAAAGAGATATCATGAACAGAGATTTCTAAATTTTCATCAACTTCAGCAAGATTTTGTATTTTAAAGAAGCTTTTCCAAAAATTTTTCCAGTCAAATTGACATCTATCATTAAACTCTTTTATTGTGAGCAATGTTGCATTAGATAGCATGGTGTCATCAACCAAGTAATCAGTAGTTGCAAACTGTTGTAGGTCCTGATAAAACTGGATGACCTTAAGACAATCTGAGTTCAATTGTAGTACCACAAAACTTTAAGTTGTAAGTAAACTCTTAAGTAATTTTATTTTATTTAATTAATAAATTATATGAATGACTTATAGCGGTTAGAATTAAATGGTATCAACCTTCTTCGCAAATTTATTTAGTACTTGCGGTTGTACATCTTCTACGAAGTATGATGTGAGATTTTTTAACCTACTAACAATCACTTCTATGTCAGGATAAGAATCATCTAAAAATCTTCTTTGAATCTAAAAAAGTAGATCTGGTCAAATATTTCTCCTTTTAATATGAGAGCAATTACCGTAAAACTATATTTCTGCAATTCAGTATCTTCAACATATATTTCAAAAATACTTGGGTTATCAAACTTTCCTTTAAAGAAACCTAAAAGCTCAGCTTTGGGCTTTGGTTCAAAACTGTCGTTTCTGAGAGGCCATCCGCCCATTTTAGAGATGAGTTTTTCGATAGATTCCGAAATAGAATGAGGCACTAAAATTACAAGTATAGTAACATGTCTTCCCATTTCAAAACCTTTCACTTGCTTTGATTTGTGCATGATTGATAAAATAATTTCGCTTTTGAAGCTGCATTTTTATCTTTATACTGAACAGGTGACTCTAAAAGGTCATGAAGGTCTGTAAACAGTTTTATCAAAACTATAAATTGATTCACAAATGAACAGTTTACACTGAAGCTGGAATGTTAGGACATCAGTTTGTCGAGTATTGAAACTCCAGGGCAATTCATCATTATAATCTTCTATCTCTTGCTTACAAACATGTCGAAAAAAGTCCTCACAAGGGTCAATGGCGACTAGAAATTTATGAAAATTAAAACTATAAGCAAGAAAACTAATCAGAGATCTACAACCATAATTCAAAAATCCCATATTTATAACTATCAATAAGTCTACAAACTTTTTTGTGGAGATAATGATGGTCTTGCAGTTGGAGATGATGATGTTTCAGATGGAGTATAGATGATGATTAAAGTCACTAATACTATAATTGGAATAATAATTGTTAAAGCTGTCAGTATCGCTTTTAGACAAGAAGTTTTTTTCATTTTTGTTGAGTTTGGATCTTCAATAACAACGTCTTCCATTGTGTTATCAAATTAAAGTAAATATTTTGGTTAAAATTTGTTTATCAAATGAACAATTAGACTAAATCGAAAATACATTAGTGCAAATTTTTGGATAAACTTTGTTTAAAAAAAGATTCAGTAAAAATTCGCTAAACAAATAATTCAAAATAGAAAATAAAGTAAGTTAGAAAATAACAAATTGTTTGCTTATTAAAGAATATTTTCTTGTTATATGTTCTATCTAACATATTTTCTTATAATAATTATTAAATTTATGTATAATGGTAACATATTTCAATACAAAATAGTTACAATTTATGATTTGTCTTTTTTCAATATTGAAATGATTATTTTCATTGCTATCTTTAATAATATCAATTTTAGTTTTTACCTGTTCTAATGAGTTTTATATAACTATAATAATATCTTAACATGTATAATATATTATAAATAAAATTAAAACAACAAAAGTTCTATCATTTTAGATCATTCACAAACAAATCAAAAATAAATAAATCTTATGTTACAATTTTACTTCTATATATGATATCTATATAAAACACACCGGTTGCTTTTATAGTTTTATAAGATAACTCATTATAAACTTATTTACACTTCACTATAGTAAGCACTAAACTATAAAGTGGATTTCTTTTGAGTGGTAACCTATTTTATTGTATACAAGATCTTTAAATTCTCCTAACTTACAAACATATGATTGAATTGAAAGATGACGTTGAAGTTATGCTGAAGATATTTCAAAAGTTTACAAATAGGCAGGTTTGAACTTGTATTTAAATTATAAGTATTGTAGGAAAATGTTAAAAGTTTTAGGAAATTTTATCTTATATTCATAAAGAGGTCATACAGGGTAATTTTATTCTTTATTTTATTGTCGTGTTCTATATATTTTATTTTAAACGTGTATTTGAAGCTGTTTGCATATAATAAATAGTCCCTTAAGCTAGTGTTAGTATTACAAATTATAATTTTTTGTATTGACGGTAAAAACGATTAATTAAAAGCTAATAAATTATATAATTATATAAGAAACAAAAGTTAAGAGTTAAATATTTCATATAAAATTGTAACTAGAAAGCTAAACTTTCTTAGAAAAGTATTTTAAGCTTCATAAAACTACAATTATATCATATACAGTTAATTTTAGATGTAATCATTTTGGGATTCAATTTTTTAATTAACAAAGAATCAATTCTAATTCTGTTTTGTACTGTTTCATAATTACTCAAAAACACACAAGTTTTTTGAAAACAAAAATTATTTTATTCAATATGTAAAACCGATATAAGTAAACTTATGATCAGTTAAATCAAACTTTTTTTGTGTTTTTTAAAACAAACCATGTTTTTTTTTAATCTCATGTTTTTGATTCTTTTGATATTTTTCAAATTTTTATTAGTAGCAAATAACAACTATCCTTTTTAGATTTCACAGATAAAAAAATTTAGAAGTTTAGTAGAAAATAAACTGTTTAAAATACAACCGAATATACACCAAGTAATATTTGAAATCTGCATTATTGAAAAAAACTTCTAAAACTTCAGTCCATTTGAAACATAAAAACCTGAGTTTTTAAGAACCTAAATAGCTATGCTGTTTGGGACTTGATTAGGATCAAGATATTCATATTTGCGCTCCAACTTTCGGTTTCTCATTTTAATCTCATGATGTAGAAGTCCACATTCATGTTTGAATTCAGATTGAGCTTCTATTGCTTCATATTCCGTAAACCATTTTTCTTGCCAATTACCCAAGTAAACCTGGAGTTGAATAAAATTTAATAAAATAAGAAAAATTCAAGATGAAGTCCGTTTACTGACATCAGCTTCAGAATATTTGGATAGGGTGCTTGAGATGGTGATTGTTGCGATGGCCTGTCCAGCTGTTGGTAAAGCCGCCATTACATCTTCCATTGAAACTTTCTAGATTTAAAAATAGACTGAAAGTTACATAAGCTGATTTTAATCATTTTTTAAACAAATAAAAATTGAATAGTCTGCTAGTCAGAGAAGAAATGATAGAGATCCCGCCGTTGCTCATACAACAGGATTCCACTCTCCACGCAAACTATATGATGCAACGGAACAGACAGACTGATGCAGATACGTTCAGTTAGTGTTGTAGGGGTTGCCAGAACGACACTAAGTACAGTGACACAATGCTTACGAGGTTCCAACTCCGGCTTTCATTTCAAAGTTTCCCTCGAAGTGTTGTCACTAACCAGACTAACAAGGCCTTCCTACTGCGCTTTTTATAGAATTTTTCTCGTCACACATATGTGTCTGCCAAGGTCAGAAACCTGAACCTTTTGCGTTTTAGGTGGGCACGAAAGCCGCTACAATACGAAGACAGACGAATAAAAGAAACTAATTAATGACTTAGCGGTCTTTACAATAGATATCACAAAGCTCAAAATTTTTCTTTTTGTAACTAGCAAAATGAAATTGTTTTTAAATCAAATAATTTCGTTGTTCTTACTTCAGTGTTTTTTGGAACTTCTGTATTCATGATTGTTGGTGAGGATGGAGCAAATCTATAAGTTTGATATTGTCCAAAGTTCACAGCAGCATGTTGAGCTGAAGCAGTATATATGACAATTGTACAAATCTCAATCTATATACAACATTTCAAATAACAAAATATTATTAGATGAAAGCGTCCTACCAGTTGGTCTAAATTAACGCCAGAAACTGGGAAGCCCTTATTATTTTCAGCAGTACACCCAAATCCCTGGCTTGTTAAATCTGCAATCCAATCTTGCAATTCAATGTCATTCTTTACAACCTATAATTAAACTGATTTTATAATCGACTAAACTACAACCAGTTTAAAGTGTAATGTGAAAGTGAAAACCTCATCATTCTTATAAAATATCTCCAGTACTGAGGACACATATTTTTCTATCATTGTCCACAGAGCTAAAGCATCTTTAGCGTACCAGTTAGATTTGAACTTGGTAGGGTCTATTCCTGTAAGTAATATTAATCTCAAAAACTGTATGATTTTTATATAAATTTGTTCATAGTTAATAAATAAACAAAGTTATTTTCCACGTTATAATATCTATCAAATATATAGATTATCAATTGCAAAAGTAACTTTATTTTAGAATAATCTTTGTGGCAGACAAATTGACTAAAATATAAATTGCAAACAAAATATCTATTTTAGTAGCTTCTGTACAAGTTTCTTGTATATGTGTTACAAGTTTTAATAGATAATAACATTCGTAATTAAGATAAATGCATTAAGCTCTTTTTGAAAGAAACAATTCAAATCAACTCCTTTAGTTATCCCGAGCTTTCCAATTACTTTTAACTCGACCTTAGAGTTTGTTCCAGCATATATATAAGCACCAGATGTCTTTATAAAGTTTCATTAAATTAAAAAAAAACTTCTGCGACTTAAAATTAAATTTAATATTTTATTTTTCAAAGTAAACTCAAACTCTTTTTTTTTTATAAAATATTGAATAATGTTTTGTTGATAATCTAAACTCACTTTAATTTTAAACAAATAATTTGTTTTCCAAACACTTTTGTCTGCGTTGTAAAAATCACAGCACAGCATTTTGTTTAAGACTTTTTAACAAGCTGAAATAAAAGTTGAAATTAAATATTGCACAATTCATAAAAACACAATATAATTTTTTTCCATATTAATTAACTTTCGAGATAAAAATAGAGATGACCTTATTTTAGCTTCTACAAGACATTCTTATAGACAATCAACTTGAACACTTCCGGTGCAAGATAAAAGACCTTTATCTAAAAAAGGAAATATAAAAAAAATAATTACCTCTTCTAACCTACATACAAGTTGAACAACGCCTACATATAAGATGAACTAAGCAAGCGAAACAAGATGAGTCTCTTTACAAGACTAAATAAAAGATCATCTTTTTATCATAAATGGAAGTTTTCATCAATATTATTATGATGAAATCAGTAAAAAATATAATAATAAAAATGATGTAAAATGATATAATAAAGTAAAGTAAAAAGCCAGTACATAATAAAATGATTAGAAATAATAAGACAAGAAAAAGTGGCATACTACTGTTGAGTGTGTTGGTGATAAAACTCTTTAAAGTAGTCATATATATCCAATTTCTAAAAAACTTTAATTAAACTTATAGAGCTTTCTTAAAAATACGTCCAAAATATTTGATAGGAATTAAATTGAATATATTATTTGACACCATTTTTATCGAAAAACCATTTGATATTTTTTAATATAAACTGAATAGCATGTATATTCCTAAGGAGTTTAAATGTTAAACTTATTAATAGATTGAAATCATTTAAAAAATTTTATTTACAACATGATTTAAGAACTAATTATTCAATTGAGCATTACCATTAGTAGTAAATAAAAAGAGATTACATAGATTAAACATTGATGTTCAAAAAGAGCAGACCTAAAGAAGTTTTCTTAGTTGTAAGCTAAGTTTTAGGAATTTAAAAATATTAAAATTTTACCAAAATTAAAGCTGTAAATTTTCACAAATAAACTTCACCGGAAATTAAGTAGCTAGAATGTAAATTAGAAGACTTTCTCTTTAACTAAATGCTATTAAATTTTTTCCGGCAAAACAATTGGTGATATTAAAAATCTTCTGTTTGAAAACATTTGAAATATAAAAAGTATTTTGTGTATGTGAAATATTTGCAACAGTGAAATTCCAATAACAAAATATTACACTAATCTAATAACAACTATTGGATTTATGTAATTTCGAAAAAGTTATCTGTAGAAATTATAAGATTTTATTAAAACCAACTCAATAGTGAAGATAATAAAAGCGATTATTAAATTGTTATTCGCAGAAAACATGTTAAACTTTTAAACAAATTATTAAATAGTTTATTTGTCAGTAGTAAAGTATTTTCTTAAATAGATTCAAACTACTTAAATTTTGTATAATTACATTTTTCAAACTAAACTTTTACTTATTTAAATGATTCTTTTCAGATATTGTTTTTACATTCTTTATATCCGTTGAAAAAAAATAAAATTATTTTTTAAAATTGGAACACTGATTAATTTAAAAATGAAGTAATATTACAACTACCAATGTGAAAATATTCTGTTTATTTCGAAATTATTATAAAAAAGTTAACAATCTTTTCACTGTTTCATGTAGTTTACTTTTAGTTAAAAATCTTATTGGTCAATTTTGATGCAAATAAGATTAAAAAATATTTATAATTTATGTTTATTTAGCAAATAAACAGAATAAATGAATATACCAAGGCATGCTTCTATAATTATTATAAAGCTTCTTTAATTCTATGATTTGATGTTACTTAATTTCAATGAATTTTGTGAGAAAAAAATCTACTCTATGAATTAAATGAAAAGTTAACAAAAATTCTTGAAGCTTTCTTGGTTTTTTGTGAAATTATAAAGCAATATTTCTGACTATTGAGAACAAAATCTTAAGTATTTGTGGTATACTTCACATTTTGGCATGTTTTTCGAATTATAAAATCTTTGAAACTTTTTACCATATTAGTTTTTATCGGAAATATATAATAAAACGCAAATTACTTTTTATTATTACTTACTCTGATGGAAATTGCTAAGTTATTAAATAAAAAGAATATTGAATTGCTTGCGTGACTTGCATTTTTTAAATATTCTTATTTAATATATTTCTATTTTGTTTTTTTATTCATTTTTGTAAATTAAAATGCTTACATTAAATTCAATGTTACCAAATAATTTGTTAAATTCTTATTTATTTTCTGAAAACAGTATTTGTAGTTATTAGTGAAATAGTTTATATTTCCAAATATTTGTCACACAAAAGTGTCTGATACAAGTTTTACTTTGTGTAATACAAAAAAAATACTTTATACTAACAAAGGGTTTAACAGTTCAATAAAAGCAATTTATTAAATAACCTAAAAACTTAATTATAACTTCATCTCTAGAATTTTCTTTTAATCGATTTTGTTTGAGCTGTGTTGCCAGAAAACGAAAAATAATTTAATCGTTTTTTTTTATAAATAAAATGTGTTTTTGGAGAAAACGTTTTTTAAGGAATGCAGATATTTTATTATATAACTCACCGCAAGGGATATATTTTCGTAAAAAGTGAAAAAAGGTGAAATATGCATGGTATTGTTAAACATGACTCCAACCAAACATTTTAAAAGATAATAAGTTGTAAAAATGTTTTAAATAAACTTAAATTAAATTGTAACAATTCTGTTTTCTGCATGATAATTATTTAATCTAGTATAAACATTAAATATTACAAGATAATAGTTTGAATTTTGTATCTCTATTTGCATAAAAAAAAAATTAAATCAATAAGTCTAAAAAGCTATCCTTGGTTCATTTTAAATAGATGATATATCAAAAAGTAACATCTAATAAAAAGTTCACATTTTCTAAATGAAGAAGCAATTGATAAGCAATAAAAAACTAGTATGATTTTATTTTACTATTGAAAGACACAAAAGATAAAAAATTACTTTTTAATTCACTTGGATTCATTTTTTAAGCGAAGAAAGTATTTTTTAAAAAATGTCAAGGAAAAGGAAATTAAACTATAGAAATCAATTATTTGATATATCTATTGAAAGTATTACCATATAGTAACTGAAATCACACCAATATTAAAAGTTTTAACGGTTAATTGTATTTTTCTATCAAAAGAAAATAAATTCTAAAGTTCATAAAACTTATCTCTAACTTATCTATATTTTTTATTCATATATTTCCTGTTTCTAAATTAAAAGTAAATTAACTGAACTGATAAAAGAAAGCGGAAATTTTATTTGCATTCATTTTAATAGTTTCAATGTTCAGATTTGAAGTATAATTTTAGAATGAAATTTAAAATGTTCGAATTATCAAAACTTCCATTCTGAATATTTTTACAAATAATAAATCCAAAAATTACCAATTTTAATTGCATTTCCTCGATAACAGATGTATAATTTGTTTTTGTAATGTTTTCTGTACTTTGCGTTATTTGCTTTTGTGAAGTCAACAATTATATTTTGCTGTTTTGATGAGATAGAATTGTTTATTTAGATGTAGAAACAAAGAATGTATACCAATAAATATGTCAGTAATCATTAGACTTCAAGTGAGACTCAAATAGATTAGCAGCAACAAATTGTTTCTAAGGTTTAAAACTTTAAATATTAATTTTCCACAATATTCATTTTTTTGTGGCTCTTATGATTTTTTGAAGAATAAACTACAATCAGAAGAAGGAAAAATTGTTGATGTAAAACAATCTAAAGAAAACTAATTTGTTCTCTAAATAAAAATCTTTCTTTAACAGAAATACGAAAGCTGACAAAAAAATTTCAATTTAATTTTAAGAATTTGGAAAAAAAATATCTACTTGTTATTGAAAAACTAATCTTAACTGTCGGTTAACTTACCGATGAAATAAATATAAAAACTTTGCTTAAAAGTTGTATTAAAAGTGTTTTCAATTTCTACAGTAAGGGTACAGTCTATTAAAAACCGTTATTCAAAATAATTGTTTGAAACCTTTTTCGTCTGATTATTTCAAGTAATGTTAAGTGATAAATATCTTATATTAAGATGCTTTTAAAGAATTTGTTTAACAACTGATTTGTTATTATTAATTTTTAGTTTAATAAAACAAAATGAGTTCACTAGAAGCAGTTATTAATATTAGTCGAAAAATTGTGCTGAAAGAACTTGATGATAATTTTCTGGCTAACATCTACTTTTGCTGTCCAATTTTAGTCTAAATAATTTATTCTTTATATTGTCTAATAGATAAAAGTGTTTACTAAATTACCTCTATTAGAAATGTTTTAATTTACTTGATTAAAACGGTCTTGTTAAAAACCACTAATTTTAAAGTTTATAAGAACAGCTTGTAAAAATTTTAAAACAAAGCAAATTTACAGTTTGTAAGAGACACGCCCTCTAAGTAAGTCAGAATGTTTTGTTGTAGTAAACCCTTCAGTCCAGATAATCACAAAGGCCATACCAACTACATGATCACCATTAAGGTAAAAGCAGTGAATACAAATTAATATTGTTCAAGGTTAACTTATTACTACTTTAAAAGAGATTCTTTTTTATTTTTGTAACTTTCAACAAGAACACTTCCTTTTAGACTTCTGGAGCATACTTAGACGCAGGAACTAACTCAACGATTGAACTACAGTTTGTTGGAGATCAATATGAGAGAGAAACTTCAGCAATTGAACTAAATAAATGTTTTGAAACTGGTTTTAACACTGGAAATGTTCATACAGTAAATCGACAACTAGAAGATGTTGGAGATATCATAATGGTGAAAATAAGTACGTTCACCTCTACAGTTTTAACGAAAAATTGATAATTTTGTTATTATTATTTCTGTATTCAATGCAAAACTGTAGGAACAAATTTCAGAAAATATTTATGTGATCTTCACAGGCTTAAAAACAGTCTTAGTACGGATAATTGGTTGTGTGATTGGATTGAAGTAAATGTTCATCATGAATGTTATCGATTTCCAGTCTACTCTTTCATTGAGAGTGAAGCTCAAGTCTGCACAGGAAAAGGTATTTGATTAAGAGTTGAGTGACTGGAAACAAAGCATCAAAAAACTAATAGCTTGTTTTAAAAATAAGTAATGTAAACAATTGAAGTGTTGTATTTATTTCTAAATCCTTTATTAAAAGATTAACTTTTGTTCAGCTTCTTTGCCACAAAACGAAACTGATTTTACTTTGAAAAAGCAACGTGAAGAAGAGATTGAATCAAATAAGAAGCAGTTTCGTTGGGTAACTGCTGAAAATAATAAGTTTGAGGGGTTTCCAAGATATGGAGAATATGATTCAGATTTACCAAGCATATTCAAACGATATGCAGCTCGACAAAGAGATTTTCGCGATCATACACTTATTGGATTAATTTATCTGAAGATTGAAACTCTTGAAAGTTAGTTACTTACATTTTAATATTTTATTTAAAAACTGTTTCTATTTTTTGTTTACAAAATGAATTGAAGTTAACTTTAGATAGAAAATGAATTTAAATTAGTAAAAATTAATTTTTGAAATTTTGTTGTCATTTCTTATAGAAAATGAAACGGAAATAGAATCATTCGCTGATTATATGAAGTTGGGAGATGTATTAAATCCCCCTTTCGATGATTTTCATAGAAAGTAAGTTAAAACTACTTTTATGCTTAAAAATGTTTCAAATATGAAACTAAATTTTAAAAAGCTGGCAAGATAACGAAAAGCAAGGCTGGCAGATACTAAACGGTGTTCATCCTACTGCTTATGAATTGTGTAAGAAAATACCAAGTTACTTCCATGTAAATGATGAAGCTTTGAAAGAAATAATTGGTGATAGGACAATTGATGATTTGATTAAAGTGAGTGTTAAAGATTGAAGTTGTTGGTATAGTGTCTACTTTATTTTATCAAAAGTATTTTTAAAGTTGTTTATAAAAGAGACTTGCTGAACTTTAACCCAGAAATATAAGAAGATTCTTCTATAGTAATCACTTTATAGCTATTTTAGAAACAAAGCCTTAGAATTGTCGTTTCTCTAATTTTTTCAATTTACATGTACTAGTTAATGAAATATTTATTAGCTGTAGATTGTCATTTTTACATAAAACTTAGTTTAATTAAAATAGATTTTAATATATAAAATGATAAATAAATATATAAAAATAACACAGTAATGTTTTTTAAAAGATGGAGAATTCCTTTTTTAATATATCTATTAAATAGTTGCTTTTTACCACTTTTAGAAAGAAGAACTTTACATCTCAGACTTCAGTGAAACATATGGACCTGATATCGAGCGAGTCAAAGGTTCATCTGGCGCTGATGCTGTGTGTCCTCCTGCTATAGCTCTTTTCCTGAATGATTCTAAGGGGTTTCGACCAATTGCAATTCAATTAAAGCCAGATGATCCTGAATACTTGTTTGTTGCTAATAGTGAATTAGGTTGGCTGCTCGCTAAAATGTATTACAGATGTTGTGTATCCAATTATCACGAAGTAATTCATGTTTTAGATAATGAATACTTTTCTATCAGTAACTAAAGGTGTTAATTTTCTTTTATCAGTGGATAATACACTTCTTGCATACTCATAATGTCATGGAGCCTTTTTGTATCTCCTTGTTTCGTTGTCTTCCGAGATGTCATCCAGTTTATAAACTACTTCGACCACATCTACGAACAGTTGTTGCAATCAACACTAGCGCTAGGAGTGATCTACTTCCAGCAGACTCTATTGTAGCTAAATCATTGGCAATAAGTAAAGTTTCAAGTTTTTGACTGAAACAAGCTACCTAAAAAATTATTTTCACTGCAAAATCTTTGTAGGTGCGGCTTCCCTTGCAAAAGATGTTTACAAATCATTTAAGCTGGAAGATCTCAATATTTCAAAAGTTTTGGAGAAAAAAGGTGCTTGTTACATTTATTTTATTATTGATTGCTTGCTGACACAATCTTTAACAAAATTAAATCGAACTTCCAGGTCAAAACATTTAACTCATTTTCGTTATTTAAAGGAATCAAACTTGATAACCTTACTAACAATTGGTATGCAAAAGACGCTTTGGCTATTTGGAATGCCATCCAAAAATATGTCACTGCTATTTTGAAGATTTATTACAAGAATGAAGAGGTTGGAAATAGTCTTATGAAGAAATGTTTTCAAATATAACTAAAAGCTTATAGTTGTGGAAACTTTTATAAATTTATTGTCCTAATATATAAGATATATAATGTATATATATATAATATTTATAGCTTATAAAATAATATAGTCTTCATATACATAATTTATCTAAAAATTTATTTTAAAGGATGTAAAGAATGATTCAGAATTACAAGATTGGAATAAAGATTTAACAAAGGAGGGCTTTGAATGTAGTGCGACAAATGATAAGGGATTTTCACTTTCCGGGATTAACTTGGAACAACTGGTATTTATCAAACTTATATTGAAAACTATCATAAAACCAGTTTAGTGTTAAGTTAGTGAAATTAGTTTATAGGTATTGAGAAGCATTTTAGCCGACATAAATTGATTTAAGTTTCATATGTTTATGATTGTTAACATATAATGAAAAATAGTGATGAGACAGACCTATTATATCTTAATGAAAACTTAGAAAAAACTTTAGAAACAAATATTGATGAGTATTTTTATAGAATATAAAAAATTAGATTGGATCTTATAGTTTCTGGAAATACTTACAACTAAAAAGTTCACTTATGTTTACAAAAATTCTGTAATACAGATTGAGATTTGTACAATTGTCATATATACTGCTTCAGCTCAACATTCTGCTGTGAACTTTGGACAATATCAAACTTATAGATTTGCTCCATCCTCACCAGCAATCATGAATAAAGAAGTTCCAAAAAACACTGAAGTAAGAACAACGAAATTGTTTCACTGACAAAGTATTTCAAAAGTACACTAAAAAATAATTTAATTGAAAAGATATTATGGTTCTAAAATATTCAAATTTGATTTGTTTTTTCTTCAAATACGGATTCCTAATTAGTTTACACTTGTTTAGAAAATAACAACGGAAAGAATTCTGGAAAGTTTGCCTACATCTGATCAGGCAATTATTATAATTAGTGTCACAAATGCACTATCTTCGTTTTCGGAAGCTGATGTGAGTATAAATTAAAAAATAAATGTTTGATATTTGTACACTTTTCATTACAATTTCAACTGCAGGTTTACTTGGGTAATTGGAAAGAAAAATGGTTTACGGAATATGAAGCAATAGACGCTCAAGCTGAATTCAAATATCAATGTGGGCTTCTACATCATGAGATTAAAATGAGAAACCGAACGTTGGAGCGCAAATATGAATATCTTGATCCTAATCAAGTCCCAAACAACATAGCTATTTAGCAAGTAGCTAGTGTTCGATGTAAATATATTTTATTTTACCCAGAAAACAATCTAATGTTTGAGGATTACGTAACAGAAAATTTTCAAATTTCTTAAACTTATTTTACTCTAGAAAGAGATAATAGAAATATACGAAATAATACTTTTTGCTTTACGTTGATCGAATAATCTATTTTTTGTCGTATGTCTGTTACTTGATGGTAAATAAATATTAATCTGGTTTATTATTTGTATAGAAATGCTGACTTGAGAATTTTCAATAGAAATTATTATTCCATTTCAACGAGGTTATATTTTATTTGAATAATAATTACTACTCTGGTTGATTACTCAGATATAGATTGATTTACACCTTTGTTTAAATATTTCATAACAAAGAATTGAAGGCAAATTTTTCTATTTAATTTTATCTGAAAAAATATTTTAAACAACTTAGAATATGTTTTAAATAGCCAAAAAAAGTCATGTTTTCATAAACTTTAATGAATTTAAAATTTATATTATTCGATTTGTTTAAATTTACAAACTTGTGAGATGTATCACAATTAGATCTTTGGTGTAAATAATAAAGTTTTAAGTTAGTAGTATGAGCAATAATGTATCCGATAATGACTGAAAAGTCTTCTAATGGATTAGAAAGTCTGTTTTCACTTCTTCTGATAGTTTTGAAATATGTACCTTTCTCGCAAGTGATGTTGTTCGGTTTTTAAATTTTGACAAAAATAACTATAGGTTTTAATAAAATAGATTTTTGAATATAACATCTGGTGACAAGGAGCAGCGTACAGTTCTTTATTATTGCAAGTGATAGCATGATGAGATATGAGAAGTAAATGAGAATATATGATGATTTTTAAATAAATGTTTATTTTAGTGCTTTCTAATAGTGTCCATGTTTGTGGCGAAGTGGTTACCATACCTGCCTACTAAGCAGTGGCTTTCAACTGAACGTATATTAGTGACAAGGAAAAAAAGGTATATTAGCTCAGAAGGTTAGAAGGTCTTTTTAGAAACAGTGAAGAAAGAAATGAGACAGCTGCAGTGACTAAACAATGAAGTACTGGGGTTTACTAGTTCTTCGAATAAATTGAACTATGCTACTGTAGATGTCTCTTTTGGGTTTTAATGCACTTATTGATACCAGGTCTTCAAAAAGCCGAAATTCGAAGGATTGTTGAGAACTTCAAAATTCACATAGAGCTCAAAATCAATTTTAATTGGAAGTGGCTCAGTCGTCTAAGATGTGCAGAAAAAATGGGGATACATGGGGTGGTGCTTATAAAAAAGGTGGTGTTTGAATTAAGAAGTTCACAAGAGGATTTAGTGGTACGCACTAAACATGTAAGATAGAAATAAACACGAAATTAGTAGGAATTAAATATATGACATAAAAACAGACACAAAATTGACATACCAAATGTTTTAGATATAGGAAAGGGACATTATAGTCATTCGTGTGATGTTTAATTGAGTCAGCTAGGAAGCAGTCGCCTAGAAAAATAAGGGAAGAGTTGTAATGACTGACCTCTAAGTATTTGTGCGCTTAAGGAAAGAGCAACAATCTAATGTTTAGGTAGAATAGTTAAAAAAAGCAGAAGAAAAGATCCTATTTCACGGTGTAAGGCTTTCTCCCTGTGAGGAAGAGCAATATGGAAGCAGTTGCAAGTGGCAACGGGTTAGATAAGAGTTTTTCCCAAGAATATTTGTGAATTCCGTAGAAATTTTCACAGCCACGGCAGAAAAGGAGACAACAAACTTTTCATAGCTTGAATCAAGATTAAGTAAGCAAATTTTGGTTGAACAACTCCCTACCACTCACAGTTCTTAAGTCTGTCAGAGACATAAAAATGATCAAACAGGAAAAATCCCAGTATATAGAGTAGAAGAGGTTTATTTCCGGAGTTTCTATCAGGAAGGATACCAAGTAAAGCCTGATCCATAGCGTTTGAAATTTCTGGTGGATCTTCAGCCCTTTAAAAAAGCAAAATTGCTTCAGAGAGTATTTTTTGGCTTAAGAAAATAGATTTGTAAATTTATATGAGAAGAGAAAAAGTTGATGAATTTTATATGAAATGGTAGCCACGATGGGAATATAAAATGCGATTTGAAGTAAGGGAATATCTGGGGAGTACCCTGCTTGAGCTATCATGGTAGGACTAGATGCTGCTGGAAAACTACCGTATTGTTCAAATCAAAATTGTTTAAATCAGAGCAAGCCTTTCCACTCATTCCCACTATAGGTTTCAATGTAGAAACTCTTTCACCAGGTGAAAGAGATTACTCTTGCTGTATGAGATGTTGATTGTCGGTATTCTATATGAAAGGCTTGAAACTATTCTCAGATTATAAACATCTGGTCTTCGCTGCTAACAGTTGTGATAAAGATCGATTTGACAAATCAAGAAGAGGAGTTTCATACTATCACTTGGGAAGAAGAAATATTAAAAGTTCCTGTCACTATTCAAGCCTCAAGATGATAGTGTAAAGAAGGTTTAACTGCTGGAGGATAACCCAATATGAGCACGGATGCTCTATCTAGATGGAAATGTTTCTATTTGAATAAGGTTATAAGTTACATTCTATTTGAATAAGTGCTTATAAGTTGTGATATAGTTATTTCTAGGAAGTGATTTGTATATAATATATATATTGCGGTTGGTGACACTAAAAATCTTTCATGAAATGAATGGGATTTCAATGGTTTTGCATTAAATATAGGACCATGGAAACAACAACTCCCTCATCTAATTCTAATCAAAACTTATTATCCGACATCAGCAAATCTATATCCGCTGAATAAGCACGATGTTGCCAAGATCAATGAGAAAATTTCTACTTTGTCTAAATCAATGGACAAACTGGATGGCTCTACAAGGAAACAAGTCACATGGGCCTCGTTGGTCGATGATCCCGGTTCCGACAAAAGTGCTAGTATGCTGCATTTCAGGAAAGTTGGAACAAACGCAAGTTTCTTCCAAAGCTGTATAAGCTAAGGCTTGACAAAAAATTCTAGCGCATTAGAGTAGCACGTGATATGTGTGAAGATGATCGCTTAGAAAATAAGCGTCTTCTAAAAAAGGCGTATAACCGAAATCAGAAGGAACAACCAACTGATTTCAAATACAAAGTTCGAGGTCCACCATGGGCCTTGAGAGTTGTCAAGGTTTTTTTTTCAAAAAACAGAGGTGGAAAATAACCACTGGACCCACATCTTCTTTTTTCAAACTCTCTCCGGACACAATTGTTAATACCCAAGATATCAACTTACAGAAGCCCATCATCAAATCTCACAATCGTCAAAAAGACAATTCTTCTATCACATTAGGTATGTTCTTCAACGCACGGTCGATTATTAAAAAAAAATTTCAATTGAAAGCTCTTTTGCATTCCCAAGATTTCACAATTATTTTTATTACTGAAACTTGGTTGAAACCGTTTTATCCTGATTCTATTCTGGTTGAGATCTCAAATACCTCCCCTAATTGATAATAGCGAACGGCTTGCGATGGAACCAGAAAATAAAGCTGAGTTGCTAAACAATCAATTTAATAGCGTTTTTATAACCGATGATGGCAATATTCCTTCTCTCTCCCACTCCGACATTCTTACAAATGTCTCTGAGATGGTAGATCTTGACATAACAGTCGATATGGTTTTTAAGGCTATTTCTTCTTTAAAATCATCAGTTTCTAACACCCCAGATCAGATGCCAGCTTTGTTTTTAAGAAAAGCTACTTCATCTTTATCACTACCCTTATCGTTTTTCTTTAGCATGACTCTGAGGCAATGAAGAGTTCCACAAATATGGAAGAAAGCTATTATTACTTCAATTCATAAAAAGGGTCACAGAAACACCGCACTTAGCTAAAGACCAGTTTTGCTGACTTCAGTTATCTGCAGAACTCCAGAGAATATCATTCACAATCATATGACCAGTCATTTGATGGAGCACCATCTAATATCTGATGTCCAGCATAGCTTCGTGAAACGGAGATCTTCCCTGACTCAACATCTCACTTTTCTTAACGAGCTTACAGCCCATAATGAAAGTAATATTCCCTGTGACATAATATATCTAGATTTTGCTAAGGCGTTTGATTCTGTCCGACACACTAAACTCGTCACTGTATTGAAAAACTCAAAAATCAACAGCTGTATCTTGCAGTGGATTGAAGATTACTTATCAGGTAGAGCCCAACAAACTCGTGTAGAAAGATCTTTATCTACGTTTAGTCAAATCACCAGTGGTGTTCCTCAGGGTTCTGTTCTGGGTCCCCTTCTCTTTTTAATTTTCATTGAAGACCTCATCAGAAGATTAGTAGCAGCAGATGATGTCAGAGTGTTTGTGTATGCAGATGATATCAAGCTATTATTTTGTAATCCGTCAAAACTTCAAGCTGCACTACACACTGTAGAAAACTGGTCTACAAATTGGCAACTCAGAATCCAACCCACAAAGTCTGAACTTATAACGTTTTCTCGTAAACCAGCTATAAAGTCCTTGAATCAATACTCCATCAATAGATTTATTATTCAACGAGTATATTCGGTCCTAGACCTTGGCTATACCCTATCATCTGACTTTACATGACGCGATTATGTTTCCAAAATCTTTGGAAAATCAATCAACCTTGTCTTCCTTATTATAAAGACCTTTAATTCTAAGGACCCATGCTTTTTTATTAATCTTTTCAAATTGTACGTACGTCCAATTCCTGAATACAGTGTTAGTGCATGGATGCCATATCAAGTTAGTGATATCAAAAAAATCGAATCTGTTCAGGCCACATTTACGAGATTAGTATGCAGGAAACTTAGTATTAAACATGATAATTATAAACATCTTCTCAGCTTCTTCAATTTAGATACTTTGGAAATTCGACGAGTTAAATATGACTTAATTCTTATTTTTAAATCACCCACAATTTAATTGAAGTTCAGTTTGATGATTTCTTTTCCATTATTCCTCCCTTCAAGTTGTATCAGCGCAGACGACACACATTACACTTTAATAAGCCTATATCACCTGGTACATTGGTGAAATCGGATTTTTTCTCATACCGCACAATTAGTAGTTGGAACAAGCTGCCATCAGACATTGCCATGTCGGAGTCGCTCGCGTTGTTCAAAAAGAAGTTGAACCGTTATAATATTGCCAACATTGTCATTTACTTTTATCGAAAAGTTTAAATATGGTATAGTATTATGACTTGTTTTAATGAACTAACTAAATCTTACTTACAATGGTAATAAACATTTTCAAAAAAATATTTCATCAGTTTAAGAGAAACAGAGAATAGATGTAGAGCTGTTTTAATTACAAAAAGCATCTTTAAAATCCATCTAATTACCTTTCACTAGAATTTTTGTTTCTCAAAAGAACTCTGAAATCTACAATATTTGATAAGATTTTAAAACTTATTTCTTTGTAAATCTGATTTAGAAAATTATACAAAAGTTTAAAATCTTTCTTAATTATTTCTTAATCTTTAATAACACATTTTGTTGGTTTTCACTAAGAATTATTTTAAACTGTTTCTATCAAAGTTTTAATTCAGCAATCCAACTATTAACACTAAAAACTAAATTGGATTTTATCAATAATACAAGAAAAGTATTAAATCTATTTAAGAGAAAAGCATTCCTAACTTTACTTACAGCTCAGAAGCAAGAAATAAACATTGATTAGTACCAATTTGTTTTAAAAAGTGCAGCGATTAACAGATCTTTATTTGTATTAAGTTTAAAAAATAAACTGTTTATTGCCTTGAATATATCTTCTAGTAATTAAAGAATTTTTTACAAATCTTAAATATGTCTCTAATTAAATTTCTATGTTGAATTTTATTGATAGAAATAAACCATTTGGTTTTTTCATGTTTACTGTTTATGTTGTAAAGATGCCGCTGCTAATTAATAACTTCCTTTTCCACATTTTAATTGTTCTGCTTAACTTTGCTTTAACAAAATAGGTTCAAATCATTACTTATACAAAATGTTTAAGGTCAAAATATGGTGTACAACAAAAAAACAAACCGGAAATACACGGTTTGAAACAGTTCTTTTATCGTTGATCATAGCTTACAAAGTTGATCATATAAACCATTGTCATAGCTCACAATATTAAATTTATTACTTGAAAGGTGTTTTATGCAAAATCAGAAAAAATCTACAAGAGTTGAGTTTTTAATCAATTCATTGAATCAGAATTGAACGAACAGAATTTATTTCCTGAAAAGTTTTTAAAGGTTGATAATACTCGGGTAAGAACTACAAAATCGATAAAAGTTCTTTTAAATTATTTTCAAAAAGCTTAGAAAAGAAGATATTAGTTAGCATGAACTCTTGGTAATCTTTCAAACGTTGATTTACTGTATGAACACTTCCAGTTTTAAAACCAGTTTTAAAACAGTTTTTAGCTCAATCTCGGAAGTTTTCGGGATTTTTCTGTTTTGATCTCCAAAAAATTGTAGTTCAATCTTTCAGTTATGTTCTGCACGCTTTTACATTTTAACATAAATACAGTTTAAAATAACCTAAAGTAAATAACAATATCTTATATTTCTAAAAGGATTTGTGATCAGTGCTTGAAGAGAATAGAAAAACATATAATTGAAAATATTACAGACTTTAATTTAACATATCAAACTAGTAGAAAGCCAAGTAAAAACAATTAGATAATACTTTAAAAGGTCTAAAACTGAATATATAAAAAAAATTCAAGATAGAAATCAACATGTTTTTATTTAATAAAACTTAAGATAGCTAGTTTTTAATATAGGCGGTTACATTTGATTATTTTGCACTGAGTATAACGAACGATTATGAAAAATGTATAATGTTTAAAGATAAACACTAAAACTAAAACTGAAAATATATCTCTAAATGCTCAAAATATGTAATTCTTTATACCTAACTATTATTTTATATGCTACACTGTTATAAACGTAGAAAACAATAATATCTTATTTTAAAAGCAACACTAATACAGTCATAAATGAGAAACACAAACATGTAAGGAGGAAAGTTTGATTTAGTATACAAATATAGAGTTAGCAGCGCGTATTTCTAATGATTATTCTTTAAAAATTACAAATTAAAACAATTTTTTTTTTCTTACAAATAATTTAAACTTTTGAGTTTAACCAAAATTTACCAGTTTCTTTGACTTAAGAGTTATAATATATACAATTGGAAAACATGAAAACTACTGGAGACAAAAGCTAACTGCTAAACGTTAATTACTTAATAATTCATCATACTTTAAAATAAAAAATACTATCTTTAAAAGTTTGAAACAGAAAACAATAGACTGACTTAATGATAAGATTTATAAAACATAGTGAATGATATTAAAACAATTTTACTGGTTTTATATTCAATTTTTTCTAGACTTTGATTGAAATTGTAAGGAGTCCTTTAATTATAATTTATAATAATATTTAATTTAACTAAGTTTGAGTATACTTTGAAACATGAAAAATTTGTATCTGATCGAACTAAAAGATTATTATCTCCATTTCGAAAAAAGTAAAAATACTGGACTGATTAAGAACATTTTTCAACTTTCAAAGCTGTGTTAAAATCTAAACTCTATCAATATGTAGTATTTCAGTCTGACATTACATTAACTATAAATAAAACTTAAATTTGTGCAATAATTTCAGACATAAATCGGTAAAACAGTACAATCAAGCAATTTGTACAAAAGTTTATTGTTCATTTATATTTTCATGAAGTTTATAAAGGATTTTAACTACCTTTTAATTTGTTTGTTTGCTTTTGTTTAAAATAGGATTGATAAATAGCTGATTTAACTTTACCATTTTGTAAAAAAACTTATTCAAAAATTTTCGTTTAATCAAATTTTTATTAGTTTTTGTTAAAAGAATTAATATATTACTAATCTTCCTAAAAATTGTTTGCACTAACTGGACTTTGAACCTTTTGTTTTAAAGACAAATTGTCACCTTATATTTGTAAACTAAAAGTTTGGAGGTTAAGTTTACGTTAACGTTAAACTTATTTTTCTTTTATAAAATGATGAACACCGGGTAAGTAAATATCTGTTAAGTTAAAATTATTTGTTAAAATTAAAAGTTAAAATGTATTATTTTTAAAATTTTATATTTTTTTTATAATTAGGAAAAATTATTATCTTGGTGATTGTCCTAGTTATCTGACAAGTAATCATTACAAGACACTAAACATAAATCTAGATATTTACAAAAATAGAAATAATTTATTTCCAGTTTTAAAGTTATATATAAATACAATTTTATCAACTTTAGAAAGTAAATTATAAATTAAGCTACAAATTAGTGTAATTATCTATTAATTTGACATTTTTTACAATTTAATAAATTAATTATTCATAAACTTTTATAATTTAGAATAATTTTGATTTGTAAATATTATTTAAGTATTTATATGAGGTTTAATTAACTATAATCGAAAACTAGTAAATAACTAAAGTGAACTTTCTAATTTGTTTTCAATTATCTTTTTACAGAAAACTTGCGGGATATACTATCTTTATTACAGGTGCTAGCCGTGGTATAGGCAAAGCTATTGGAATTAAAGCAGCTAGAGATGGTGCTAATGTAGTTATAGCTGCTAAAACTGCTTCTTCACATCCCACACTGCCTGGAACAATATATACTGCAGCAAAAGAAAGTAAATAAAATAGTTTTATTATTGAAAAACTTAAAAAGTTATAGTATTGATAGATTTTTTGATAAAGTTTTGTAAGTTTTAATCTCTATGAAGTTTAAATACTTGTCTTTTTGTAATTCTATAAAAATGTTTAATATTTTATTGATAAAACATTTTTGCAACAAAATGTTTTTGTATTTATTATGAATATTTTTATTTCTTATACAGAATATCATTTATGAAAAATCATCAATTTCATTGTATTTTATATTTAATTAAATATTCATTTTTATTAACTTTTTGAAGTAAACGAAATTTAACCAATTTATAGTTTATGATAAATAAGTCTATAAGAAAATTTATGGATTTTTTTATGGGTACCTTATTTGGTTTAGGTCAGATTGTTTATAGCTTTTTGACTTGATAAATCTATAAAATTTAGTTGGCTAATCTGAATAACTTTTTGATTTGTGGTTGCCAATGACTTATCTGTATGTTTCTTATACTTTTTTCTTTATTTTAGGTTACACTTTAGGATTATATTTATTATCATTGTAATTTGATAATATTTATCACTTTATATAATTATTTTAATTAACTAATTATTGTGAAAATTCTATTTTAAAGTTGAAGAGGCTGGAGGTAAATGCCTTCCTTGTATTGTTGATATTCGAGATGAAAATACAGTTAATGCTGCTATTGATGAAACTTTAAAAACTTTTGGAGGTATAGATATGGTTATAAATAATGCAAGTGCTATTAGTTTAACTGGCACCTTAGCAACTCCAATGAAAAAGTATGATCTTATGAATCAGGTCAATGCAAGAGGCACTTATCTCTGGTAAATATTTCAACAAATTTTCATAAATCTCATATAAATAAAATGTTTTTTTACAGTTCAAGAGCTTGTTTACCTCATTTAATTGAATCTAAGAAATGTGGCAAGCAGCCTCATATTTTGAATATAAGTCCTCCACTATCAATGAAACCAATTTGGTTTAAAAATCATACAGCTTACACTATAGCTAAATATGGAATGTCTATGTGTGTTTTGGGTATGGCTGCAGAACTTGAGCAATCTGGAATTGCAGTGAATGCCTTGTGGCCACGAACTGGTATGATAGTTTATATTTTCTTAACTTTTGAACATAAGATCATCAATGACCAACTTTGTTAGTCGAGAAGTTGATAAAAGTTAACCTGTGACATATTGATCCAATTAAGTTTCTATCAAATTCTTGACTGATTTAGATATTATCATCAGTATTTAGACTTTTATGATATATTTATAAATGTAGCAACTTTTACAATTAGAATTGTTTTGATATTTTTAAATAGTTTTTCAACATTGCTTCACTTTCCTTTCGCTTATTCAAGTCTCTAATTTTATATTTTCTGGGGATAAATCTGGGGATATCTTCATTATTTTTCTTTTCATTTCTTTACTCATCTAATCCTAGTCACTATTCAATCTCTTCATAACTTCCAATCAATCGATTTTTCAATCAAATTGATTTTATTCGGAATATTTTTAGCAATCTACACTGCGGCAATGGAGATGTTGGGAGGAAATGAGGTTGCCTCCCAGTGTAGGACTCCTGAGATAATGGCAGATGCTGCTTATGCAGTGTTGACACGTGATCTTAATACGACTGGAAACTTTTTCATCGATGATTGCGTGTTAGAAGAAGAAGGAGTGACAGATTTCGATCAATATGCAATTGAGCCAGGTAAAAGAGATGATAGTAGTAGGTAGCTGGTTTCTATCTGTACTCACAGGCAAGCCTCTTATACTGGATTTCTTCCTGGAAGATTCGGATGTTGAATTTCAACAACAATTGACTCAAGATGGAAAAGTTACAAAAGCAAAAGATACTTCTAAGCTCTCGGCGATTTTCGACAAGATCAGTTCAGTTATGAGTGAACAGATTGTGAAGGAAACTGGTGGTGTGTTCAAGTTCCAAGTTGGAGGTAAGTTTGTTGAAGTTTCAATCAATTCATCAAATAAACAGTTGATGATCAGGTGATAGTGGAGAAGTGTGGTTCGTAGATTTGAAGAATGGATGTGGAAATGTGATTAGTGGAAAAGATGGTGAATTAGATCATGATGTTGTGATGTCTTTAAGTAAAGATGATTTTGTTGATATGTTTGAGGGACGATTAAATTCAACAGCTGCTTTTATGCAAGGCAAATTGAAGATAGATGGAAATATGATGCTAGCTATGAAATTAGAAAAATTAATGGTTCAAATGAATAAATCCAAACTTTAAAATATTCTTCGAGAATAAAATCGAAACAGATCTTATCTAATCAAAGTCTTACTCTAAATCTTTTAACTGTTAATATCTTTTGAATTTCTGCAACTTTTCAGTTCTATTAAAATGATTTAAACAAATTGTAATTTCACCAGACTGAGAAAAGAGTATTTGATTTATCTCATATCTTCTGTTGATGTTTCAACTACTTTGATGAGACTTTTATGTTAGAAGATTTTTCTTTCAGATACTTTTTTCAATAATAAGCTTCAAATCATTATCAAGTGAAGTATAGTGCTAAAAATACAACAAGATTAGTAGCTCTGAACATCAGTTATCTAAAATTAAGGATCAGTTTTTAAGAATTAGTTCTTTCACGTGATCTAACCTAAAAAGAACTTGCTAGTTGTATAAAAAGTTTGAGGGGCGTCTCTCACGTTACTAATTTGATTTCTATAAGATTTTAAAAGTTAGTTGTTTTTGATAGCTTTAAATGAATTTAAATAAGACTATAAATTTAATTCTTTATAATAGCATCAGGACTACATTTTAAGTTAGCTACTCTTTAAAAAGTGTGAAAACAGTTTTTGTAAATTTTACATATTTTATTTATCATTTCTTTCATTTTTTTTTGAACTGATCTTTCTAGTTAAAAAGACGGTAAGAGAATTGACCTACTTTGTCAAACTGATGTTGTCACAACAATGAGAAACGTAACATAAATCAAATAGATAAAATAGTTTTCACATCAAGGTCTATTAGACTTTTGTTGATTACTTCATCAACAAATGCTTTTGATCATAAAAACATTCGACAATTTCATTGATAAACTTTTTTCATTCATAAAATATTTTATCATCAATTAAACAAGGAATTTGTTACAAGGACCCAAGGACAATATCAATACCTTACCATTTCTTCTGTCATCAATGTTTTAAAGAATCAATCCAATTGAGTTTAAGTAAATTAAATCTTGTTTTTACGAATACCAGTAGTTTACCGTTTTACAATTTGTTGTGAATGAAAGTGGAAATTTATAGTTTAATTCTATAATTATTAAAAGTCTTTTAAAATGATGTCTTGTTCTTAATTAAATTAATTTCTCCCCCTTAAAATAAAAAAGTTAAATAAATTAAATTCAATGAAGAATAAATATAAGTCACAAAAACTAAATATATCTTAAATTATTTTTCTGAGAAATTATACAAAATCAAAAGTACAATAGATATAATAGTCAAATTAGATAACGCAAGTTATTTCATAAAATTAACTGAAAAACAACAGACACTATTTAATACACTGAAGTTAATTTTATTGTGAAGGATTAATTTCCTAGTATATTATCAATGTTTCCTAAAAATTTCAAAAACAGTACAATTTGGCAATCTTGTGCACTCATCTTGCTGAACTGCATAAAGAAATTATTGTGGAAGAAAAATAAGGGCTGACTACTTTAAAAAGAATGACAGTAAAAATATCAGAAACGATAAAACAAATTCCGCTTTCTATAAAAGATTACAAAATGCTTTCTTTGACTTGAAAGGATTGTTTCCCTTCCTAGCCAACATGTAGTCCTCATTGCCATGCTTTCGGCAAAAATTTATTAGCTCCAGATAAATTTGGGGTTTTGAAATTGTAGAAAATTTAGAAGGGTTTTCCCCTGAAATCGGTTTACCGTTTTCCTCTTGAAAGCTATTCGACATTTTTAACTATTGATTTGAATCAAATCTATAAAATAATAATTTTTATAACAAACATTAAATAATTTACTGACTATTAAACAATAAAAGTTATTATTGTACTTTGTCTTTAAGACATAAAAAAGCAATTTTAAACGAAAACATGATGACTGATACATTTGCCTACTTACTTTTGCGGTATGATATAAACAAAAAAGTATAAAAATAATGATAAATAAATATGATGTCATTACTTTTAAGCTACAAGATGTTTCTTGAGAATTGATCTCTAAGAATATTTTTTTGTTTGTAGTTGACATATACTGTATTATACCTAAAAATGTTGGATTAAACTCTTGCTTTTTTAATAAATTCACTTTTCTTTAAAGTCAACAGTAAAGATTTTCAGGAAATAATTCAAAAAATGATGCAAGAATTTTGCAACTTAAATAAACGTTTTTTCGGTGAAATTTATTTCTTTCAAAACTTTCAAAAAATCTGCGGGATTTGAAGCAACTTTTTTCATATAGATTCAATAAATATTCAATCTTCATGGTTTGTAAATATAGCTTTAAAACTATTACTAAATACAACTTTTTCAAGCTAACATTTTTGGTCGACTGATAAATACCTAAAGTAAACAACTAAGTATCTTTCTAATATACATAATAAAATATACTCAAAATAAATTATTCTGATAGAATCATAAGCAACTACGAGGTAAGATAGAATAGAATGGATTTAAGAACAGATAAGTAATATCTTTAAGAGCATCTTTTACCTTAAAAATAAACGAAACTTTAAGAAATATATGAATTAATATAAAAAAGCATTAGTATAAAAAAATTACTTCAAATAATTATTTGAATTATTTTATCTATTATCAAACTATTTACAAACTGAAATTACTTTAAGCTAAATCACTTACAGAAAAGCAATAATAAAATAATAATAGAAAACTTAAATCAGCGGAAAGACAGTTATAACCGTCAAAGTTCAATTAATAAATGAAGCCTATTTTATTTCCTGCTGCTTTACCACTAAACGAATAATAAGCTAAAAGTTTTTAGATAAAATAAAAACTGCCTTTTACTACATTCAAGAATGTTTAAATAATGATAAATATCAAATATGATAATATTTTTACATATATATTTTGCAATTGGTTTTTTAATAATTGTAAGATAAAAATATGAGATATGAAAATGAAATTTATGTAATATGATATTACAAAAGATGATTTCTCAATAAATACTGAAATTGTTTGTATGTGAAAAATACTGTTCAATATATGCGATATTTATAGAATTATTTTGATTTTACATAAAACTTTTAAATTTTAAAACTTAGATAAAATATTTGATTGTTAAAAAAAGATTAGTAAACAAATTTCCATATATATCTGAAGTGCTTAAATTTCAAAAATATCTGCTTAATATAACATGGAATAAAAAATATATAAAGCCGAACTTTGAATCTTTGTATTTAGCTATCTAATAAGACTGGATTTTTATACAAACACATGTATGTAATTATTGAAAATTTTTTTTAAGATTTATTCATTTATTCATTCAACTCATGGCTGCGGATAACAAATTCAACGGCTCTTACAGCGGACAAAAACCGAATATTATGAGCAAATAGGTAATTAAAAGATCATAGGTATCACAATTTAAGACTAATACACAAAGAACACAAACTCTGCTGAAGTATAGATAAGACATGAATTATGAATCAAAAATTTGATAAGACAAAATAGAAGGAGAGGAAACTGACAATGCTACTCATCAGGTGATTGAATATTTTTAATTAATATAAATTTGATTGAAAAGCCTTTGACGATGCATGTAAGATTACAATTTGATAAGTAATCTATGAAGTTAAGATAGTGTCATAAAGATAAGTTTAAGAGATATTAGATGCTAGAAGCACTTGCATTCCTACAGATGATTGAGACAAAATAGTTCTATTTTATAATGAAATTGTTGGATTAATTTTATACTGTTTTATATTAAATACACTTCACTTTATCCTTTTGAAATTAATATATAAAAGTTTCAAAAAAATGAACATAAAAATAGAAGTCATTTTTGAGAAAGTTTTTTGAGAAAATCCAATTTTATTATTTCAAGTAAATTTATAGATTTCTTCAAAGTTGACAATAGAATTCGATTGTATAAAATTGTAGTTGTAAAACTGCAGTCATTAAAGAAATAAAACATATTGTTTTTAAACTGTTGCATAATGTTTTTGGAATAGAATAAAAGACATAATTTTAAAAATCTTATTAAAAATTTCATATACTATGAGCTGTTATATCAATATTTCTGAAATGTAACAAACTAAAGATGTTCACTGGGAATTGTAGAAAAAATAACTCTTTAAAAAAGTTGAATCTATTAAAAAGTGCGGCTGATAACAATAGTAAGCAACAACAGACAACTCAGTATTCAAAAATCTCTATAAACAGGTAAACGTGCGAGAACTTGCGTTGAAATGACATTTATGTGGTTGATAAAATACTCTTCTGTTATACATTTCATGTATACTACATTCTCCTCAACAAAATAATTGGATCCTAAGCGACAAGGTCTCACATGTTTAAAATGAACTAGAAACACAATCAACGTCAATCAGTCCTCTCGTAGCATATTGAAATGACCCCTCTAAACTATCTGGTGAACCTCCAACCTGCTGTTTCTCCTGTTCTCCGGATGGATGCCACAACTCTTGGTGCCCAGACCATCAAAGCTTGCCCTTATATTATTATTGGTAACAGACCAATCAGGTTCAACTATTTTCTTCCCTTCTTATCATCATATTGTCTTCTGAACTATCATTCACTTCCATTGGTGAAGCAAATCAAAGACTCTTTTATTTATCACTTGAAATGCTTTTTACCTAAAAGCTACCAGACATCTTTTTTAGTTGAGAGTGGCTGATGAATATCACTCGTTTTACATTCAACTGCGAATGTTAAAGCTTCATGAATGACCTGAAATCCTTCTTGAATTCAGGACTTCTTGTAACACCTTCTCCCAGTCCTTAACATGCAGCCTTCTCGATGTTAGCACACATTTTGGTGACCTCGATATAAATTACTTTCAAATGAACAAATACTCCAAGTAAGACATCGTTAATAAAAAGTCTTATATTTAAAAAAGATAAATTAAACTCTAAAGTCACTCAAGGAACTTTTTGATGTATAGAGTTTATTTAGCAATAAAATTAAAGAAAAAAAGTTTACTTTTAGTTTATAAATAATCATTTGATAAAGAATAACCTATCATTTAAACTGATAAGTGACAGTTGTAAATATTTTCCTTATAACGCTTTTTCTTCTTTAAAATCAAGAGTTCCAACACCCCAGATCAGATCCCAGCTTCATTTTTAAGAAAAATTATTTCCTCTTTAATACTACTCTTAACGCTTTTCTCACGAACATATCATTCACAATTATATGACCAGCCATTTGATGGAACACCATCTAATATCTGTTGTCCAACATGGCTTTGTGAAACGGAGATCTTCCCTAACTCAACATCTCACTTTTCTTAATGAGCTTATAGCCCATAATGAAAGTAATACTCCTTGTGACATCATATACCTTGGTTTTGCTAAAGTGTTTGATTCTGTCCAACCCACTAAGCTCGTTACTGTATTGAAAAACTCAACAGAAAGTATTTTTCAGTTTATCGTTTTTTGTTGGAATTTAGTTTTTACTAAAAAGTTTATTTATAAATTAGTTGATCGATTATTTACAAAAATAGGATTAAATAAAATAACAACTGTAATTCACTGAATATTTAACATTTATTTGTAAACACGAAAACTATTGACACAAAGCTATAAACTCGACAAAACTTCTCAAAATACATAAATTTGTTTGTTTATCAGCAGATGTACAAAACATATTTCCAATTCAGTTTAATCATTCATCTACAGCTTCTGAAAATGAAACAATTATTGATTAAACAAAAGTGTTATTTTCAATTAAAATTAAAAGATAAAAGCAAATAGTTTATAAAATGTTTTAAATTGTTTTTTATATTGCTAAAATGATTTTTCACAAAAGTAAGATTTCCAATTTAATATAATTTAAAATAAGTAAATCCTTTCAAGATAAAATTTCAGTTTACATTTTCTTACGCATCCACAAGTAAAAACTCGAATCAAAAGGTTTCTAAATCTCTTCTTCTTCTGCAAAAATTTCATTAATATTATTATTTGACTTAATTCGTTTTATTAAATCAAATACTGTTAATTTAACAAATTAAAATTTAGAGAAATTACAATTTTATTGTAAAGATATTAAATTCTTTAATTTATATTTAGCATCATGTATTAGTCTTAACTTACAGATAATTTTTTGATGGCATCTTTCTTCCCAGTTTCAACCTTGTTTTTCTGCATTGAACAACTTAATGTTACAATTTAATTTAAGAAAAATCATTTTCACTATAAACATTAACTTGGTAATAATAATTATAAACAAGCATATATGTAACTGATAAAAGAAATCAAACTTACCGGTCTGCTTTCGACAATTATATTCCTAGGTCCTTCATCTGGGATATTTTGATCCTACGAAAGATAAAGATTCAAATAAAGTAGAGAGCAAAAAGTTATTAATTTTATTTTGAAGTCATAATTTATAAAAGTTGCTAAGGTATTGACAATAAATTTATTACTTTAATTTTTTTGAAGTAATATAAAATAGAATAAATATTTAAATCAGAAAAACTTATCTAATTATGAGAACTTATCTTTAACTCAAAAAAAACTTATCAAGTAGAAATATTATAATATCAACATTAAATCACAACTAACTGGTTTGCTTTCAACATTTTGATTATTGCTCTTATCACTTAAGGTTTGTTTCTGAAAAAATAAAATAATAATTAATCTTTTTTATTGTACTAAAAAACAGAAACTTAAAAAATAACAGTAAAAACAGCAAATAAACTAGCAAGAGAGGTACAGACAGTTAAATTATAAATTCCGTTTTCTTTTATATCAAAAGCTTTAATAAAAATGAGAATACATTTATTTTAAAATAGAACAACAAATAAAAATAACTATTTTTCACTAACTGTATCAGGTTCTGAAATTATCGAAGTGACTTTGCTTTTTATTTCATCGTTTTCATTCTAAAATCATAAATAAATATTTTCAGTAAGTTTTAATAAGGCAAATTTACATTTAAAACAAAATAAATTAGGTTTACAATCAAAATAATGTTTACCAAAATTTGATTCACCAAATTATTGCTGGTTTCTGAGCAATCGGTTTTCTACAAAATACAATTTTATCTTTTTAAAGTAGCAAATATTAAAACATTATTTGATTTTTCTCATGAAAACAACTACTATTTAATTAAATTTATATAACTTGAAATAAAATTATGACTAACAAAAGCTATATACAATAATTAATAAACAAAATGACTGATGATAAATTAATCACAGAAACTAACCAATGAGGAGATTGAACACTTGTCACTGTCACATTTCTTTATAGCATTTGATTTCTGAAGAAAATATTTGTTACAAACTGTAAGAAAACTGTTCAAATTTATTTTACTACTATTATGAAAATCGTTAGTGGTTTTAAAAAGGTGTTTTCTAGTTTTTTTTTCTTTTTAATGTTATACGATTTAATTTTGTTTTTGTAAGGTAGTTAATTTGATTTTATTTAACTTAGTTCATGAGTAAAAGAATGATTTTAAATTCATTAAAACGAAATTTAGGGATAATAAAATTTTATTGGGAGATAGAAATTATTTGCTTTAACATTTTTAGATTATATTTAACATAATTTATTAGTGTTAATTTACAGATAACTTTTTCGAGCTATTTACTTAAGTCATAAATACGATTTCCTGCATTAAACAACTTAAGTTTAGAGTTTATTTTGAGAAGCATCAAAGTTTAATGTAAACAACAACTTGTCAATAATAATTATAAAAGTTAATATGCAACTGACAAAGAAAAGCTGAATAACGAAACTTACCAGTCGACTTTCAAAATTTATATTCTTAGTTTCTTTATATGAGATATTTTGATGCTGAAAAAAATTATTTGAGATTTAATTAAAGTTGAAAGCAAAAATATAATTAAGTTTTGAAGTCTTAAAATTTAAAGTTGTTTAAAGTAGTGGTAATAATTTTATTAGATTAATGTTTTCACAGAAATATTAAATAGAATTAATATATAAAGCAGAAAAACTTATAAACCAAAAGTATTATAATATCAACATTAAATCACAACTAACTGGTTTGATTTCAACATTTTGAATATTATTATTATCGCCAATGCTTTGCTTCTGAAAAAATAAAATAATAATTAATCAGTTATAATTTTAATATAGTAAAAACAGCAACAGAATTACAAACAATTAATTATTATGTTATATTTTCTTTTATATCAAAACTTTAATTCAAAATGGAAATTAGTTTGATTAGTTTAACAACAAACTGAAGCTAAATCAGACAGTTTAAAATTAATAAATTATTTCTAAACTAATAATTGAATGAAATAATTAATATTCTATTGTATGATAATCAAAATCTGGTAAGTTCATGAAAAGAAACTAAAATGGTTTGCTCTTTATCTGATAGCAATCAAATTAATGTCTCTAAGATTATATTTTATATTATAAAAAGCATTAAAGAAAAATCACATTAGTAACTTGTATTTATATCCTTAATAGCTAACTCTAAATATATTTTTTTATTAAAATTTACAATAATCTTGGTTTTGGTCAAAAGAACAAACAGAAATAATCATTTTTCACTTACTATATCCGGTTCTGAAATTATCGAAGTGACTTTGCTTTTTATTTCATCGTTTTCATTCTAAAATCAGAACATATATTTTCAGTAAGTTTTAATAATGCAAATTTATATTTTAAATAAAATAAATTAGGTTTAGGATCAAATTAATATTTACCAAAACTGGATTCACCAAATTATTGCTGGTTTCTCCGCTATCGCTTTTCTACAAAATATAAGTTTATCTCTTATTATTTGAAAGTAGCTAAAACAACTTATTTGATTCTTTCATGAAAACAACTATTATTTAGTTAAATTCATCTAACTTGAAATAAATTATAACTAACAAAAACTATTTTTAACAATTAATAAATAAAATGAGTGATGACAAATTAATGACAGAAACTAACCAATGAGGAGATTGAACTCCTGTCACTTTGAGTTTCCTTTTTAGATTTTTGTTCCTAAAGAAAATATTTGTTAAAAACTATATGCAAACCATTCAAGTTTACTTTACTACTTTTCTGTAATAAGTTAATGGTTTTAATAAAGTATTTTCTTGTTAGATCATTCTACAAGTTATAAGATTTAATTTGGTGTTTTTTAAGTTGTTAATTTTATTTTATTTAACTTAATTTATTATAATCAAATTTAGAGATTTAAACTCATGATTGAGAAGACTCATTTTTAAATGAACATTGACTTGTTATCAATAATTTCTTGAAAGTTACACATTTGTATCTGATAAACAAAAACCAAATAACCAAACTTACCGGTTTGCTTTCAACATTTATATTCTTAGGTTCTTCATACGGGATATTTTGATACTGAAGAAAATGAATAACATTCAAATAAAGTTGAAAGCAAAAATAATATTAATTTTATTTTGAAGACGTAATTTATAAAGTAGTTCTAAAGTAATGACAAAAAATTTATTATTTTAATTTTTTTCAGTAATATTTCAGAGTATTTTTACTCAGAATAAACTTTTTAAGTAAAAGTATTATAATATCAACAATCATAACTAAATCACAACTAACTGGTTTGCTTTCAACATTTTGAATATTGCTATTATCACCTATGCTTTGTTCCTGAAAACAATGAAATAAAAATTAGTCTGTTTTCATTTTAATATAGTCAAAACAAGCAAATAAAATAACAACAGAGGTAAAAACATTTAAGGATTAAATTATATTTTGTTTTAAATCAAAACCTTTAATAAAAATGAAAAATAATTTGATTAAATTAAAAATGAATTAAAGTTAAATTATAAAATGATTATTTCTAAACTATTAATGAATGAAATATTTAATATTCTATTGTATGATAATGACAATCTAGTAAGTTTTTGAAAAGAAACTAAAATGGTTTACTCCTTGTCTGAAAGCAATCAAACCAGTTTCAATAAGATTATCTTCTAGATTATCAAAAAACTTAACTAAAAATTAAATCAGTAACTTGTATATAGATTTGTAATAATTATTTTAATAACTTTTTTAACATTAAAATTTACAATATTTTTGTTTTTAAACCAAAAAAACTAATAGAAATAGTAATTTTTCACTAACTATATCAGGTTTTGAAACTATCGAAGTAACTTTGCTTCTCATTTTATTGTTTTCGTTCTAAAATCATAAAATAAAGTTGTTTATTTAATTTTAAGAAGGCTAATTTAGATCCTAACAAAAATAAATTAGAGTTGAAGTCAAATTAGTATTTACCAAATTTGGAATCACCAAATTATTGCTGGTTTCTGAGCAATTGGTTTCCTTAAAAATACAATTTTATCTTTTGAAAGCAGCAAATTTTTTTTAAATCTTATTATAAAAGCCAAGTATTTAATTTAATCATTGTAATTTGAAAAAAAAGTTCTTTCCAACAAAAAGTACATATAAGATTTAATAAACAAAATGACTGATGATAAATTAATCACATCAACTAACCAATGAGGAGATTGAAGACGTGTCACTGTCACATTTCTTGAGTAACTCGAATAACTAAAGAAAATACGCATTAAAAAGTATTTTTAAACTGCTCAAATATATTTTACTACTTTTTTGTAAGAGGTTACTGGTTTGAATGAAGTATTTTTATGTTTAACCATTTATCAACCTAAAAATTTAAATTTTATTTTCTAAATTAATTAAATTGATTACAATCTTGTTGACTTTAAACTGGCAACTTTCAGTTTCAAACTTGTTTAGTTGCTTCAGCATAACTTTAAAACTAATAGTTCTAGCAATTCAATGTAAAACTAAAATTGGAAAACTACCTTAAATAAAAGACTAACATTGAGTCTTAATTTAAAGTAATCTAAACTTAAGATATGTTTCCCTTAGCTGATCATAGCTAGCATCGAAAGAAAAATGATTTTTTTGTATATGTTTGATGTATTTCAGTTGAGTTTATTTGAGTTTTATATTTTGTGTCAGCTTAATTTTTATAATTGTTTGGTCTTTGAAAAGCTCGAATTATTAGTATTTTATGCAATAAAAGTTATGATACTCAAATTATACAAATGCAAGTGAAACAGCAAAAGTAGTAAAACTTTGCTTCACAAACATCATTACAATCATTTTAACAAACGGATGAAGACTTTTAAATTAGAATCAAGAACAGACTGAAATTAGAAGAAACAGAAACTCACGCTGGAAGGTTTCAAATCATCATCCCCACCATCTTCCAAATCAGTCAACTAAAAAAATTCCCTAGTTTAGATATTTTACTTTTACTTAAATTATTTTGAGGTAAGAGTACTGAAAGTTCAACATCTATTTTTTGTTAAACTGATTTAATTTCTATATGACCATTATTTTTTCATTAAACATGAATTATTAAAAGTATTCTTTATGTAGATAAAAAGTGAACAATTTTTTTATAATAATTAATATTTTATAAATTGTTTATTGTATACTTAATATTGTTCAAATTGTTTGTGTAATTTATAAATAGAAATTAATAATACTAATTTATAGTTTATTTATTACTATTATTTATAGTTAAATTATACTATTATTTATAGTTTAATTAATATTTTATAAATATTTTATATCAAGCGCAAAAATTCACTTTTTCTTTTTCAATTTCTTTTTCTTCATCAATAACTTCAAGAACTGATAAGGTTGCCTATAAGAAATAGATTTAAACAAATTATGTAATAACTTATTTAGTCAACTGTTATCATTTAATTAATTTACATTAAGTATAATAAAATATGAATAAAAAAACTTCCGATAAAATCTAAAAACCTATTTACAAATCAGTCATAAAACTACTACAAAAGACAAGCAAGTGTTATCAGTGAAAAAATTTTATAAAACTTACTGTATTGGAGTCATTAGTATTGCCAACAGTTTCTCCAACAACAACTGAATTAATATCTGAAATTAATTTTAATTTCTTATACAGAATTAAATTTCAATAATTTGAATGACAACGTAAATAAACCTATGAACATAAAGTAATATGTTTCAGAAAAATCAGCTTAAATTCATTATTTTTAGAAATAGAACAACAATTTTGTGTGCTACACTTACATAAGTGCTTCATGTATTCCAACTAAAAATTAAAAAAAAATCAAATTTGCTGACTAACAGAATCATTAAATTAAAAAAGGAATTATTCAAAGGTTTATTATGTTAAGTATAATTAAATGAGCTTGAAAAAGCGAATATTTGATAGATGATTACAGCTTTAATAATAATTGAAATAAATCAATTTACCAACAAACATTTCCACTGTTGCAGGTTAAAAACGTTTTTTTCAACGAGCTCTAAAATTTGTATATGTTAATATATGTGGTTACAAATATTTAATTAATTCTCTAACCTTTTGTTTGTTTTTCTGTAAAATTACCTTTAAATAAAAATGTAGTTTTAAATTCTGATTATCAGTTGCAATTAAGACATTTAGTTAAAAAATAATCATTCAAAACTAAAGTAAACTTACCATAAGTTGATATTTTGATCAATACTAATTGAGGCTGAAAACATTAAAAAAGTAGTTAATTAATACAATGCAAGCTTAAAAATATTTTACAAAAGTTATTTAAAAGTGATATTAATAAAGTTATCGAGTTTATTTACTTACCAGTTGAAAATAGATTTCGTTTAAATGTAGGTGATTCACTTCATATAAGTGAACTTCCATAGTATGATCTGAAATCAAAAGAATAGGGTTTACTCTTGAACTACAAAGTGTTAATGTTATTTGTAATTTATCACAAGGTTAAAAAGAATAATTTTAGATTGAAAAATACTTGCCAAGTAAGTCTAGTCGCTTATTCATCTCGAAAAATAAATAATTCTATCTGATGAAAAGATAATTGTGAATAGCAAGGCATAAAATTGTTTTTGACAACTCGTTTTTAATTATTAAGTTTTAAAATTAACTTAGTTAGTTTTAGCGTTAAATGCTATTAGTTATTTCCTAGTATTTTTGCATATTTTAAAATAAGAGCAAACTAAAACTGCTTAAAAACATTTGAAAGTATTCAAAGAAAAAATTTGAGATTACTAAAAACTTTGTTTGCGATACAAAATATCTGAACCGAACATTAAAAATTAAATAGAATAATTGCATAATTATCACTTTAAAACGGATATAAAATATAAATCGATTATAAGTTATTCAGTGACTATCTAAAGCAATGATTTTAATCAAGATTATTTCATAATTCTCAAATATAATTAAAAACTTTGAAAGATTTACTTATTTACTTAATTTAGTTAAGTTTTAAAAGAACGATGTACAAACCTCAATAAAGTAGACAATTAAAAGGAAAAACTTTTTTACAAGTGAGTTATGAAATATTGGTTATTACGTCATAAATGCTAATATCGTTGTCAAAATAATTCAAGTTAGGTTTTTATTAACATTAAAAAACTATTTATCTTGATTAATTGAATATTTATTTATATTTCCAAGAAATCATTTTAATAAAACCCTTTTCAATAATTTATCAACCAGAACTTAAACACATTTTTGTAAAAGTATTTAATTTCATATTCTAAAGTAACCAGTTACAACAATTTCTTGTAATAACAATTAGTAAATACAAAATTGGTTATGTATTTGCAAACACTTAAGTGAAAAGTTTACCTCTAATCTAAGATCGCTGGTTCTCAAACGTTTTATAATCAATCTCTAGGCTCTCTTGAAATACTTTTAGTAAAAATAAATTAGCAATAACCGGTCACGTACAGTGAAGCACCTATATGAGTCGCAGATAAAAGCTTGTTTGAAAACGGTTGCTGATAATTTTATTATTAACTTTCCGATTTTCAAAGTTATAAACACTTGCAAGTAAATACAAACAGTACAAGTTTGATGCAATTATGAGAAATGTTTGCTATTAAACATCTAAGATTTTATTTTATAATTAAGCGTCAACCATTCTATCAAAGTAGGTGTTTAGTTGCGTGCTGCTAGGAGCAGAGTTGGTTTGTAAAGGCAAGTTTTTTTATAGTTGATGTTACTCAGCATAAAGAAAACTCTGAAAATAAATTTGTTTGTTTCTTTATTAAAAATGTTGTTTGGTTTTGTCTCTTATCTAGTTGTGATTGAAATTCAATATAAATTTTTTTTACTAAATCTTAGAGGGTTTTGTTCGGATTTTGTTGTTAAAAGCTGAATTTTGTTGATACAATAGCTACTCAAATACAAAAAATAATTTTATTTGTTTTTAATAAATTTATTATTTGTTTTCAGATTCAAATTTTGAAGATAAAAGTTTGCTAAAAAGTTTGCGATCGCGTAGAAAATAAGCGTCTTCTAAAAGAGGCGTACAGCCGAAATCAGAAAGAGCAACCAACTGATTTCAAATACAAAGTTCGAGGTCCACCATGGGCTTTACAGATTGTGAAGGTCTTTTCAAAAAACGGAAGTGCAAAATAACCACTGGACCCACATCACCCTTATTCAACCTCTCTTCGCACAAAATTATTAATACTATGCTTCCAGCCCAAGATAACAGTACACAGAAGACTACCACCAAATCTTACAAGTGTCAAAAAGACAATTTTTCTTTTATATTAGGTATGCTTTTCAACGCACGGTCAATTGTCAACAAAATTTTCGAATTGAAAGCTCTTTTGCTTTCTCAAGATTTTACATTTGTTTTCATTACCGAAACTTGGTTGAAACCCTTTTATCCTGACTCCTTTCTGGATGACAGTGATCTTTTTCGTGCTTTGCGCTGTGATAGACTGTTTGATAGAGGCGGCGGTGTTTGTGTAATCTATAAAACATCACTGGCACCCATGATTTCAAGAATTAAGATAGATACCATTGATTGCCCAGGATTTGAGATTATTGCTTTCAATTTTCATTACTCAAAGTCTAAGTTTTCCCGCTTTATATGTACCTACCTACCACCGTCTAAAGTTAACGATGAGGTTACTATTAAGGCCTTATTGAAGGTTCTGAAAAGCCTTGTTTGTCCTGAGATGTATATTCTCGGGGATTTTAATTTTAGTAGAATTGATTGGAATAACCCAAATTTAGCATTCAATGGAAAAATGTTTAATTTGAATGGAGACAAAACTAATTTAGCCAATCTGAGTCATGTCTTTGTAAACTTCCTTGATGCCAATAATCTATCTCAGATGGTTACTTTTCCAACCCAAGTTAGTGGTAATACTTTGGATCTTCTCATCACGTCAAAACCTGATAACGTTATCTACGTTGATCAAAATGAACCTTTTGCTCTGACATGCGATCACAACATGATTGAATTCAAGCTCCAACAAACTTTTTCTACGAACGTTAAAACTCCAAGCATACGGAACTTTTATCGTGGAAATTATAACAGTATAAACAAGTTTTTATCAGGTGTTGACTGGATTTCTGTTTTCAACTCTACCGAAGACATCAATGATATCTACTCAAGGTTTACTAACATTGTTAATGAGTCAATTAAAAAGTTCATACCTTTATATAGAGTCAACAAAAAACCACACTTGCCAAGATATTTAAGGAATTTACAGCATTTGAAAAACCTCTTATACAAACAAACTAAAGCAGATCCTTCCATCAAACCTCTATACAAAGATCTTTGTCTAGTCTACAAGAAATCAGTTTATAGCCTCTATTTAGGAAAAGAAAGTGCAATCTTATCTTCACCTAGCAAGAAAACGTTTTTTGGCTTCATTAATCACAAGCTTAAGGCGAGATCTCATCTACCTCCCTTGCTTGATAACGCCAATCAGCTGGTGATGGAACCAAAGAATAAAGCTGAATTGCTAAACAAACAATTTGAAAAGGTTTTTATAACCGATGATGGCAATACTCCTACTATTTCCTACTCCAATATCCTTTCAAATATCTCTGAGATGGTAGATCTAGACATAACAGTTGATATAGTATCTAAGGCTATTTCTTCTCTAAAATCAACAGTTTCCAACACCCCAGATCAAATCCCAGCTTTGTTTTTAAGAAAAAGTACTTCTTCTTTAGCGCTACCCTTATCGCTACTCTTTAACATGACTCTTAAGCGGGGAAGACTTCCACAAATTTGGAAGAATGCTATTATTACTCCAATTTATAAGAAAGGTCCCAGAAACACTGCACTTAACTACAGACCAGTTTCGCTGACTTCGGTTATCTGCAGAACTCAAGAACATATCATTCACAACCATATAACTAGCCATTTGACGGAGCATCATCTAATATCTGATGCCCAGCATGGCTTTGTTAAGCAAAGATCTTCTTTGACTCAACATCTCACTTTTTTCAATGAGCTTACAGCTCATTACGAAAGTAATACTCCATGTGACATCATATACCTTGATTTTGCTAAAGCGTTTGATTCTGTTCCACACAACAAGCTCATTACTGTATTGAAAAACATAAAAATCAGCAACTCTATCTTAAAATGGATTGAAGATTTCTTATCAGGTAGAACCCAACGAACCCGTGTAGAAAGATCTTTATCTACTCCTAGTAAAGTCACCAGCGGCGTTCCTCAAGGTTCCGTCCTGGGTCCACTTCTCTTTTTGATTTTCATTGAAGACCTCATCAGAAGACTAATAACAGTAGACAATGTCAGTGTGTTTGTGTATGCAGATGACATCAAGCTATTATCTGGTTCTCACTCAAAACTCCAAACTGCACTAAACATTGTAGAAAACTGGTCTGCGAATTGGCAACTTAAAATCCAGCCAACAAAGTCTGAAGTTATAACATTCTCCCGTAAGCCAGCGGCCAACTTCAGCAACCAATACTACATCAATGGATCCATTCTTGAACGAGTATCCTCAGTCATAGACCTCGGCATTACTCTGACATCTGACTTCAAATGGCACAGTTATGTTTCCAGAATCTTTGGAAAATCTATCAAGCTTGTCCACCTCATCATAAAGACTTTTAATTCTAAAGATCCATGGTTTTTCGTCAACCTTTTCAAACTGTACATACGCCCTATTCTTGAATACAATATCAGTGCATGGATGCCATATCAAGTTGGTGATATCAGAAAAATCGAATCTGTTCAGGCAACATTTACGAGATTGGTTTGCAGGAAACTTAATATCAAATACGGGAGTTATAACCATCGTCTCAGCTTCTTCAATCTAGATTCTTTGGAAATCCGAAGAATCAAATACGACCTTATTCTGATTTTTAAAATTATTCACAACCTAATTGATCTTCAGTTTGATGACTTTTTCTCCATTAGTCCCTCCCTCAAGTTATATCAACTTAGAAGACATAAATTACATCTTAATAAGCCCACTCCACCAGCTACGTTAACCAGATTAAGTTTTTTCTCATACCGCATAATCAGTACATGGAACAATCTGCCATCAGAGATTGTCATGTCAAAATCACTTATGCTGTTCAAGAAAAAGCTGAATTGTTATAATATCGCCAACATTGCCATTTCTAAACTGTGAATTTTTCTCTTTTACAATACTATGATTCTGTGCAGTTCTTCATTGTCATATGCTTTTTCGTTTACACGTCAAATAGATCTAATTTGTGAGAATGTGTGTTAGCGAGAGGTGCTCTTTTTAGGCACCCTCCTTCACATTTATTGTAATAAATAAATAAATAAAAATTTTGAAGATAAAAGTTTGCTAGAATAAATAAAAATATTTAAAGGTTTGGAGATCTGTTAACTTTAAAAAAATGGTTGAATTGAATCTATTTAATCATTTATCAATACATTTCTTACTCCTATAAATCTTTCTACAAACTTACAGTTAGCTGTTGTGACTTTAGCATCAATAAAGACCAATAAATTAGAGCCAGCAGACCAGATAATGTTGCAAAAGATAAAAGCAATAAAATGTGCTTATTAATAGACGTCGCAGTACCAAGCAATGTAAATGTAAGTATCAAGGAAATTGGAATATCGAAATACAAAGAAATTAAGATCCGAAGATGGAAAGTGAATACTAAAATACTTCCACTTGTGATTGGTGCATTAGGAATAACATCAAAAGAACTTGAAAAGTTTACTAAGAAATACTTTGAAAAAATCAAAGAGCTTAAATTCAAATTTTACGTAAAGTTTTGATGCTTAATTGAATTTAGAACTTTTCTAACCTCTTTTTACTTGTAGCTTACTTTCTCTGTTAGATATCACTCACAAAAGTACGCATCCTAATCAAATCTTTTAATGGCCTTAAATATTTCCCATCTTGTATATTTCTTCGTTTGTAATAACTGTTCGTGACGCGCTATCTTGCTCACCTCTAATCACTATTTGCAGCCTCCGAGCCTAAGTATCCGGTTGTATGAGTTTATGAAGGTGTAATGTGTGTCGTCTGAGTTAATATAACTTGAGGGAAGGACTAATAGAATAGAAAGCATCGAATTGAAGGTCAACCAAAATTATCACTAATTTTTAAAATAAGAATTAAGTCGTATTTAATCCATCGAATTTCCAAAGTATCTAGATTTATGAATCTGAGACGATGTTTATAACTTTCGTATTTAATATTAAGTTTCCTGGATACCAATCTCGTAAATGTCGCCTAAACAGACTCGATTTAATTGATATAAGTATATGAGTTTAAGAAGCTGAGATGATGTTTAAAAGTATCGAAAAATAATTTGATAATTTCAATAATACTTTAAAAACAAATCGGAATAATTTAAGTAAAAAAAAATGGAATAAGATAAGCTGCAAAATTATTAATTGCTAAAATATATTGTCTCAATAATACAAAAATATCTACTTCATTTAATTTATGTAATTAATAAACCAATAATTCTTTATTTATGTCACTTAAAAATATCTTAAATTGAATGAGACTTCAAGAAAACATTTTTTATTTTTACATTTGAGTTCCTAGAAAGAATAAGTTTTGAATGAAGTAAGCATATTTGGAATAATTAACAAGTTCTAGAGGTTTATGGTGGCCGGTTAGCTCAGTTGGTTAGAGCGTCGTGCTAATAACGCGATTGTCGCGGGTTCGATCTTCGTACTGGCCATGTTCTGTCTCCTCGTTTGTATAGTGGTGAGTATCCCCGCCTGTCACGCGGGAGACCGGGGTTCGATTCCCCGACAGGGAGCTTATTTTGGCAACTTAGAACTTATTCATTTGTCAATTTGATTCAGTGAAAATAAAAAGAATTCCCTTTCCTTATTTATAATAAATGTTCGCGACGCGCTCTTTAATTCTTTCAATTTACTTTTGTAAGCTTGTGAGCCTAGGTTACCTGGTTAGTGACTAGCAAGAGAGTTTTTTATACACGAAAATATAAATAAACCGTCTTCAAATCTAATATTTTTGTTTTATTTTTCTTTCTTTAAGAGAATTCTTATGTTTGTAATTTTTAAACACTGTAGAATAATTAGTAATACAAGAAAAATAACTTGTTGGCCGTCTTAATAATTGTTTGTTTTTAATATTTGGCTTATAAATGTCATTTATTCATGATTATATCCAAACTTATTTCTGTAGAAGCTAAAACAAATATGTTTCAAGATGAACTAATCTGTTTTTACTTAGTTTCTGTTTTATCTATTTTATTTTACTAAATGTATTTCCTAGAATCTTTTATTTGATTTTTATTTATTTTATTGATGTATTATTTTAACTCTTCTCAAAAAAATAAAATCAATTATATTTTACTTTAAATATTTATTTAGAGTATTTATCCCATACTAATAACTCTGGTTGTTTTAGTGCATTTTTTTTATAAATAATTTATGGTCAACTTTTATGGGAAACCTTAGAAAATAAATAAAATCATAAGTTTAATAATTTACCAGCATAATGTAACAAATTTATAAGTTTTGTTTTTATAACTGCTTTATTGATATAGAAATTTTGTTGATGATTTGTTTTTCTGAAGGTAGATATGAATACTAATATATTGATATGACAATATTCTAATTATATATTTAAGATAATTCTTTTATATCAATTGAGTTGACTATCATTAGTAGGCTAAAGTAATTATATAGCAGTTTACTCATATTCCTAGCTATCTTTATTTTCATATTTTGCTGGTAGTTAGTTTGTTAACATTTATTCTTATTAAATAGCCATTTTTTGATTTTATGTGAGTTTAAACATATTGATAAAAGATTACAAGAAAAAAATGCATTTTAAATGTAAATTAAAATTAAAACCTGATGAAGACTTTGATGATAGCGATGTAATGCTGTTGAAAACCAGTAAAAAAAATGGATTTTTGATTGTTCATAAGATTAACCAGAAAATGGGTCCGAAGATTTATATTTTTAAAGTTGTTGGAGGTAACATTTTTTTAATTGATAATAAGTATGATTTACATGAGAGGAAAAGGTTGATACACCCAAAATGTTTGTTGACTCTTGACGCAGTTAGAGGTATGCTGCTTTTAAAAAATGCAGATACAGCAGGATGCTATGAAATAGTTGATTCAAGTGACGAAATAAAAGAAGCAGATTTGTCTAATTTTACTCCAATTAATAAAACTGATTTGTCTAATCTGGAATATCTGTACCCAAAACTGAACCTTGACAATGTTGTGATTTATTTTATGAGCCAAGGAGTAACTGCTTCTTTGAAAAGTGAAGTCAATTTTAATAATATTACACGTTTATTTTTAAATTCTAGTGGTCTTTCATCAATTCCTAAACAAATCCGTTTTCTCAGACATCTTCGCACTCTATCTGCTACGTTTAACTGGATTGAAAAATTAGATGACAAATTATTTAATTCTAATTCAGGATTGAACGCTACTTTAAGATATTTGCATCTTAATAACAATCAAATTAGAAAACTTCCTCTAAGTTTCTTCAGTTTAAAGATGATTAAAGAAGTTAACTTACATAATAATCATCTGAAATATCTTTCAGATGAGATAAAATGTCTAACCAAGCTCCAACAATTATTCATCCAATCTAATCAGCTAACTTGTTTACCATCAGGTGTATTGAAACTAACCGACCTAAAGATGTGTAAATTTTTGGAAAATCCTCTTTATAAGTTTGGCAACCAGCCAATCCATATTCAGTCAAAGTATAATGACATACCATCTTTGTATGGCATGAGCTTTAACGTAGCTTACAGGAACGGTTTGTTGTCTGATTTATCTAATCTAGTGAAATTACATCGTTGTGTTGATGAAAAACAAATTTGCTCGTGTGGTGACATGATTTTTAATGAATCACGAAAGGCAATGGTACAAGTAAATAGACCAGCACTATCAAGTGAGACAAGGTTAGGTTTTTACCCAGAGACTTTTCCTGTTCAAGTCGTATCCTGCTCTAAGCGTTGTTTTTTGAATGAAATGCAAGAAGTAACAGAAGAGGAGTATTTTGAAGTCTAATAATTCACAAGGAAGTTTCTGTTTGCTAATTGAAATGAACTATCTTTTTCCTACGTATTTTTTATTGTTTTAAGTTAGCTATGCCTTTTTGTTGAAAGAAATTTTAAAGTTTTGTTGATTATTTGATTCTAAATTTTATTTTCTCGTAAGACGATTAAAATTTACTTTTTAACAAACTGTTGAGTTTATTTTTTGTGTAGATATTTAAACATTTTCTAGTGAAATAAGGATGTTGTAAAATTTAATCAGATTTGCTGAACGAATTATTGACAACATTATCAGTTTACATAAAGTAAAATCAATGTCTAGATCAATAGCTTTAATACTGTAAAGTCAAGATGTCTTATATCTCATTTGTAGAATTTTATAACAAACTTTGATTGCTAGCAATTATTGTAATATTTATTAATATATAAGCAACTCAAAATTCGTTGTGTATTTAAAAGAATCATTTGATTCAGATGATACGTCTGCTATAAACGCTCGTTTACCTGTAAAGCTGTTGCTTTCTGAGTTGTCTTTTTTTTAAGGCAAAAACAATTTCTAAGACTCCCTTGAGTCATTACCTCTAGATCTAAAACTGGGAATTACCCTAACATAAAAAATTTCAAAGAAATTGTTTATTAGGAAAATGTTTACAACTATCGCCTAAAAGCTTAAAGGATTGTTTATATCCAATTACCTTTAAATTTTTTTAATGAACGTAAAAGAAGAAGAAGGTAAAAATCGAAAGTGTTTTCTTGAATGTAAAAGTATTTTTTAAAAGTATTTTTCGCTACAAGTAAAAAAGAGGTTAGAAAACTTTAAATTCAATTACGCATCAAAATTTTACGGAGTATGTGCGCTGTTCTCAATTTGTGTTTTAGCTCCTTGATTTTTTCAAAGTATTTTTTAGTGAACTTTTCAAATTCTTTTGATGTTATTCCTAATGCACCAATTATAACTGGAAGTATTTTAGTATTCAATCATCATCTTTGTATCTTAATTAATTAGTCGGATATTTCAAGTGGATTTTTGCTTTTGAAAAAATCAGTTGATTGAAATTCGTACTTTATAATAAACTAAATATTGAATCAAAATTTGTATTTGGACTTTTTTATTTTTCAAAATTAAGTAAGTATTTAAATCACTAATTTTTCTAGTAACAAATTATCTTTCAACTTTGGATCTGGAAACAAATAATAATAATAAACTTATGCAAAACAAATAAAATTTAATTATCAGTCTAATTTTTGTTTTAGAGAAATAACTAAATTATCCATTATTACTAAATTAAAGTTAAATTAAAATCAGAAAATAAATAATGTATATATGTAAAGATCCTAAAATTAATTGAAATAAATTAAGTTTATATAATTCCACATTTACATCTACAAATAGAGACAAGACCAAACAACATTTTTAATATAGAAACAAACAAATTTATTTTCAGAGTTTTCTTTATGCTGAGTAACATCAACTATAAAAAAACTTGCCTTTACAAACCAACTCTGCTCCTAGCAGCACGCAACTAAACACCTACTTTGATAGAATGGTAGACGCTTAATTATAAAATAAAATCTTAGATGTTTAATAGCAAACATTTCTCATAATTGCATCAAACTTGTACTGTTTGTATTTACTTGCAAGTGTTTATAACTTTGAAAATCGGAAAGTTAATAATAAAATTATCAGCAACCGTTTTCAAACAAGCTTTTATCTGCGACTCAAATAGGTGCTTCACTGTACGTGACCGGTTATTGCAAATTTATTTTTACTAAAAGTATTTCAAGAGAGCCTAGAGACTGATTATGAAAAGTTTGAGAACCAGCGATCTTAGATTAGAGGTAAACTTTTCACTTAAGTGTTTGCAAATACATAACCAATTTTGTATTTACTAATTGTTATTACAAGAAATTGTTGTAACTAGTTACTTTAAAATATGAAATTAAATACTTTTACAAAAATGTGTTTAAGTTCTGGTTGATAAATTATTGAAAAGGGTTTTATTAAAATGATTTCTTGGAAATATAAATAAATATTCAATTAATCAAGATAAATAATTTTTTAATGTTAATAAAAACCTAACTTGAATTATTTTGACAACAATATTAGCATTTATGACGTAATAACCAATATTGCATAACTTTCTCGTTAAAAAGTTTGTCCTTTTAATTGTCTACTTTATTGAGGTTTGTGCATCGTTCTTTTAAAACTTAGTTAAAGTAAAATAAATAAGTAAATCCATAAAACTTGGTTTCATATTTGAATTATATGAAATAATCTTGATTAAAATCATTGCTTTAGATAGTCACTGAATAACTTATAATCGATTTATACTTTATATCCGTTTTAAAGTGATAATTATGCAATTCTTCTACTTAATTTTTAATGTTTGGTTCAGATATTTTGTATCGCAAACAAAGTTGTTACTAATCTCGAATTTTTTCTTTGAATACTTTCAAATGTTTTTAAGCAGTTTTAGTTTGCTCTTATTTTAAAATATGCAAAAATACTAGGAAATAACTAATAGCATTTAACGCTACAACTAACTAAGTTAATTTTAAAACTTAATAATTAAAAACCAGTTGTCAAAAACAATTTTATGACTTGCTATTCACAATTATCTTTTCATCAGATAGAATTATTTATTTTTCGAGATGAATAAGCGACTAGACCTACTTGGCAAGTATTTTTCAATCTAAAATTATTCTTTTTAACCTTGTGATAAATTACAAGTAACATTAACACTTTGTAGTTCAAGAGTAAACGTTGATCCTTTGATTTCAGATCATACTATGGAAGTTCACTTATATGAAGTGAATCACCTACATTTAAACGAAATCTATTTTCAACTGGTAAGTAAATAAACTCGATAAATTTATTAATATCACTTTTAAATAACTTTTGTAAAATATTTTTAAGCTTGCATTGTATTAATTAACTACTTTTTTAATGCTTTCAGCCTCAATTAGTATTGATCAAAATATCAACTTATGGTAAGTTTACTTTAGTTTTGAATGATTATTTTTTAACTAAATGTCTTAATTGCAACTGATAATCAGAATTTAAAACTACATTTTTATTTAAAGGTAATTTTACAGAAAACCAAACAAAAGGTTAGAGAATTAATTAAATATTTGTAACCACATATATTAACATATAGAAATTTTAGAGCTCGTTGAAAAAAACGTTTTTAACCTGCAACAGTGGAAATGTTTGTTGGTAAATTGATTTATTTCAATTATTATTAAAGCTGTAATCATCTATCAAATATTCACTTTTTCAAGCTCATTTAATTATACTTAACATAATAAACCTTTGAATAATTCCTTTTTTAATTTAATGATTCTGTTAGTCAGCAAATTTGATTTTTTTTTAATTTTTAGTTGGAATACATGAAGCACTTATGTAAGTGTAGCACACAAAGTTGTTGTTCTATTTCTAAAAATAATGAATTTAAGCTGATTTTTCTGAAACATATTACTTTATGTTCATAGGTTTATTTACGTTGTCATTCAAATTATTGAAATTTAATTCTGTATAAGAAATTACAATTAATTTCAGATATTAATTCAGTTGTTGTTGGAGAAACTGTTGGCAATACTATTGACTCCAATAGAGTAAGTTTTATAAACATTTTTTCACTGATAACACTTGCTTGTCTTTTGTAGTAGTTTTATGACTGATTTGTAAATAGGTTTTTAGATTTTATCGGAAGTTTTTTTATTCATATTTTATTATACTTAATGTAAATTAATTAAATGATAACAGTTGACTAAATAAGTTATTACATAATTTGTTTAAATCTATTTCTTATAGGCAACCTTATCAGTTCTTGAAGTTATTGATGAAGAAAAAGAAATTGAAAAAGAAAAAGTGAATTTTTGCGCTTGATATAAAATATTTATAAAATATTAATTAGACTATAAATAATAGTATAATTTGACTATAAATAATAGTAATAAATAAACTATAAATTATTATTATTAATTTGTATTTATAAATTACACAAACAATTTAAACAATACTAAGTATACAATAAACAATTTATAAAATATTAATTATTATAAAAAAATTGCTCACTTTTTATCTACATAAAGAATACTTTTAATAATTCATGTTTTATGAAAAAATAATGGTCATATAGAAATTAAATCAGTTTAACAAAAAATAGATGTTGAACTTTCAGTACTCTTACCACAAAATAATTTAAGTAAAAGTAAAATATCTAAACTAGGGAATATTTTTTAGTTGACTGATTTGGAAGATGGTGGTGATGATGATTTGAAACCTTCCAGCGTGAGTTTCTGTTTCTTCTAATTTCAGTCTGTTCTTGATTCTAATTTAAAAGTCTTCATCCGTTTGTTAAAAGGATTGTAATAATGTTTGTGAAGCAAAGTTTTACTACTTTTGCTGCTTCACTTGCATTTGTATAATTTGAGTATCATAACTTTTATTGCATAAAATACTAATAATTCGAGCTTTTCATAGACCAAACAATTATAAAAATTAAGCTGACACAAACTATAAAACTCAAATAAACTCAACTGAAATACATCAAACCTATACAAAAAAATCATTTTTCTTTCGATGCTAGCTATGATCAGCTAAGGGAAACATATCTTATGTTTAGATTACATTAAATTAAGACTCAATGTTAGTCTTTTATTTAAGGTAATTTTCCAATTTTAGCTTTACATTGAATTGCTAGAACTAGTAGTTTTAAAGTTATGCTGAAGCAACTAAACAAGTTTGAAACTGAAGGTTGCCAGTTTAAAGTCAACAAGATTGTAATCAATTTAATTAATTTAGAAAATAAATTTAAATTTTTAGGTTGATAAATGGTTAAACATAAAAGTACTTCATTCAAACCAGTAACCTCTTACAAAAAAGTAGTAAAATATATTTGAGCAGTTTAAAAATACTTTTTAATGCATATTTTCTTTAGTTATTCGAGTTACTCAAGAAATGTGACAGTGACACGTCTTCAATCTCCTCATTGGTTAGTTGATGTGATTAATTTATCATCAGTCATTTTGTTTATTAAATCTTATATGTACTTTTTGTTGGAAATAACTTTTTTTTCAAATCACAATGATTAAATTAAATACTTGGCTTTTATAACAAGATTTAAAAAATTTTGCTGCTTTCAAAAGATAAAATTGTATTTTTAAGGAAACCAATTGCTCAGAAACCAGCAATAATTTGGTGATTCCAAATTTGGTAAATACTAATTTGATCTCAACTCTAATTTATTTTAGTTAGGATCTAAATTAGCCTTCTTAAAATTAATTAAAAAATGTTATTTTATGATATTAGAATGAAGACAATAAAATCAGAAGCAAAGTTACTTCGATAGTTTCAAAACCTGATATAGTTAGTGAAAAATTACTATTTCTATTAGTTTTTTTGGTTTAAAAACAAAAATAATGTAAATTTTAATGTTAAAAAGGTTATTAAAATAATTATTACAAATCTAAATACAAGTTACTGATTTAATTTTTAGTTAAGTTTATTGATAATCTAGAAGATAATCTTATTGAAACTGGTTTGATTGCTTTCAGACAAGGAGTAAACCATTTTAGTTTCTTTTCGAGAGCTTACTAGATTGTCATTATCATACAATAGAATATTAAATATTTCATTCAATTAATAGTTTAGAAATAATCATTTTATAATTTAACTTCAATTCATTTTTAATTTAATCAAACTAATTTTCATTTTTATTAAAGGTTTTGATTTAAAACAAAATATAATTTAATCCTTAAATGTTTGTACCTCTGTTGTTATTTTATTTGCTTGTTTTTACTATATTAAAATGAAAACAGACTAATTTTTATTTCATTGTTTTCAGGAACAAAGCATAGGTGATAATAGCAATATTCAAAATGTTGAAAGCAAACCAGTTAGTTGTGATTTAGTTATGATTGTTGATATTATAATACTTTTACTTAAAAGGTTTATTCTGAGTAAAAATACTCTGAAATATTACTGAAAAAAATTAAAATAATAAATTTTTTGTCATTACTTTAGAACTACTTTATAAATTACGTCTTCAAAATAGAATTAATATTATTTTTGCTTTCAACTTTATTTGAATGTTATTCATTTTCTTCAGGATCAAAATACCCCGTATGAAGAACCTAAGAATATAAATGTTGAAAGCAAACCGGTAAGTTCGGTTATTTGGTTTTCGTTTATCAGATACAAATGTGTAACTTTCAAGAAATTATTGATAACAAGTCAATGTTCATTTAAAAATGAGTCTTCTCAATCATGAGTTTAAATCTCTAAATTTGATTATAATAAATTAAGTTAAATAAAATCAAATTAATAACTTAAAAAACACCAAATTAAATCTTATAACTTGTGGAATGATCTAACAAGAAAATACTTTATTAAAACCATTAACTTATTACAGAAAAGTAGTAAAGTAAACTTGAATGGTTTGCATATAGTTTTTAACAAATATTTTCTTTAGGAACAGAAATCTAAAAAGGAAACTCAAAGTGACAGGAGTTCAATCTCCTCATTGGTTAGTTTCTGTCATTAATTTGTCATTAGCCATTTTATTTATTAATTGTTAAAAATAGTTTTTGTTAGTCATAACTTTATTTCAAGTTAGATAAATTTAACTAAATAATAGTTGTTTTCATGAAAGAATCAAATAAGTTGTTTTTGCTACTTTCAAATAATACAAGATAAACTTATATTTTGTAGAAAAGCGATAGCGGAGAAACCAGCAATAAAATGGTGAATCCAGTTTTGGTAAATATTAATTTGATCCTAAACCTAATTTATTTCAGTTAAAATATAAATTTGCATTATTAAAACTTACTGAAAATATATGTTATGATTTTAGAATGAAAACGATGAAATAAAAAGCAAAGTCATTTCGATAATTTCAGAACCGGATGCAGTTAGTGAAAATTGATTATTTCTTTTTGTTCTTTTGACCAAAACGAAGATTATTGTAAAATTTAATAATAGAATATATTTAAAGTTAGCTATTAAGGATATAAATACAAGCTACTAATGTAATTTTTCTTTAATGTCTTTTATAATATAAAATATAATCTTAGAGGCATTAATTTGATTGCTTTCAGACAAAGAGCAAACCATTTTAGTTTCTTTTCATGAACTTACCAGATTTTGATTATCATACAATAGAATATTAATTATTTCATTCAATTATTAGTTTAGAAATAATTCATTAATTTTAAACTGTCTGATTTAGCTTCAGTTTGTTGTTAAACTAATCAAACTAAATTCCATTTTGAATTAAAGTTTTGATATAAAAGAAAATATAACATAATAATTAATTGTTTGTAATTTTGTTGCTGTTTTCACTACATTAAAATTAAAACTGATTAATTATTATTTTATTTTTTCAGAAGCAAAGCATTGGCGATAATAACAATATTCAAAATGTTGAAATCAAACCAGTTAGTTGTGATTTAATGTTGATATTATAATACTTTTGGTTTATAAGTTTTTCTGCTTTATATATTAATTCTATTCAATATTTCTGTGAAAACATTAATCTAATAAAATTATTACCACTGCTTTAAACAACTTTAAATTTTAAGATTTCAAAATAAACTTAATTATATTTTTGCTTTCAACTTTAATTAAATCTCAAATAATTTTTTTCAGCATCAAAATATCTCATATAAAGAAACTAAGAATATAAATTTTGAAAGCCGACCGGTAAGTTTCGTTATTTATCTTTTCTTTGTCAGTTGCATATTAACTTTTATAATTGTTATTGACAAGTTGTTGTTTACATTAAACTTTGATGCTTCTCAAAATAAACTCTAAACTTAAGTTGTTTAATGATCGAAATCGTATTTGTGACTTCAGTAAATAGCTCGAAAAAGTTAACTGTAAATTAACACTAATAAATTATGTTAAATATAACCTAAAAATGTTAAAGCAAATAATTTCTATCTCCCAATAAAATTTTATTATCCCTAAATTTCGTTTTAATAAATTTAAAATCATTCTTTTACTCATGAATTAAGTTAAATAAAATCAAATTAACTACCTTACAAAAACAAAATCTAAAACAAATCTTATAAGTTGAAAAATAATAAAACTTAAAAACACCTTATTAAAACCATTAAATTATTACAGAAATGTAGCAAATTAAATTCAAGTAATTTCCATATAGTTTTTAAAAAATGTTTTCTTTAGGAATCAAATGCTACCAAGAAATGTGACAGTGACAAGTGTTCAATCTCCTCATTGGTTAGTTTCTGTGATTAAATTTTCATCAGTCATTTTGTTTATTAATTCTTAAATATAGTTTTTGTTAGTCACAACTTTATTTCAAGTTATATAAATTTAATTAAATAACTGTCGTTTTCATGAAAAAATCAAATAATGTTTTAATATTTGCTACTTTAAAAAGATAAAATTGTATTTTGTAGAAAACCGATTGCTCAGAAACCAGCAATAATTTGGTGAATCAAATTTTGGTAAACATTATTTTGATTGTAAACCTAATTTATTTTGTTTTAAATGTAAATTTTCCTTATTAAAACTTACTGAAAATATTTATTTATGATTTTAGAATGAAAACGATGAAATAAAAAGCAAAGTCACTTCGATAATTTCAGAACCTGATACAGTTAGTGAAAAATAGTTATTTCTATTTGTTGTTCTATTTTAAAATAAATGTATTCTCATTTTTATTAAACCTTTTGATATAAAAGAAAACAGAATTTATAATTTAACTGTTTGTACCTCTCTTGCTAGTTTATTTGCTGTTTTCACTGTTATTTTTTAAGTTTCTGTTTTTTAGTACAATAAAAAAGATTAATTATTATTTTATTTTTTCAGAAAGAAACCTTAAGTGATAAGAGCAATAATCAAAATGTTGAAAGCAAACCAGTTAGTTGTGATTTAATGTTGATGTTATAATATTTCTACTTGATAAGTTTTTTTTGAGTTAAAGATAAGTTCTCATAATTAGATAAGTTTTTCTGATTTAAATATTTATTCTATTTTATATTACTGCAAAAAAATTAAAGTAATAAATTTATTGTCAATACTTTAGCAACTTTTATAAATTATGACTACAAAATAAAATTAATAACTTTTTGCTCTTTACTTTATTTGAATCTTTATCTTTCTTAGGATCAAAATATCCCAGATGAAGGACCTAAGAATAAAAATGTCGAAAGCAGACCGGTAAGTCTGATTTCTTTTATCAGTTACATATATGATTGTTTATAATTATTATTAACAAGTTAATGTTTATGGTGAAAATGATTTTTCTTAAATTAAATTGTAAAATTAAGTTGTTCAATGCAGAAAAACAAGGTTGAAACTGGGAAGAAAGATGCCGTCAAAAAATTATCTGTAAGTTAAGACTAATACATGATGCTAAATATAATTTAAGGATTAAGGAAGCAACTAATTTCTTTGCAATAAAATTGTAATTTCTCTAAGTTTTAGTTTATTAAATTAACAGTATTTGATTTAATAAAACGAATTAAGTCAAATAATAAATTTAATGAAATTTTTGCAGAAGAAGAAGAGATTTAGAAACTTTTTGATTCGAGTTTTTACTTGTGGATGCGTAAGAAAATGTAAACTGAAATTTTATCTTGAAAGGATTTACTTATTTTAAATTATATTAAATTGGAAACCTTACTTTTGTGAAAAATCATTTTAGCAATTTAAAAAACAATTTAAAACATTTTATAAACTATTTGCTTTTATCTTTTAAATTCAATTGAAAATAAAACTTTTGTTTAATCAATAATTGTTTCATTTTCAGAAGCTGTAGTTGAATGATGAAACTGAATTGAAAATATGTTTTGTACATCTGCTGATAAACAAACAAATTTATGTATTTTGAGAAGTTTTGTCGAGTTTATAGCTTTATGTCAATAGTTTTCGTGTTTACAAATAAATGTTAAATATTCAGTGAATTACAGTTGTTATTTTATTTAATCCTATTTTTGTAAATAATCGATCAACTAATTTATAAATAAACTTTTTAGTAAAAACTAAGTTCCAACAAAAACAATAAAATAAATATACTTTCTGTTTATGCTATGCAAGATGAATTGCAAATTTTTTTCACAATTACTGGCAATTATAATGTATTTACAAAATAATACTTTCAATATCATTTAATTAAGGCAACTGAATAATTTTCTTTAATTATAAAATACATTTAAATATAATATTGATAAAAACAGTTTGAAGAAGTATTTGAAATCAGGTAAAAGAAGAAACGGATTTATTGTTTTATTAATATCTATTTATTTTATTTATTTCATTAAATGCAAAGGAGGTGCCTGAAGAGAGCACCTCCTGCTAGCACACATGCTCACAAATGATATATATTAAGTTAGAAATATAAAAAGAAAAAGAAGTTTATATAACAGTGAACATTTACATAGAATTATAGTAATATTAAAATAAGGAAAAATTACAGCTTAGAAACGACAATGTTGGCAATTTTATAACGGTTCAACATCTTCTTGAACAACGCGAGCGAATGGCAGTTTCTGATGGCAGCTAGTTCCATGTACTAATTGTGCGGTATGAGAAAAAATTCAACCTGATTAACGTACCAGGTGATAAGGGCTTATTAAAATGTAATGTGTGTCTTCTGAGTTTATTTATTTTTTAAATAAGTTAGTATAACTTGAGTGAAGGACTAATGGAAAAGGAGTCGTCAAACTGAAGGTCAATTGAATTGTGGATAATTTCAAAAATAAGAATTAAGCCGTATTTAATCCGTCGAATTTCTAAATTATTTAAATTTAAGAAATTGAGATGATGTATATAACTATCATATTTGATATCAAGCTTACTGTATACTAATCTCGTAAATGTAGCATGAACAGACTCGATTATTTTGATATCGCTAACTTCATATGGCATCCATGCACTGACATGGTATTCAAGAATTTGACGAACGTAAAATTTGAAAAAAATTGATAAAGAAGGTTAGATCTTTAGAATTAAAGGTCTTTTTAATAAGGAAAAGCAAGATTGATTGACTTCGCAAAGATTTTAGAAACATAATTATGCCATTTAATATCAGATGATAGGGTAATGCCAAGGTCTGGGACCAAAAATATTCATTGAATAATAAATCCATTAATGGAATATTGGTTCAAGAAATTTGCATGTATATTTACGAGAAAAAGTTATAAGTTCAGACTTTGTGGGTTGGGTTCTGAGCTGCCAATTTGTTGACCAGTTTTCTACAGTGTGTAGTGCAGTTTGAAGTTTTGAAGGATCACAAGATAATAGCTTGACATTGATTGCATACACAAACACTCTGACATCATCTACTGCTACTGGTCTTCTGATGAGGTCTTCAATGAAAATTAAAAAGAGAAGGGGACCCAGAACAGAACCCTGAGGAACATCACTAGTGATTTGACTAAACGTAGATAAAGATCTTTCTACACGAGTTTGTTGGGTTTTACCTGATAAGTAATCTTCAATCCATTGTAAGATAAAGCAGTTGATTCTTGAGTTTTTCAATACAGTAACGAGCTTAGTGTGTGGGACAGAATCAAACACTTTAGCAAAACAGAGGTATATGATGTCACAAGGAGTGTTACTTTCATAATGGGCTGTAAGCTCATTAAGAAAAGTGAGATGTTGAGTCAGGGAAGATCTCCGTTTCACAAAGCCATGCTGGACATCAGACATTAGATGGAGCTCCAACAAATGACTGGTCATATAATTGTAAATCAAATGCTCTTGAGTTCTGTAGATAGCTGAAGTCAGCCAAACTGGTCTGTAGTTATGTGCAGTGTTTCTGGGACCATTTTTATGAACTGGAGTAGTAATAGCTTTCTTCTAAAGTTGAGTTCTTTGATTTGCTTCACCAATGGAAGTGAATGATACTTCAGAAGATAGTATGATGATAAGAAGGGAAGAAAATAGTTGAACCTGATTGGTCTGTTACCAATAATAATATAGGGGCAAGCTTTGATGGTCTGGGCACCAAGAGTTGTGGCATTTATCCGTAGAACAGGAGAAACAGCAGGTTGGAGGTTCACCAGATAGTTTAGAGGGGTCATTTCAATATGCTACGAGAGGACTGATTGACGTTGATTGTGTTTCTAGTTCATTTTAAACATGTGAGACCTTGTCACTTAGGATCCAATTATTTTGTTGAGGAGAATGTAGTATACATGAAATGTATAACAGAAGAGTATTTTATCAACCACATAAATGTCATTTCAACGCAAGTTCTCGCACGTTTACCTGTTTATAGAGATTTTTGAATACTGAGTTGTCTGTTGTTGCTTACTATTGTTATCAGCCGCACTTTTTAATAGATTCAACTTTTTTAAAGAGTTATTTTTTCTACAATTCCCAGTGAACATCTTTAGTTTGTTACATTTCAGAAATATTGATATAACAGCTCATAGTATATGAAGTTTTTAATAAGATTTTTAAAATTATGTCTTTTATTCTATTCCAACAACATTAAGCATCACTTTAAAAAAAATATATTTTATTTCTTTAATGACTGCAGTTTTACAACTACAATTTTTAACAATCAAATTTTGTTGTCAACTTTGAAGATTTTTATAAATTTACTTAAAATAATAAAGTTGGTTTTTCTCAAAGAACTTTCTCAAAAATGACTTCTATTTTTATTTTTTGATTCATTTTTTGAAACTTTTATATATTAATTTCAAAAGGATAAAGTGAAGTGTATTTAATATAAAACAGTATAAAATTAATCCAACAACTTCATTATAAAATAGAACTACTTTGTCTCAATCATCTGTAGGAACGCAAGTGCTTCTAGCATCAAGGTCTCTTAAATTTATCAAAAGCGACACCAATAGCTATTATGGAAGTAACAAGCAAAAAGCAACAGATTTGCAAGTATAAAAGTGTTATATCTCGAATGTACCAAATGGAATCACCCGAGAAATTTAAATTCTGCAAATTTCCTGATTTCAAATGTAAGAAAAAGCTTCATTATCTCTTTTGTGTTTCAAAAGTCACATTTGTAGGTGATGGTGAGGGTTTTAAAAGCTCAACACCTTCCGATCTAGTCGCTACTACCAACCCAACAACATTTGATTGTTTTTTTCAATTTATTCGACAAATTGTTGATGAATCGACTGAAACGTTGAGGTAAGATAAAGCAGAGGAAGACACAGATTAAGATGCTGATTCACAGGTGTGAGATGCAAGAAGGAATGAGCTCCATTCACTTGCATCTTGCTAAGATGACCATGAAGTTAGAGGATCATATAAAAAGAGCTAGTTGTAATTGTTCGTTGAATAAAGAGCTGTTAGAAGAAAATCTGAAGTTAAGAGAAGAAATTGAGAAATTGAAACGCATCTTTTCAACCTCCTCTTAATTTTTTCTTCGTATTTATTAGCTTTATATTGCTAAAAAAACTAATTCTATTATAACAGCAACTTTTGTACGAAAGTGTGGTTTCACTCATCAATTCACTCACTTGCATTTAAAATATTGCTGACAAAAATCTATATCTAAATATTTATTTTGAACATACAGCTCTTCTTTCTGCTATCTTAATTTTACATAACAAGGTAGTTAATAAGTAAAAAAACTTTTTTCTGAGTTGCAAGATATTACTTATCTGTTCTTAAATCCATTCTATTCTATCTTACCGCGTAGTTGCTTATGATTTTATCAGATTTATTTTGAGTAGATTTTATTATGTATATTAGGAAGATACTTAGTTGTTTACTTTAGGTATTTATCAGTCGACCAAAAAATGTTAGCTTAAAAAAGTTGTATTTAGTAATAGTTTTAAAGCTATATTTACAAACCATGAAGATTGAATATTTATTGAATCTATATGAAAAAGTTGCTTCAATTTTTGCAGATTTTTTGAAAGTTTTGAAAGAAATAAATTTCACCGAAAAAACGTTTATTTAAGTTGCAAAATTCTTGCATCATTTTTTGAATTATTTCCTGAAAATCTTTACTGTTGACTTTAAAGAAAAGTGAATTTAATTAAAAAAGCAAGAGTTTAATCCAACATTTTTAGGTATAATACAGTATATGTCAACTACAAACAAAAAAATATTCTTAGAGATCGATTCTCAAGAAACATCTTGTAGCTTAAAAGTAATGACATCATATTTATTTATCATTATTTTTATACTTTTTTGTTTATATCATACCGCAAAAGTAAGTAGGCAAATGTATCAGTCATCATGTTTTCGTTTAAAATTGCTTGATTATGTCTTAAAGACAAAGTACAATAATAACTTTTATTGTTTAATAGTCAGTAAATTATTTAATGTCTGTTATCAAAATTGTTATTTTATAGATTTGATTCAAATCAATAGTTAAAAATGTCGAATAGCTTTCAAGAGGAAAACGGTAAACCGATTTCTGAGGAAAACCCTTCTAAATTTTATACAATTTCAAAACCCCAAATTTATCTGGAGCTAATAAATTTTTGCCGAAAGCATGGCAATGAGGACTACATGTTGGCTAGGAAGGGAAACAATCCTTTCAAGTCAAAGAAAGCATTTTGTAATCTTTTATAGAAAGCGGAATTTGTTTTATCGTTTCTGATATTTTTACTGTCATTCTTTTTAAAGTAGTCAGCCCTTATTTTTCTTCCACAATAATTTCTTTATGCAGTTCAGCAAGATGAGTGCACAAGATTGACAAATTGTACTGTTTTTGATATTTTTAGGAAACATTGATAATATACTAGGAAATTAATCCTTCACAATAAAATTAACTTCAGTGTATTAAATAGTGTTTGTTGTTTTTCAGTTAATTTTATGAAATAACTTGCTTTATCTAATTTGACTATTATATCTATTGTACTTTTTATTTTGTATAATTTCTCAGAAAAATAATTTAAGATATATTTAGTTTTTGTGACTTATATTTATTCTTCATTGAATTTAATTTATTTAACTTTTTTATTTTAGGGCAGAGAAATTAATTTAATTAAGAACAAGACATCATTTTAAAAGACTTTTAATAATTATACAATTAAACTATAAATTTCCACTTTCATTCACCACAAATTGTAAAACTTATATTGTTTGTAAAACGGTAAACTACTGGTATTCGTAAAAACAAGATTTAATTTACTTAAACTCAATTTGATTGATTCTTTAAAACATTGATGACAGAAGAAATGGTAAGGTATTGATATTGTCCTTGGGTCCTTGTAACAAATTCCTTGTTTAATTGATGATAAAATATTTTATGAATGAAAAAAGTTTATCAATGAAATTGTCGAATGTTTTTATGATCAAAAGCATTTGTTGATGAAGTAATCAACAAAAGTCTAATAGACCTTGATGTGAAAACTATTTTATCTATTTGATTTATGTTACGTTTCTCATTGTTGTGACAACATCAGTTTGACAAAGTAGGTCAATTCTCTTAACGTCTTTTTAACTAGAAAGATCAGTTCAAACAAAAATTGAAAGAAATGATAAATAAAATATGTAAAATTTACAAAAACTGTTTTCACACTTTTTGAAGAGTAGCTAACTAAAAATGTAGTCCTGATGCTATTATATAGAATTAAATTTATAGTCTTATTTAAATTCATTTAAAGCTATCAAAAACAACTAACTTTTAAAATCTTATAGAAATCAAATTAGTAACGTGAGAGACGCCCCTCAAACTTTTTATACAACTAGCAAGCTCTTTTTAGGTTAGATCACGTGAAAGAACTAATTCTTAAAATCTGATCCTTAATTTTAGATAACTGATGTTCAGAGCTACTAATCTTGTTGTATTTTTAGCACTATACTTCACTTGATAATGATTTGAAGCTTATTATTGAAAAAAGTATCTGAAAGAAAAATCTTCTAACATAAAAGTCTCATCAAAGTAGTTGAAACATCAACAGAAGATATGAGATAAATCAAATAATCTTTTCTCAGTCTGGTGAAATTACAATTTGTTTAAATCATTTTAATAGAACTGAAAAGTTGCAGAAATTCAAAAGATATTAACAGTTAAAAGATTTCGAGTAAGACTTTAATTAGATAAGATCTGTTTCGATTTTATTCTTGAAGAATATTTTAAAGTTTGGATTTATTCATTTGAACCATTAATTTTTCTAATTTCATAGCTAGCATCATATTTCCATCTATCTTCAATTTGCCTTGCATAAAAGCAGCTGTTGAATTTAATCGTCCCTCAAACATATCAACAAAATCATCTTTACTTAAAGACATCACAACATCATGATGTAATTCACCATCTTTTCCACTAATCACATTTCCACATCCATTCTTCAAATCTACGAACCACACTTCTCCACTATCACCTGATCATCAACTGTTTATTTGATGAATTGATTGAAACTTCAACAAACTTACCTCCAACTTGGAACTTGAACACACCACCAGTTTCCTTCACAATCTGTTCACTCATAACTGAACTGATCTTGTCGAAAATCGCCGAGAGCTTAGAAGTATCTTTTGCTTTTGTAACTTTTCCATCTTGAGTCAATTGTTGTTGAAATTCAACATCCGAATCTTCCAGGAAGAAATCCAGTATAAGCGGCTTGCCTGTGAGTACAGATAGAAACCAGCTACCTACTACTATCATCTCTTTTACCTGGCTCAATTGCATATTGATCGAAATCTGTCACTCCTTCTTCTTCTAACACGCAATCATCGATGAAAAAGTTTCCAGTCGTATTAAGGTCACGTGTCAACACTGCATAAGCAGCATCTGCCATTATCTCAGGAGTCCTACACTGGGAGGCAACCTCATTTCCTCCCAACATCTCCATTGCCGCAGTGTAGATTGCTGAAAATATTCCAAATAAAATCAATTTGATTGAAAAATTGATTGATTGGAAGTTATGAAGAGATTGAATAGTGATTAGGATTACATGAGTATAAAAGTGATTCATTAAATTTCATTAAAATTAATTAAAATTTAATTTTTAAAAGATGGCATATGTAAATAAACATTTATGGCGTTTTTTATTTTTTTTTATTATGTTGTTGTAGTTTGGTTTTATATCAGTTTTTAGCTAATAATTATCTACTGCATACTGTTAAGAGACGTTATAGATGCGGCATTTTATTGATAAAAATCTCTTTGAAAAATGGTTATTCAAACCTTTGAAGATAATACTTCAAGTAAAATTATTTTATAAGAAGTAGTTTGTTACAAGTGATCTGATTCAATTGCTTTTTATTTTTGTACATTTCTTTAAAGCTTTATATCTGTTGAAGTTACTACATGTTTAATCAAAAATGTTTCAGAAAGTTTTATACAAAAAAAGTTGATCTAATCTTTATCTCTGTAAAACCTCCTTTTTATAGCTACAAAAAGAATCTACTTCAGTTGAGCAAACCATTTCTTAATCATTGCAGGTCATGCACTTCCAAATTATGTAAATAAATTGTAGTAAAAAGTTGATTTTAAATATAGTTCACTCGTTACAACTTGTAATAAGAAATTGTAAAAATTAATGAGAATATAAAAAAAATATTTCCACATAAAATATCTATCAACAATAATCATGAAAATTTCAATAGGTCACTGACTTAATGTAATAGATTGTAATTCACTTTTGGTGAGAAATGAAACTATCAAAGCCACTAATAATTATTGAAAACAAGGTTTAATACTCTATTCATCATCAAGTCACGTTTAGTATTCTATCTATTTCTTGATTGATATTTTAAACGAAATAAAAAAATAATTTTTAAACAAATCGAAAAAAATTATCTCTCTTGTTTTTATTACAAGCAAATAAATGCAATTAAATTTCATATTTACATTTGGTATTCAAACTGTTAAAGAAATGTGACAAATTATTATATTGTAATACATCCCACTCTGTGCACGGACCTCCAGTTTCCTTATTGATAACTCAGCTGGTAGAGATTTCGCGGTCGATGTCAGTAACACAATTAGGAGATGAGATGAAATACATCGGAATTCTGTTTGTAATGAATATATTTTTACATCCACCAATCAAATAATTTCGCGTGGAAGCAAACAATATATCAATTACAAAGTTAACTTACATTGTACAGCAAAATTTTGGTTTCAGATCTTCAACAAACTCAACAATCAGGGACTGCCGATATCTTTCAGGCGAGGATATAATACGACATCTAAACTTCTTGTTTCGTGATACTGCGTCCACATGTTCTCGTTGTACAACAATAGCCTTTCCTCTTCTGTCGTACTTTGCACTTCTAGACACTTTCTGGAATTAATCTTCACCATAAAAATAGATTTAACATAAAAGTTGTAGCTTACTATTGGTAATTGTGACACCGAGCAAAAACACTTAAGACAATTACAAGAATAGTTAATAAGAAATAACAAGAATAAGCTTACATCACCTAGTACATAGGTTCAAAGACTTTACGCAAGTAGAGCGACTAAAGGTGAACAAGATAGCGCGTCACGAACAGTTATTACAAACGAAGAAATATGAAAGATGGGAAATTTTTGATACCAGTAAAGATTTAGTTAAGATATGTACTTTTGTGAGTGATATCTAACAGAGAAAGTAAGCTACAAGTAAAAAAGAGGTTAGAAAACCTTCTAAATTCAATTAAGCATCAACACATTATAGAGTATGTGCGCTTTTGACAATTTCATTTTCATCTCTTTAGTTTATAGTCAAACAAGCTAATAGATGAAAAAGCTGAAACTATTTACCTTTATTTAGTTTCGGAGCCTTATTCATGATTTAATGCACTTTTATGTTTCAGATATTAAATGTCAAACTTCAAATTTGTCAATTGAGCAAGTAATGTTTTGCCGAAATAATTTTCTATAAATACATTACTGATGATCAATCTATAAAATTTTTTAAAATGTTTTTCTATTTGAAGAAAGTCTATGTGAAAAGTCTTCTAAATCAATTCTTGTTGACAAGATGCTACTAATAACTAAAAATCTGACTTAAAATCTTAACGTAATAAAATTCTTATAAAATTTTTTAATATTATTAGTTTACTTCACACCAAATTCACAAATCTTTCAAGACATACAAATTTATTATCATTTGAAATAAATAAAATTTAGACAATTTTGTTAGCAAGTGATGTATAATGCTGCCAGCTTCTTTTTTCACTTAACTTGATACTTTTTGCTAATTAATTTATTTACTTATGCTTCAATAGAGTTCTTTTTTCTACATTAACTATACTAAAGATTTTCAGAACACCTTTCAGCAGTCTTTTACAGTCTTCTATAACAGCTGAATAGCTTGTCATCTGCAACCATGCATTGAATAGAACAAATAAAATGAAAAAAAAACTTTAGTTAAAACTTGAACTTTTGCGGAACAAACATTACAAACAAAACATTTCTCTATTAGTGGATTTAGTTTTATTTTTATCTTTAATCTTCTTTCTAGAAAGCATTTTATTCTTGTTGATTTACGTTAAATTACTGCATTAATGTTCTTATGAATTTAATCAGATATTTTTCAATTATAAAGATAATATACAAGTTACAACAGTTAGCATTTTTATGAAGTATAAAGTCTTGATAAAAAGTATAAATTTACAATTGTTAGTAAATAACTACTGTAAGTAAATATATTGTAGAGGATTTCGCTTGTTTAACAAGTATCTAAATAATAATCAGTTTTTTCGGAATAAACGTCGATGTATAACTTATTTAGCTTCCTCCATAGTTGCTGATCTCGCTTCCAAATATGTTGTACATATGTTCGATCTAAAATCATCAATACACTTTTAGTAAATAACTGATAACAAGTAGAAACAATTTCAAAACATAATACTCGTCAATTACCAATGTAATCGTGGTCGATGCAATGACAGATTTGACATCCACCGAAAGAGATGTAACAACATTTTTCTGATGATTTACAACTGATGCCATCATCATTATCACATTTAGGAAGTTTAAAATCCCTATCTTCAGGACTAAAAAATTTTGTTATGAGAAATAAAAAAGATAAAATAAAAAAAAAAGTTTGTAAATTTACATTTTGTCTGCAAGTTCTTTTAAAAAAACTTCCAACATATTAACTCTCCAACTAGAATAATCACAAGACCATGCTCGGCGACGTCCACATTTAGATGAATCATCATAAAATCTTGAACAATTGAAGTCAACTGTTCTATCTTTAGTAAGAGGTGGACATTCTTAAAAACAGATTAGAATGAAATTAACTTGTCTTTAAACATTAAGATTGAAGGTAATACTCGAAGATAATGAAGTATAAGTTGTTGTTTCAGCTGTTGTTTCAACCACAGTTGTTGGTAGCTGAGTTGTTGGTGGCTTAGTTGTTGGCGGCTCAGTTGTTGGTGGCTGAGTTTTTGGTAGCTGAGTTGTTGGTGGCTTAGTTGTTGGTGGCTCAGTTGTTGGTGGCTGAGTTGTTGATTGCTGAATTGTTGAATTAATATTACAAAGATCTTCAGAACAGAAGCTTTGTGAGCAAGTTGTTATGTCTTCTATTTCACAAAGGGACGGATCGCCGAAATCATCGTCTTTCTTGACACAGTTTGCTACAAAGACTTCGTATGGTTCTGCAATTGAGATAAAACAATTACATTTGATCAGCAAACTTTTACTTATTAATTAAGTTCTAGAAATAAATATTAATTTTTTTAAACGCTTTCTTAAAAGTTATCAAATAGTAAACTTAGAGTTAAAGTTTGTTTCCATACAAATTTTTGAGACTATATTCTTTGTTCGTACCAGTAAGGTATGTATATGTAGTAAAGTAGCAAGATGTGGATTCAGGACAGTCAGCTTCACCACTTTCAAGTAGAACTACTTTTTCTGTCGTTTCTTCTATATAACCACGATACTCAACACATTTGATTCCATCTAAATTAAGAAATATTTACTTTGAAGTCGTTATTAAGTATTCATAATGTAGATTAATAAATATCGAAAAACTTCTATTATCAATATTATTATACTATTTGTGAGAATATATGTTTGCAAGAGGTTCTCTTTTCAAGCATACTACTTCGCGTTTATTATAATAAAAAATAAACTTCCATATATGAGATCCTTCAAATAAAAAAAAACTCTAAACTTTAATAAAGAAAAAATTGTAAAAAATTTTCAAATATTATTAACAATAAATTATTCGAATATTTTCACCTGCAGTATTCACAGCATAAATAAAAACCGTTACCAAAGCTATTACAATAGACTTCATTCTATCAAATCCTGCAAAATCTTTTAAATGTTTAAGTTGAAGTCTTTCAAAATAAAGTTTAAAATCAAGTTCCACCACTAAGAATATTTAGAAATTAAAGAAATTGAAATAAAAAAAAACCTGTATTATATCTAAATAGTATCTAAAATTAACTATTGTATGATTAAAATAGAAGCCTTGTATTTATTAGAAAACAATCCTTTAATAACTAATTATACAAATTTTATGGAAAAAAATTTAGATTCAAAAACTTCATAATTACATAAAAGTATTTTTAACTAATTTAAAAACTAAAATTCCAAAATTCTAAAACAAAATATCACAATATTTCTTTTAAATGCATTTCTTACATGAAACTTTAAAAAAATCTACTGATAATTTTTACTTTTAATACTTTTATGTTTTAAAGTTCTAATTACATGCAACTACTTACTTATTTAATGTCTACGCTTTAAGTCAGGTTTTATCTAGCATTGTTAGTTCTACAAATAAATATTTGAAAAATAAATCTTTTATTAAACAACTTATTATATGGAGCTTGTCTATAACCACTGCAAACTTGACTTGAATCTACTTGGTGAATTGATTTTACTGAATATAACTGAATTTGTATCATTGTAAATATTCGTACTAGATTCATACTTTTAGCTACTTTCTTTTTACAACAATGATTAGACCATGCTTACTTTTTATAGTGAAATTACCTTTTTTCTTTTTTATTATTATGTTTTGTAATAGATAAAAAAAGACTTTCTTAATATAGATAAAATATAAAAAAAAATAAAATTTGTTTTTTTAGATCTTATTTCATGTAAGATCATAAAAACATTTTTAAAGGTTAAGTTCAATCCTACAAAGATTATTAAACACTCCTAGAAGTTTCATGCTTCAAATACTTCAAGTAAATAAATATTCCATTCTACACTTTTTTACTTTCTCAATAAACAAAATTCCCTTATAGTTATTTTGAATATCAGAAAGTAGTGAGTTTTCATTGTTAAAATGTTATTCTAAATTCTACAAATAAAATTCTATATTTGAGTTTTGCTTTTATCAAGTATGTAAAGAATTTAGTAAATTGTGTATCTAAATCTGGGAAGAAACGCAAGAATTTAATCGTTATGAAAACGACGAGGAACAACAACTTCGATTGTAACCAAAAATTTGCGATGAATAACAATGATGCAAGATTTCACTATTTACTTAAAATGTTGATTATTTATTAATAATTATTCAATCAATTAATTTTAGTTGGCTTTTTACATGTTGGTACCAAAAACCACTTTAGAAAAAAAGAAATTTAGACGAGTAGCATTGCTTGTAAACTTTCTATCATCAATCAATAAGTAAACATAGAAGTCTGATATCTCTGTACAAAGTTGAACTATTGACAATCAAATTAACAATTGATTTTGTGCACGAATGATTCCTATTCATCTGTGAAAGGTTATAGGTAATGCTATTAATATCAACTTTCAAAAAAAAAACATTAAAAAGAATTTATAAAATGTGTTTTAAAATTATTCGACCTTTATTAAATATAACATAAATTTCGAGAAATTCCTTCTACTAAATTAAAACTCGATTTCAGTTCATACAATTTATTAAAGGTTTTTAAAATAAAACGTATCAGAGACAAGTTTTTACTTTGATTCAATTTAAGAATATTTAAATTTTCATCATATTGAAGTATATATAATTAGCATAACTTTAAGAAGTAACTTATATTTGATTGAAAACTTCAAAATATTTAAAAGTGAGTTGATATAATCAATCACTAGCAATTGAATTTAAGGAAAATTTTTTTGAAGTTATTAGCTTTCTTTGTTGAACAATTTTAAACTTATTAAGCTAAAATAAATAAATTCATAAATTAAAATTTCTATATATAATTCACTTACAGTGTTCAAGTGGCTCATTAAGATGCTGAAATGTATTTGACAAATTGCAAACCGATACTATGAGCAAGTTATATCTTGCAAAAGCAAAGTTTGTACACAGGTAAATTTGTAGCATAAATTAATTTTGCTTATAAAGAATTATTTAAACATATAAGATGCGTAGTTTCAACCATAAATGTCAAAATAAAATGTTTTTCTTTAACATCAAGCTGAATAAATCATTCTTTCTTATAATAAATCAACAACAGCAATTAAATCTCTTATATTTGAGGGTAATTAGCACGACATCCATCAACAATTTTTCAACCTAATATGATTTAGTGTAATCTTTTTATACTAGTTTGTAACAACATTATAACTTTTGATATATTTGCTACATCTAAAGCTTCAGTAATAATTATTTTTTTCTTCAAAATGATGCCATATAAGTTATTTAAAGTTAAGATATTAATAAAATTATTAATTTATAAAAATATTTTTGGAATAATTATTTAATAATTTATTTTGAATTATTTTTTAGTTATTTAACGTTTAAGTTTTCAAAAAAAATTATAAACTTAATCATTGTGTCTTAATTACCAAATTTTAAAAATGTTTACAGTAAGTTTTATAAATTAGAATATTTTATTCTTATTTATTAATATTTTGTAGCGCATTTTACTTATTGTATAATTGGTTGTTTTAAATAATATCAAAACTTTTCTTAGTTTTCTTTTTTTGCATTAATCAAACTTTAAATCAAAAATTACTTTGAAGTAGTTTATCACTTCAATAAATTAATTTTGGAAAATAATTTATGTCTAATGAGTTATATTTTAAACTGTTTTTGTAATTTTATCTCTATTTGTTTGCTCTATACTTAACAATCGTGTATATTTAAGACTAACCTCAAAAATAATAAATTTTTTAAGAAACTGTTTTATAAGAGTTTTGTAGCTTACATACATTTTTAAAATCATTAGAAATTAGAAATAAAAATTAATTTCGTTGTTTGTTTGTTAAATAAGTTTTTATTTAAACTCTTGTTAAATCAAATATTTTTAAAAGTTTTATCTTATATATGAATATACTATATTATATAGATTTATATTTTTTTGTTTCTGAGTTCATTTTATAAACTTATGTTTTAATTTTTACAAATTAGTCAAAATGAATATCTTAGATTTAAGACTTTAAATATGTTTTAAGCTCTAACAACCACCAGCAGTACTATCTTGAATTTTTTTGGTCTTTGGGAAATTCAACGCTTAACAAACGGTTCATTTCTTCTAGCGAGTACTGAACATGAAATATAAAGTATCAGTTTGATTTTAACAAAAATAAATTCAACTTACATGTTTGGGATCGACTTTCTTCTTGCTTCTCCCTTTCGATTTATCTTTTCGGAAGCAATCATTGTTTTCCTGCTAACCCTCATAATTCATTCCATTACTAAGGCACTTTTCATTCGGTTGCATCAGCAGCATCTGCGTCTATTGGATGAATTTATTGGACATTCCCCTGAATTTTCACAAACAAATGTTTTTCTGTGATTCCACCAGCTGTAGAAAAATACTCTACATGCATCTCATGTACCTACTCCATATTTCAAATTCTCAGACTCATCGTTGCAAATACGGCAATATTTAGTTGTTTCTGAAGTTAAAGAAGCGGTAGTCAATTTAAAGAAAGATAATTTATTTACTTTGTTTCATTTTTTACTTTAAAACTTCTTTGTTTCATAAAAATATACTATTTTTTTCATGTAAAAATGTTTGTAGCTGTCCATTAATTAATCTAATAGAAATGTTAATTTTTGATTAAAAAAATTAATAATGATGTACACTAGAATACAATAAGTATTTTCAAATTACGAGTAGATTGAATTATAATATCCTAGAAATGTGTAGAATTAAATGACGTCAATAGTGTTATAACTGTATCTTCTATCAAACCCAAAATTAACGCCAAAAGTAATTACCAAAAAAACACTTTAAATTTTTTTGAACAAATCAAATTTTTAGCTAACATTATAAGATTTTATCAAAAAGTGATAATATATAAATTTCAAGTAGAATTTAAATAATTTTATTATTCAATATTTCTTATAAAAATAATATAATCTTAATTCATATTAATCTTATTTTGTAATTAAAGATATTTTAAAAAATTGAATTATAAATAAGATAGAGAAATTAAAGTAAAAAATCATTTAAAATCAATTTAAAAGTTTCTGTATAATATAATAGTGGAAATTTTCATAGAACGTTAATAATATAAAAAAATAACATCCATAATTTCAATAGAAGCTAAACTCAGCATCTGCATCAGTAGGACATCTGGTAGATTTATTATGGGATAATCCAAAATTATCCACCAAAATCAAGCGACCATTTAAAGAGCGTTTCCTCATCTACTGCTACTAGTCTTCTGATAAGTTCCTTAATAAAAAATTAAAAAGAGACGGGGACCCAGAACAGAACCCTGAGGAAATGACTTAAGTAAAAGTAAAAAGTATTTTTGGTGGCTTGTTGATTTCAATCAGAGTTGTCAAAACTACTTTTGTAAACCTTTTAAACAATTTTAGATATTTGATAACAATTGTAAAGTATTTTAATTAAAAGCTTTTTTATTTAACTTAATATTTAATGACCATATTGATATAGACTATTGTAGTAAAAAGTTCTTAGTTGTCATCAAGAAAACTAAAATAAGAATTTTAGCTTCGCTTTTAACGTCTTATCATTAATTTAGCAAATTGTATTTTTACAAACAGAATATATTAATGAAAACAATTTGTTTTTTAGAGAAAAATCGTTTAAGATGGTAAGCAAATAATTTACAACATTAGAAAAATTAACTTTTCAGCATTTTATGAATATTTAAATTATCTTTACGTCACTAATAACAAAAATTAAAGTTTCCTAAATTAACATTTAATTAATAAACTAAGTTTGTTATAAAAAGTTTGCTTATTTTAGTAACTAACAAAATTTTCTGTCACATTTTGTTAAACAAGTAGAAGAAATGAACCTCTAGCATGACTGTTCTCGACCAAAGCAGGTCTTATTAGTGAAACAACAATTACATTCAACAAAGGTAATAGAAATAAAAAGATAATAAAATCGGAAATAAGTATCAAATTAAGGATTTGCAGAGTAATGTTATAAAATGTTAAGATCTAAAAATCAATTAAATAAGAGTTTAAAAACAAAACTTTCAACTTTAAAACGTAAGCTGTTAAAAATATGAAAGAACTGGAAGATCTTAATAATTCAACAAACGATCAAAATGAATTCATTCGAGAGGTATTCTGATAGTTTTATTAGATTTTATATCTATTTTTATACTCCCAAATTAAAATTTAAAATTGTTTTAATTAATTAAGTTATTAATTAATTAACTTTAGAGCACGTTAAAGAAATTTTCTGTATCTAGAATATCAAAAACATTCTTTAAAGTAATTTTTATAAAAATAAAAACTTGGATTTTTATGTAATTGGTTCATTATTTCATTATTATTGGTTCAGTTAACGGCAAGAATTTATTTTTCAGCAAGTTTTTATCAATGCTTTAATTGAAAAAAATTGCAAAGAAATCGATATTTAAAAATTATTTTGAATTTTTGTAGAAAAAGAATTTTTTATCGACGGTTTCTTTCAAGATTTTCAAAAGTACTAAATTACTTTAGTAGGAACCTTCGATCATTATTAATCTATGAATACGAATGTCTTTGCTGTTTTATAAATCTAATTTATCATTTAAATTGAATATCTTACTTAATATCTTACTTGCTTATGATATTACTTTAAAATTCTGAATTATTCTGAATTAGCTCTCTAAAATGAAGATTTAAAAGATAGTTAAGATATTTATGTATTTATTCTTTCTCATTTAAATAGTATTTTTTGAGTTACCGGTTTATCTTTATTTCTAAAAGTGTCTTTAAAAATATTTAAAAACTTTAGTTGTAAGAAAAATACTTAAAGATTTATCGTAGATGGTTTCATCTAGTTGTATGGTACAAAATATTTTTTTGAGTTGATAGTAAAGTTGCTAATAGTTATATTATTTCTCAATTCGCAAAATATAACAAAAAACAACTGAAAACAAACTTTACTTAAAACAGCTTTTCACTGTTACTAGCATTTCATAAAAGGTTTCAAACGATATTTATATTTTTCGTGTATAAAAAACTCTCTTACTAGTCACTAACCAGGTAACCTAGGCTCACAAGCTTACAAAAGTAAATTGAAAGAATTAAAGAGTGCATCGCAAACCATTAAAAAATTAAAGAAAGGTAGAAGATGGAACAATTTCTTCAAATGAGTATTAGAGAATGTCGCATACATTTTCTACAAATCTACAATGTTCTCTGCTCACTATTAACAACGAAATTATTTTTTTTTGAAATTTCGATGAATGAATCACTTGGAAAGTTAGGCTTTTCCGGAATATTTCATTTCCTCAAACTCCTGTTGCAGCTTCAACTTATCTTCCTGCATCCGTCGGATTTGCGTAAAATTTTCCCTTTTCAGCTCTTCAAGATGATTTTGTGTCTCTCCTTAAGAACGGAATCTCGCCACAACCCCCTAAAATAAAATCTGTGAGTTTTAAATCAACTCTCATGAAATAAAACCTGAATCCCTGAGACTCCAGTCGCTCTTAATACACAAAAACGCTTCTTCATAAGACGAAATCTTCTTCTCTTTATCTTCTTCAGTCATTTGATGTTTAGATGGATCTCCAAGCGTCTTTTGTTCTTGAGCTTGTGCTCTTTGAAGCTAGAAAATATTCTATAAATAGAAACAGAAAAGTAGTAAATTTCTAACCCTGCGTTCGACTCTTACAGCTTGGGCTTTCTTCTCTTCAGCGAGAGCTTTCAACTGATTCAGGGCAACTTCTCGCTCCCTGCGTTCTCTAAACGCAAAAAGATTTATTTTACTTCAATTTACAAAAATCAACTTTGAACAGCATACACACAAGAAGCACCTTCAACCACCAAACACAAGATTTGTTTGTAAGACAAGTTATTATTGACTTGGTGTTGGTAGTCGAGGAGTTTTTACAAGTTAAGGTGCTAGAAGCAAGTGAGTTTTAAGCACCTTCAGCCACTAAGCACAAGATTTGTTTGTAAGACAAGTTATTATTTACTTGGTGATGGTAGTCGAGGAGATTTTACAAGTCAAGGTGCTAAAAGCAAGTGAGTCCTCAGCACCTTCAACCACCAAACACAAGATTTGTTTGTAAGATAAGTTATTATTGAATTGGTGTTGGTGGTCGAGGAGTTTTTACAAGTCAAGGTACTAGAAACAAATGAGTCTTCAGCATCTTCAACCATCAAAATAGTTTGCTGAATTATAAATATAAATGTTATCAAGCTGAGATAGTTTTAATCAAATTGAAATATTTTTTTACCTCAGAAAAAATCTGTATATCCATATAATCATAAGCAGACAAGACTTTGTTTGATGATGGGTGTATTTGGCGAATAGATACAGCTGCAACCTACAACAGAAATTTCTTTATCAAATCAAAACTGATGATAAATACCTCTAGAACAATCGGGACATTTACTTTTAAGATGAAAATGTACTTACTAGTGTCTCAGTGATCACATTCTTCCTGTATTCACATGAAAATTTCATGGTTTTGTTTTTCCAACCAGTTTTCGCAAGGATATTATAAACTTATTATTATTTGGTTTACTATCAGGTGAGATGCCAGTAAAGTCATTATAGGACCACTAAAAAATGAAATTTAAAAATTCATTAAAATAAACCCAAATTAAATAATATGTTAAAGAAGGTTGTTCTATTTTTATTTGTTTAAATGCATTAATTAAATATTATTACAATGAATCTAAATTACAATGTGAAAATTTAATTGAAACTACATTTAATAAGTTATACATTCAAAAATTTTAAAATGAATTATTAGAAGTAAAAAGAAGTTTTATAAAAATTATTTATACATTGATACTATATTCATAAGTTATGTAAATATGTTTATATAAATCAAATAAACAAATATATATCAGAAAACTGAAGTTACTTGGTTAGTTATATCTAAAGAACTTGGGTTATATGTAATAGCAGTTTTTGTTCCAACTGCAAATAACATTTTATATCTAAAAACAAAATATATTTTAAAATCTGAAATTTATTTATTTACTTAACATTAATACATGGCTGCAGATAACAAAACAAATTAGTTTTTAAGGTAATCACAGAACCATATGACTATAATGAAAGCTCACAAGTACCATAGTTTAACATCAATAAGGTAAAAAATAGGAACACTGCAGAGGCAGGGATATATATTTAACAAATATTTACAAAAGTGTTAATAAAATAAGCATTTTTTATACATATAAATATTCTATAAAACTGTAAATAATGACTTCTTTAATTATGATGTTAAGTTTTACATAAAGTCTTATAAACTGATATAAACAAATAATTACTTTCCTCTCCATGAATGTTTGGTTGCATAGTAACAAGCTATATCAACATTATCAGCAATAAGTTGTGACATAATCCAGTAAATTTTTTTTTGTCTTCAATTTATCTAAATACCCTAAATATTTATACACTAAAAAATTAAATAATTAAAATGGTTATTGATGAAATAAAACTTACATAACAGTTTTTAGTTTTTAATGAATGGTTATAAGCTAATATATTTGGAATATAAGCAAGGCTTTGATCTATCAGTTTTAAAGCCATGAAATGATAAAACTAAATAATAAATAAAACAAAATTGGTCCAATGAAAATAAATAAAAGAATTTGCAAAATTTTTCTAGAAAATTGTTATCAAAATATAATCTTATATCATTCTATATTCTAAAGTTAAAAGTATAGATTTTAATAAAGAAAAAGGAAAAAGTAGTAGACATAAATGTTTATATAATTCCTTTTAATATTTGAAATGCTAAAATTTCAAGTATAAATATAAATTCTGTTAAAGTTCTTGTTAAAAAGTTTATATACAAATTGTAATAAACAAATTTCTCAATAAACTTGTAAATGAAAGAAAACTGTTTCAACAAAATAACAAAAACCAAAAAGTACAAAAAAATAAAATTAAGAAAAGTTTTGATATTTATTTAAAAACAATTAATCATATAACAAGTTAAATAAGCGACAAAAAATTTAATAAATAAAAATAAAATATTTTAATTAATTAAATTTACTTTAAATACTTTAAAAATGTTAATTAAGGCACAATTATTAAGTTAATAGTTTATTTTGACAGCTTTAATGTTAAATAAATAAAAAATATTTCAAAATAGATTATTAGATAATTATTCCAAAAATATTTTTAATAAATTAATAACTTTATTAATATTTTAACTATTACAAACGTTTTTTGGTTAAGATATACTATTTAAAACAAAAATAAAATTTTATTTGACGAATTTTCATTCAATAAAGCTTTCAAAACAAATTTTATAACATTTGTTAATAACTAACTGACGAAAAAAAAATTCAACAAAACTTGAACTTGTTTATGATTTTCAAAATAATGTAAATTAAAGTTAGAAAAAACTTAGACTAAAATGGGTGTTTTGATCTTTGGAAATATTTTGATGTAAGATTAGTTTTAAGTATTGGTTTATTATTAACTGCTTATAGTTACTTTTGATTGAATTGAAAAATATAAAATTAATCAAATATAGTCAAAATAAAATTTCATGTAAGATGTAAAAAACCTCATAAATAGTTTGAAGGAACATTTTTAGAATGTAGCTCTAGTAATTTAACCTTATAGAAGCTATGATAGATCAAAACGAGTTCTAAAAAAACTTTTTGTAAGTATATAAAAATTTACTGATACTAATAAACACCTTTGAGTATAATGAAAGCTATAGTTTGCTAAAATAACATTGTGATTTCAACTTTTGTCACTCTTGAAATGGTTTGTATTGCCTGTACTTTTATTGTCATCTATGATAACATAGAGGTTATTGATTACATTATTAAAAGATTGAAGTATGATAGACACGAAAATGATTTCGTTGCTAAAGATAAAGTTGAAAAAGGAATGAATTTAAAAGAAAATGGAAGAAGTTGTAAAATGGTAGAAAATTCCATTACAAAACAAATTAAGGTGGACACAGAAGTCAATTAACAGTTGTTTGAAATAAAGAAATCAAGCGAAGAAGATAAAAAAGTGGAAAGAAAAGACGAGAAAGAAGAACTAACTGAAACGTGGAGTACTGAAATTTAAGATTTTAAAGAAATTGTGCAAGACAAAGCCGTCGACGGCGATGATAAAAAACTGTGCATCAATTTGAGTTTAGATGATTTTTGTGAGAATCTGTAAATAAATCTTAAAGATCAGAAGGAAATTTGGAGTTTGATTTGTAATAGCAAATCAAATAGTTGGAGGCAAAAAATAAGAGCAAAGAGCAGAATACTATCAGTCAGAAGAAAGAAAAAAAGGGACAACTAATAGATCAGTTTTAATATCTGAAAGAGAAAAAGAGAAAATTAGGAAGACAAAAATAGTTTCAATTGCTCAAGAAGATGTGATTTTGAAAGAAATAAAATATATCAGGAAGAACGAAGACGGTTTTTTAAAGGTATCCAGAGACCTCAAAATTTTTGATAAAAAAGAGATATAAAAACTAAGATAAAACTAGAAAGAACTAAGATTTCAGTTATGTTAGTAGATGAGGAAAACTATGAATAGGAAAGCGATAAATGCTGTCAAAATATGAAAAAACAATTATCTTACAAAGTTAAATTCCTTCATAAGGTAAAAACCTAAATTTTTCTCAAGTTTAGTAAATTATTAATCAATTTTCTTCGTTATAATTTATTTTATAAAAACATTTTATTCAATTTAGAATAAGAACTAGTGAAGTCACAGCAGCAAAACGTGAAGATAATTATTCAATACATTTATCACAAATTTTCTAATTGTATTAAATAGAACAAATTAATTAATTAACTTTAGAGCACTTTAAAGAAATTTTCTGTAATTAAAATATCAAAAACATTCTTTTAAGTAATTATCTTAAAAATAAAAACTTGGATTTTTATGTAATTGGTTCATTATTTCATTAATAATGGTTCAGTTAACGGCAAGAATTTATTTTTCAGCAAGTTTTTATCAATGTCTTTAATTGAAAAAATTGCGAAGAAATCGATATTTAAGAACTATTTTGAATTTTTGTAGAAAAGATTTATTTTGACGGGTTTTTTCAAGATTTTCAAAAGTACTAAATTGATTAAGAAATGTTAAGAAATTTAAATATTCTAAAATTGAATCAAATTAAAACTTGTCTCTGATAGGTTTTATTTTAAAAACCTTTAATAAATTGTATGAGCTGAAAATCGAGTTTTAATTTAGTAGAAGAAATTTGTCGAAATTTATGCTATATTTAATAAAGGTCGAATAATTTCAAAACACATTTTATAAATTCTTTTTAATGTTTTATTTCGAATGTTTATATTAATAGCATTAGCTGTAACCTTTCACAGATGAATAGAAATTATTCATGCACAAAATAAGTTGTTAATATGAGCATTTTTGGTTACAATCAAAGTTTTTGTTCGTCATTATTTTATAAGGATTAGATTCTCATTTCCTCCCAGCCTAGATTACACAATTTAATATCATTTTATTTTTTATATTTAGTTTCATGTCAGAATCGCTTGCGTTGTTCAAGCAGAAGTTGATCTGTTATAATATTGCCAACATTGCCATTTCTAAACTGTAAATTTTTGTTTTTTTTGATGTTATTATAATTCTAATTAAAAAAAAAATTCAATATATTCTTTTTAATGTTTTTTTTTCTTAAGTTGTTATTAATAGCATTTACTACAACCTTTTACAGATGAATAGGAATCATTCATGCACAAAATCTATTGTTACTATTCAATTTTGTACAGAGATATCAGACTTCTAAGTTTACGTATTGATTGATGACAGAAAATTTACAAGCAATGCTACTCGTCTAAATGTTTTTTTTTTCTAAAGTGGTTTTTTGTACAAACATGTAAAAAGCCAACTAAAATTAATTGATTGAATAATTATTAATAAATAATCAACATTTTAAGTAAATAGTGAAATCTTGCATCATTGTTATTCATCGCAAATTTTTAGTTAAAATCGAAGTTGTTGTTCCTCGTGGTTTTCATAACGATTAAATTCTTGCGTCTCTTCCCAGATTAAGATACACAATTTACTAAAATCTTTACATACTCGATAAAAGCAAAATTCAAATATAGAATTTTATTTGTAGAATTTAGAATAACATTTTAACAATAAAAAACTCAATACTTTCTGATATTCAAAATAACTATAAGGGAATTTTGTTTATTGAGAAAGTAAAAAAGTGTAGAATGGAATATTTATTTACTTGAAGTATTTGAAGCATGAAACTTATAGGAGTGTTTAATAATCTTTGTAAGATTGAAATTAACCTTTAAAATCGTTTTTATGATCTTACATGAAATAAGATCTAACAAAACAAATTTTATTTTTTTTTATTTTTTATCTTTATTAAGAAAGTCTTTTTTTATCTATTACAAAACATAATAATAAAAAAGAAAAAAGGTAATTTCACTATAAAAAGTAAGCATGGTCTAATCATTGTTGTAAAAAGAAAGTAGCTAAAAGTATGAATCTAGTACGAATATTTACAATGATACAAATTCAGTTATATTCAGTAAAATCAATTCACCAAGTAGATTCAAGTCAAATTTGCAGTAGTTAAAGACAAGCTCGATAAAATAAGTTGTTTAATAAAAGATTTATTTTTCAAATATTTATTTGTAGAACTAACAATGCTAGATAAAACCTGACTTAAAGCGTAGACATTAAATAAGTAAGTAGTTGCATGTAATTAGAACTTTAAAACATAGAAGTTTTAAAAGTGAAAATTATCAGTAGATTTTTTCAAAGTTTCATGTAAGAAATGCATTTAAAAGAAATATTGTGATATTTTGTTTTAGAATTTTAGTTTTGAAATAAGTTAAAAATACTTTTATGTAAGTATGAAGTTTTTGAATCTAAATTTTTTTCCATAAAATTTGTATAATTAGTTATTAAAGGATTGTTTTCTAATAAATACAAGGCTTCTATTTTAATCTTACAATAGTTAATTTTAGATACTATTTAGATATAATACAGGTTTCTTTTTTATTTCAATTTCTTTAATTTCTAAATATTCTTAGTGGTGGAACTTGATTTTAAACTTTATTTTGAAAGACTTCAACTTAAACATTTAAAAGATTTTGCAGGATTTGATAGAATGAAGTCTATTGTAATAGCTTTGGTAACGGTTTTTATTTATGCTGTGAATACTGCAGGTGAAAATATTCGAATAATTTATTGTTAATAATGTTTGAAAATTTTTTACAATTATTTCTTTATTAAAGTTTATAGTTTTTTTTTTATTTGAAGGATCTCATATATGGAAGTTTATTTTTTTATTATAATAAACGCGAAGTAGTATGCTTGAAAAGAGAACCTCTTGCAAACATATTTTCTCACAAATAGTATAATAATACTGAAAATAGAAGTTTTTCAATATTTATTAATCTACATTATGAATACTTAATAACGACTTTAAAGTAAATATTTCTTAATTTAGATGGAATCAAATGTGTAGTGTATCGTGGTTATATAGAAGAAACGACAGAAAAAGTAGTTCTACTTGAAAGTGGTGAGGCTGACTGTCCTGAATCCACATCTTGCTACTTTACTACATATACACGCCTTATTGGTACGAACAAAGAATATAATCTCAAAAATTTGTAAATAAACAAACTTTAACTCTAAGTTTACTATTTGATAACTTTTAAGAAAGCGTTATAAAATATTAATATTCATTTCTAGAACTTAATTAATAAGTATAAGTTTGCTGATCAAATGTAATTGTTTTATCTCAATTGCAGAACCATACACAGCTTATGTAGCAAACTGTGTCAAGATAGACGATGATTTCGGCGATCCGTCCCTTTGTGAATTAGAAGACATAACAACTTGCTCACAAAGCATCTGTTCTGAAGATCTTTGTAATATTAATTCAACAATTCAGCAATCAACAACTCAGCCACCAACAACTGAGCCACCAACAACTAAGCCATCAACAACTGAGCCACCAACAACTCAGCCACCAACAACTCAGCTACCAACAACTCAGCCACCAACAACTCAGCTACCAACAACTCAGCTACCAACAACTCAGCTACCAACAAATAAGGAACCAACAACTCAGCTGCCAACAACTCAGCTACCAACAACTAAGCCACCAACAACTCAGCTACCAACAACTCAGCTACCAACAACTCAGCCACCAACAACTCAGCTACCAACAACTCAGCCACCAACAACTAAGCCACCAACAACTCAGCCACCAACAACTCAGCCACCAACAACTCAGCTACCAACAACTCAGCCACCAACAACTCAGCTACCAACAACTCAGCCACCAACAACTCAGCTACCAACAACTCAGCTACCAACAACTCAGCTACCAACAAATAAGGAACCAACAACTCAGCTGCCAACAACTCAGCTACCAACAACTAAGCCACCAACAACTCAGCTACCAACAACTCAGCTACCAACAACTCAGCCACCAACAACTCAGCTACCAACAACTCAGCCACCAACAACTAAGCCACCAACAACTCAGCCACCAACAACTCAGCCACCAACAACTCAGCTACCAACAACTCAGCCACCAACAACTCAGCTACCAACAACTCAGCTACCAACAACTCAGCTACCAACAAATAAGGAACCAACAACTCAGCTGCCAACAACTCAGCTACCAACAACTAAGCCACCAACAACTCAGCTACCAACAACTCAGCTACCAACAACTCAGCCACCAACAACTCAGCTACCAACAACTCAGCCACCAACAACTAAGCCACCAACAACTCAGCCACCAACAACTCAGCCACCAACAACTCAGCTACCAACAACTCAGCTACCAACAACTCGGCTACCAACAAATAAGGAACCAACAACTCAGCTGCCAACAACTCAGCTACCAACAACTAAGCCACCAACAACTCAGCTACTAACAACTCAGCTACTAACAACTCAGCTACCAACAACTAAGCCATCAACAACTGAGCCATCAACAACTCAGCTACCAATAACTCAGCTGCCAACAACTGTGGTTGAAACAACAGCTGAAACAACAACTTATACTTCATTATCTTCGAGTATTACCTTCAATCTTAATGTTTAAAGACAAGTTAAATTCATTATAATCTGTTTTTAAGAATGTCCACCTCTTAGTGAACATAGAACAGTTGACTTCAATTGTTCAAGATTTTATGATGATTCATCTAAATGTGGACGTCGCCGAGCATGGTCTTGTGATTATTCTAGTTGGAGAGTTAATATGTTGGAAGTGTTTTTAAAAGAATTTGCAGACAAAATGTAAATTTAAAAACTTTTTTTCAAAATTTTAACTTTTTTATTTTTCATAACAAAATTTTTAGTCCTGAAGATAGTGATTTTAAACTTCCTAAATGTGATAATGATGATGGCATCAGTTGTAAATCATCAGAAAAATGTTGTTACATCTCTTTCGGTGGATGTCAAATCTGTTATTGCATCGACCACGATTACATTGGTAATTGAAAAATATTTTTTTTTAAATAGTTTCTACTTGTTATCAGTTATTTACTAAATGTTTATTAATGATTTTAGATCGAACATATGTACAAAATATTTGGAAGCGAGATCAGCAACTATGGAGGAAGCTAAATAAGTTATACATCGACGTTTATTCCGAAAAAACTGATTATTATTTTGATACTTGTTAAACAAGCGAAATCCTCTACAAAATATTTACTTACAGTAGTTATTTACTAACAATTGTAAATTTATACTTTTTATCAAGACTTTATACTTTATAAAAATGCTAACTGTTGTAACTTGTATATTATCTTTATAATTAAAAAATGTTTGATTAAGTTTATAAGAAAATTACTGTAGTATATAAAGTAAAATAACAGAAATGAAATACCTTTTAGAAAGAAAACTAAACATTAAAAATTAAAAGTAAGTTCCACTAACAGAGAAATGTTTTGTTGGTAATTTTTCTTCCGCAAAAGCTCAAGTTTTTATTAATTTTTTTTTTCAATTTATTTGTTTTATTCAATGCATGGTTTTAGAAGACAAACTATTCTGCTCCTATAGAAGAAAAATCAAACGACTGCTGAAGGATGTTGTAAAAGTCATTATTATAGTTAGTATAGAAAAGAGTGTAGAAAAGAGAACTCTATTGAAGCATAAGTAAAAAAATTAATTAGCAAAAAGTATCAAGTTAAGTGAAAAAAGAAGCTGGCAGCATTATATATCACTTGTTAACAAAATTGTCTAAATTTTATTTATTTCAAATGATAATAAATTTGTATGTCTTGAAAGATTTGTGAATTTGGTGTGAAGTAAACTAATAATATTGAAAAATTTTATAAGAATTTTATTACGTTAAGATTTTAAGTCAGATTTTTAATTATTAGTAGCATCTTGTCAACGAGAATTGATTTAGAAGACTTTTCACATAGACTTTCTTAAAATAGAAAAACATTTTAAAGTATTTTATAGATTGATCATCAGTAATGTATTTATAGAAAATTATTTCGGCAAAACATTAATTGCTCATTTAACAAATTTGAAGTTTGACATTTAATATCTGAAACATAAAAGTGCATTAAATCATGAATAAGGCTCCGAAACTAAATAAAGGTAAATAGTTTCAGCTTTTTCATCTATTAGCTTGTTCGACTATAAACTAAGGAGATGAAATTGAAATTGTCAAAAGCGCACATACTCTATAATGTGTTGATGCTTAATTGAATTTAGAAGGTTTTCTAACCTCTTTTTTACTTGTAGCTTACTTTCTCTGTTAGATATCACTCACAAAAGTACATATCTTAACTAAATCTTTACTGGTATCAAAAATTTCCCATCTTTCATATTTCTTCGTTTGTAATAACTGTTCGTGACGCGCTATCTTGTTCACCTTTAGTCGCTCTACTTGCGTAAAGTCTTTGAACCTATGTACTAGGTGATGTAAGCTTATTAAGGTGTAATGTGTGTCTTCTGAGTTGATAAGACTTGAGGGAAGGACTAATGGAAAAGAAAGCATCGAATTTAAGGTCAACTAAATTGTGAATAATTCTAAAAATAAGAATTAAGTCGTATTTAATCCGTCGAATTTCCAAAGTATCTAAATTTAAGAAGCTGAGACGATGTTTGTTACAAATATCGATAATGATTTAAAAATTTAAACAATGTTTCTTTAACAAATTGGAATAAGTTTAATAATAAGAAACAGAATAAGATAAGTTTCAAAATTATTATTTAGTAAACTATATTGTCGCAATACTATAAAAATATCTACTTCATATAACTTATGTAATCAATAAACCAATAATTCTTTATTTATGTCACTTAAAAATATCTTAAATTGAATGAGACTTCAAGAAAACATTTTCTATTTTTACATTTGATTTCCTAGAAAGATTAAGTTTCAAATGAAGTAATCATATTTGGAATATATTACAAACTCTATAGGATTATCGTGCCCGGTTAGCTCAGTTGGTTAGAGCGTCGTGCTAATAACGTGAATGTCGCGGGTTCGATCTTCGTACTGGCCATGTTCTGTCTCCTCCTTAGCATAGTGGTGAGTATCCCCGCCTTTCACGTGGGAGACTGGGGTTCGATTCCCCAACGGGGAGCTTATTTTGGCAACTTAGAACTTATTCATTTGTCAATTTGATTCAGTGAAAATCAAAACATTTTTTCTTGCAGCAATTTTTGGCGGGCACTTACGTGGTGGCCTTCAAGAAATAACTTTCAGCATTTTGTGGCTGGTAAGTTGACAGCTTACCAAGTCAAGCAGAAAACAATGTTGCTGACTTTTACTTTATAATGTTATCCACAACATATACATCGCACCCTAAGCAAACCTTTATTGCCATGAAATAGTTTCCATCTGCTACCGTTTTTGATTTGTAGAAAATGTATGCGACATTCTCTAATACTCATTTGAAGAAATTGTTCCATCTTCTACCTTTCTTTATTTTTTTAATGGTTTGCGATGCACTCTTTAATTCTTTCAATTTACTTTTGTAAGCTTGTGAGCCTAGGTTACCTGGTTAGTGACCAGTAAGAGAGTTTTTTATACACGAAAAATATAAATATCGTTTGAAACCTTTTATGAAATGCTAGTAACAGTGAAAAGCTGTTCTAAGTAAAGTTTGTTTTCAGTTGTTTTTTGTTATATTTTGCGAATTGAGAAATAATATAACTATTAGCAACTTTACTATCAACTCAAAAAATATTTTGTACCATACAACTAGATGAAACCATCTACGATAAATCTTTAAGCATTTTTCTTACAACTAAAGTTTTTAAATATTTTTAAAGACACTTTTAGAAATAAAGATAAACCGGTAACTCAAAAAATACTATTTAAATGAGAAAGAATAAATACATAAATATTTTAACTATCTTTTAAATCTTCATTTTAGAGAGCTAATTCAGAATAATTCAGAATTTTAAAGTAATATCATAAGCAAGTAAGATATTAAATAAGATATTCAATTTAAATGATAAATTAGATTTATGAAACAGAAAAGACATTCGTATTCATAGATTAATAATGATCGAAGGTTCCTACTAAAACAATTTAATACTTTTGAAAATCTTGAAAGAAATCGTCAAAATAAATTCTTTTTCTACAAAAATTAAAAATAATTTTTAAATATCGATTTCTTTGCAATTTTTTTCAATTAAAGCATTGATAAAAACTTGCTGAAAAATAAATTCTTGCCGTTAACTGAACCAATAATAATGAAATAATGAACCAATTACATAAAAATCCAAGTTTTTATTTTTATAAAAATTACTTTGAAGAATGTTTTTGATATTCTAGATACAGAAAATTTCTTTAAAGTGCTCTAAAGTTAATTAATTAATAACTTAATTAATTAAAACAATTTTAAATTTTAATTTGGGAGTATAAAAATAGATATAAAATCTAATAAAACTATCAGAATACCTCTCGAATGAATTCATTTTGATCGTTTGTTAAATTATAAAGATCTTCCAGTTCTTTCATATTTTTAACAGCTTACATTTTAAAGTTGAAAGTTTTGTTTTTAACCTCTTATTTAATTGATTTTTAGATCTTAACATTTTATAACATTATTCTGCAAATCCTTAATTTGATACTTATTTCCGATTTTATTATCTTTTTATTTTTATTACCTTTGTTGAATGTAATTGTTGTTTCACTAATAAGACCTGCTTTGGCCGAGAACAGTCATGCTAGAGGTTCGTTTCTTCTACTTGTTTAACAAAATGTGACAGAAAATTTTGTTAGTTACTAAAATAAGCAAACTTTTTATAACAAACTTAGTTTGTTAATTAAATGTTAATTTAGGAAACTTTAATTTTTGTTATTAGTGACGTAAAGATAATTTAAATATTCATAAAATGCTGAAAAGTTAATTTTTCTAATGTTGTAAATTCTTACCATCTTAAACGATTTTTCTCTAAAAAACAAATTGTTTTTATCAATATATTCTGTTTGTAAAAATACAATTTGCTAAATTAATGATAAGACGTTAAAAACGAAGCTAAAATTCTTATTTTAGTTTTCTAGATGACAACTAAGAACTTTTTATTACAATAGTCTATATCAATATGGTCATTAAATATTAAGTTAAATAAAAAAGTTTTTAATTAAAATATTTTACAATTGTTATCAAATATCTAAAATTGTTTAAAAGGTTTACAAAAGTAGTTTTGACAACTTTGATTGAAATCAACAAGCCACCAAAAATACTTTTTACTTTTACTTAAGTCATTTCCTCAGGGTTCTGTTCTGGGTCCCCGTCTCTTTTTAATTTTTTATTAAGGAACTTATCAGAAGACTAGTAGCAGTAGATGAGGAAACGCTCTTTAAATGGTCGCTTGGTTTTGGTGGATAATTTTGGATTATCCCATATTAAATCTACCAGATGTCCTACTGATGCAGATGCTGAGTTTAGTTTCTATTGAAATTATGGATGTTATTTTTTTATATTATTAACGTTCTATGAAAATTTCCACTATTATATTATACAGAAACTTTTAAATTGATTTTAAATGATTTTATACTTTAATTTCTCTATCTTATTTATAATTCAATTTTTTAAAATATCTTTAATTACAAAATAAGATTAATATGAATTAAGATTATATTATTTTTATAAGAAATATTGAATAATAAAATTATTTAAATTCTACTTGAAATTTATATATTATCACTTTTTGATAAAATCTTATAATGTTAGCTAAAAATTTGATTTGTTCAAAAAAATTTAAAGTGTTTTTTTGGTAATTACTTTTGGCGTTAATTTTGGGTTTGATAGAAGATACAGTTGTAACACTATTGACGTCATTTAATTCTACACATTTCTAGGATATCATAATTCAATCTACTCGTAATTTGAAAATACCTATTGTATTCTAGTGTACATCATTATTAATTTTTTTAATCAAAAATTAACATTTCTAGTAGTTTAATTAATGGACAGCTAGAAACATTTTTACAGGAAAAAAATAGTATATTTTTATGAAACAAAGAAGTTTTAAAGTAAAAAATGAAACAAAGTAAATATAGTGATTAAATAATCTTTCTTTAAATTGACTACCGCTTCTTTAACTTCAGAAACAACTAAATATTGCCGTATTTGCAACGATGAGTCTGAGAATTTGAAATATGGAGTAGGTACATGAGATGCATGTAGAGTATTTTTCTACAGCTGGTGGAATCACAGAGAAACATTTGTTTGTGAAAATTCAGGGGAATGTCCAATAAATTCATCCAATAGACGCAGATGCTGCTGATACAACCGACTAAAAAAGTGCCTTAGTAATGGAATGAATTATGAGGGTTAGCAGAAAAACAATGATTGCTTCCGAAAAGATAAATCGAAAGGGAGAAGCAAGAAGAAAGTCGATCCCAAACATGTAAGTTGAATTTATTTTTGTTAAAATCAAACTGATACTTTATATTTCATGTTCAGTACTCGCTAGAAGAAATGAACCGTTTGTTAAGCGTTGAATTTCCCAAAGACCAAAAAAAATTCAAGTCGAAGAACTGAAACCAAAATTTTGCTGTTCAAGGTAAGTTAACTTTGTAATTGATATATTTTTTGCTTCTACGCGAAATTATTTGATTGGTGGATGTAAAAATGTATTCATTACAAACAGAATTCCGATGTATTTTATCTCATCTCCTAATTGTGATACTGATGTCGACCGCGAAATTTGTAGCAGCCGAGTTATCAATAAAGAAACTGGAGGTCCGTATACAGAAGATATTGTATCAGCAGTTGGTTAAATCATCAAAATTATATATAAGATTGAATACCAAAGTTAAAAAAATGAAATGACAATTTTTTGTTTTTAAATGAGAGATAAATCTGTTGGGTTACTTTGTTTAAAAATCATGTATATATTGTATATGTGTTTTCATGATACAAAAAAATCTGGCATATTCTATTAAAATATCAAACAAGAAATACATAGAATACTAAACATATCTTGATGATGAATAGAGTATTTAACCGTGTTTTCTATAACTATTAGTGGATTTGATGGTAATATTTCTTACTAAAAATGCATTACAATTTATTAATTAAGTTAGTTACCCATTGAAACTTTTCAAGATTTTTGTATAGAATTATGTTTTACGTTGAAATTATTTTTACAAAATTTCAATAAATGTTGAATTTCTGTATAACAAGTTTTAAGGACTGAACTATCTTTAAACTGTCTTTTTACTACAATTTATTAACATTTTCTTGAAGTGCAGTAAATAACAAACAGTTTAAGAAATACTTACAATAAATAAGAAATGGTTTGCTCAACTGAAGTAGCTTATTTTGTAGCTATAAAAAGGAGGTTCTACAGAGATAAAGTTTTAATCATCTTAACATCGTGCTCTGTAGTTTCAACGATAAAAATTCCTTTTATTTGAAGTGTTAACGTTTGTGAGAAATAGTTGGTAGCATTCAATTAAGTTATGATTGCACGTCGGAACAAATAGTTTTTTTACATTTTTTTGTTTATGAACTACACCTACAATCTATTCAGATAATGATTTCAAGTGAAAGTTTTAAACAAGAAAATGCAGCTAAAAAATACTTTCAACAACTCTAAGATAACACTTAAAAGCAAAACCAGTTTATGTCTAATTCATACAAATAACGAAGCAATTCAATGTGTCCTTGAATCCCACATACAGATGGCTTCACAGGGTAGGGCTTAAATCAGAAATAGAATGACTACTGGCGACATCACAGGATCAACTGTTACCTACCAAAAGCTTCAAAGCAAGAATGAAAAAATCCTCCAAAGGAGACAAATACAGAGTTTGTAGAACTACACCAGAAACAAAATCTTTGATAAAAGAAAAGCTCTAAATATTAATTATCTCTTCTAATCAACTAAAGTAATCAACCATTATAGTCGAATATAATAATCGAATATTTGCCACCTGGCATATTGAAATTATCAATTTTGAAAATGTATAGTTTTTGGGAAAATCTTCTTTATGAGTTTGACAACAAGCCAATCAATTTTAAGTCAAAGCATCAGGATGTACCATCTTTGGATGACATGCACCTTAACGTAGCTTATAAGATCACTTTGTTGTCTGCTAAGATGCCTATACTCTTGAAATTATTCAGTTTTGTTGATTAAAAAGAGATTTGCTCTTGTGGTGATATGATTTATAATGAATCACGAAAAGCAATGGTACCAGGATCATCAAGTGATCCAAGATCAGGTTTTATCTCACAAACCTTTCCTGTTAAAGTCGTATCTTGTTCTAAGAAATGTTTGTTTATTGAAATGAAGGAAATAAAAAAAAAGTAATATTCTGAAGACTAATAATTCATAACAAGAAGTTTGTATTTGCTTATCGAGAAAGCTTATAGTATTTGTTTTCTTATATTTTGTTTTTAGTTAATTATCTATTTTTGTTTAAAGAACTTTTTAAGCCTGGGGTTGGTTATTTGAATTTAACATTTATCCTAGTCTAGACTTGTAGAAGATTTTAATCCTTCAAACTTTTTAAAAAGAAGTAAGAATTGTTTGTTTTCTTTTAATTTCCTTATACAAATCTTACAATTAACATCTTTGCTCATTACACTGGTTCGCAATAAGAGCTGTTAAATTTTGCCTCTTAAATCCACGTGTCGAATAAAGAAGCAAAATATTAAGTTTTAATTTATATTGTGTTAATTTTATGCAAGTTAGCCATTACGATTACAATTAGTTTCAATTGGGTATTTACTGTTTTTACTTAACTTAGTGAGTTTGAAGCTTATATATTTTATTTTGATCTTATTGAATAAATTGAAACGAAAGATTTTTATCAATAATCCTATTTTTCAATAAAGAAAATTAAGATAAGAGCTAAGTTGAAATAGAGGAAAAAGTTTAATGAAAAGCTTAAAATCTAATAATAGACTCCAAACTTAAGAAAGCAAAAAGATATCATTTGTTGTTACTGTTGCTAGTAATGCTAGTCAATCTATAAATACTTCTCTGATCATACCATCGCTGTGTTTTGATGCAGTGACATTCTTGACGAGCAAAACTTTCATTTAGTTTTTCTACATACAACTGCTTGACCGTCGCTTCTGTTTTTGCATAAATCTGACAGCACTCAAAGTGCTAGTCCACATTGCGCGCTTAACAAGATGAAATGCAAACTTCTGTTAACTTTTACCTTAATTTTCTTTAATTTTATTGATTCAACCAAGTGATTGTGATCTGTGAGTTTGCTTGCAGTAGTTTGGTTTTATATTCAAAAAGTTTCATAAGACTAACCTTACAATATTAGTCACCAACTTAAAAGTAAAACATCTAAAATTAGATCTAAGACTTACTACCCTAGTTCATAAACATCGCCTTGGCGTTGAAGTTGCTTTAGTGGGATAAATTGAGTTGGTGCTGCAAGGAATAATATCTTGCTTTACAAAGCTGCAAGACTCTTCAGTCTTGATGTGACTCTAATAATGATTGAAACTAACTACTGGCTGACTCTACTTGACGAAAAACTCATCTTTATTTCAGCATCAGCTTCTCAAGACTAGAAAACATGCAGCAAATAGGCAAGAGTTATTAAGAGGATTTCTAATTCTTTAAAAGCTTCCATAAACATCACTGAAAGATACAGTTCTATAATACAAATTTTGTATTTTGTGATCAAGTATAACAATAATATATCATATAACAATATGAACAAGTTATTGCTTCTAGTGGAAAGACGGATAGTCATATAAGTTAATATGAGCTTTTACAAATTCTGAAAAATTATTTGTAGCTTTGTGCAAAATTATAAGCATAGTCATAAAGCTTTATCTAATATCAATATTATATCGATTTACATAAACAGAAAAAGCAAAGAGATCACTCAATAGGATTTTACAAAATTGTTAATAATAAAACTTTCTTTTTTTCAGTTCCTAAATTGAAAATATAATATTGAAATGACTACAGTTTGAACTAAATGATTAAAAAGGTAAAAAGAAACTGTTTTCAATGATTTTTATCTCGGTTGATTTGGTTTACATTTGCGAGCACTCATATATAACACCAAGCCGAAGATGAGGACAGATGTGTTGAAGATTTATTTTATATTGAAAGTTATATTCTTTACTTAATCGTTTATTAGCTAGTTTTGCACTGAATATATTTTAAATATTTCATCTACTTTTATAGTTTTGATTTATAAGTTAGGTTAATAAAAATACTACTACTCCTTTGCTGAACATAAATCTTAATTTCTTGTATAAGTTTTAAGTTAGGGTATTCTCAAAACATTTTGAAACTAGTAAATGTTCTATGTGATGATACCTTTTATCTAATAAAATATTTAACTGTATCCTTAATTTTTAGCAGTTTCTATTTTTGTACATTAATCAGCAAGAAAATGAACAGTTTTGAAATGAATAAATATTCTGATTGTGTGAAAGTTGTAGAAGCTGGAGGAAAAAGGTTTTTCATATTGGAAGGTAGTCTATTTGATTACATTTTTACGAGACCGACAGGAAATGAGCTCATAAAACTTCAATATGATTCTAGTCATGGATATGATTGTTTTTCTGATCTAAATGTGAAAAATAATATTGTGTCAGCAGGATTTGTTTACTGGATTCACAAGGAAAGTGGAAAGGTGAAACTTTACGAAGTGAAAGATTTTAAAGCCAACGATATCTCATGTGATCTTACTATACTTAGAATATTATATCAAATTGGAACTAAGTTTTCTTTGAAAAAGAACAAATCTGTAGAAAGCCATTTTGTTGCCTTAGAATTATTAAAACATTGTCTGTTGATTGCAGAAAAATTAAAACCAACTCCAACCATACTGAAATACAAAGCATCTACATTTTTATTTTTTCTAATACAGATTTTGGATGTATTCGACAATATGCGCAAAACTAAACTCTGCAAACAAACCACAAGACTTAATGATTTGATCACCAGATTGTCTTTGCTATCTGGTAGAACTAAAAAAGTTGAAATACCAAGAAAAACAGATACTTGCAAGTTTCATGAATATTTAGCATATTTAGATGACTTTTGTTCCTCACTTGAGAACTCGTGTATCATTCTGTTTCGTGAAGATTCTGCTTGTTTTAAGTATGACCAGGAAATAATGCGAGTAACTTCATTTGTAAGCTTATGCGATTTAAAGTTCTTTATTCAAACTTCAATGGAAGGACAAGTTTTTGTTTTCCGACAAACAAATGCCTCAAATAGCCTACAAAAACGTTTACAAGAAGTTAAACAAAATCCAAAATTTGCTAAAGATTTTTTAAGCAATTCACCTGCTGCTGTTTTGTTTAGTTTCAACTTGTTGATATTGTTAGCATGCCGTATGAAGTTTTCAAAAATAAGAAAAGAATGTTACCGCCTCGACAGTGATCAGTACGTGTACCGGTGTCAAGAAGCTTCTACAAGTTTCATTTTTTCTGACAAGCTAAGCGAAATGAAATCTGAAATTTCTGAGAAAATGAATGATTTTTTTAGTGATGTAAAGAATATAGAATACTACAAAGCTAAAATAAATGATTTATTTTACATAAGACTAATTTTTGGAGCTGTTTCACAATCTCAAAAGATGAAATCTATTTTGACTACAGCCACAGAAATATTCAAAAAGATGTGTTCAGTGTTTGAAAATAGTACTAACTAAACTTTCCTATTTTTGTTTAAAGTCTCTTCTCCTTTATCCTTAACAAATTATTTTGAATATTCTCATGCAGATTGATAACTCTTAAAAAGTTAAAAGCTAAACGTTAAAGATATATAAATAAGAAGCAAAAACATAAACCACTTTAGATAATGATGTTCTGATTGTAAATTACATTTTTAAATTGATAAAATCAAATTTTACGTTTGAAGTAATGTTTGTTGTCTGTGAGATAAGTTTGTACGTTTGTTAATTATTTTTACTATCAGAAAAAAATTATGTTTTATAATCTAAGTTGAAATTTCGCCTCTTATATTTTGATGTTTAATTTTTTCTGCTTGAATTAAACGAATTTATAAAAAATCTGAGCCTTAATTAATTGTACCATCAAGCAACTATAATCGAATCTCTCAAGTTATATTAGTATTAGTCTAGTTTTGATAGGTTAGTTTAAATACAGAGTAGTTAGTTGATTCTTTTAAATAAATGTTGAATTTATATTATATTGAAAAAAGACAAAATATTGTAACTTTGATTTTTCAAGCTCATTTATACTTGTTAATAGAATAAGTTTACACATTGCATGTGACTAAGTAAAGTTTATTATTTTTGGCTGTCTTTTGAGAAGTTTATCACAACAGAAAATCATTTTTAGATCATTAGGGTTTTAGAAAAGCTCAGAATCATTTATTTAAGTCATATAATTGATTTATTATTCTGCATTATTTCTCATTTAATTTCATTTTTTTGTAATTTTCATTTTTGTATTTACCTTGAGTAACAGTAGTTAAGCTTAAATGTTAAATGAACAAAAACGGTCTGTAACGTTAGCACTAGTTGGTATAGCGTTAAGCAAATACAAAGTTCTTTAAGTTAGGAAACACACCCAAACTCTTTCAGTATGATCTGTACTTGTGTATGATAGGATAAGACTTAGATGCGATTGTTCTTCGATATCTATGTATTTTTGATAGATGTTATCAATGATGAGTGTTACAAAATAGCTGCGAAGTGGCTCATAAATCTTACCATACAGCTACTAGTTTAATTTGAATTTGAGGTAAACATCAGATAAAAGTTTCGTCTGATTAGAATTATTCACAACTTACAGAAACTCTCGTATCTTATCAATCTTTTATATAGTTTTACTTCATTTTATTTTCCAACAAAGCTACTCTACAAGTTCAAATTAATTTCATTTTGCTTTTTACAACAGCTATTGTAGAAAATCAATTTATTATTTTACAAGTAAACATGAATGAACACAAATACTTCAAATACTAGATAAAAGTTATAAGTTATTTATAATATTTATTTATAGGTATTATATATATAAACAGATAAAAAGATTTTGAAACAGCGAGTTATTTTTAGATATTAGTTGATATTAGCCCCTTTCTCACTAAAAAGGTCAAAGTTCGTGTTGGACTAATATTTAACAGTAAATTATACAGTTTACATTCTGTAGACTGATAATTGAAGATCATTACTTGAAGTAGTTGCCCTACAGATGCTTGAGAATCAAAACTATAGAATCATTACAGTAAATGAAGATCACCTTTTTACTTTTTTTTCGACTTTTGTTAAGATATTCAAACGACTTAGAATACTAGAAACTCCTTGAAAGTGGCCTGGAAGCACATTTATCTGTAAAAAAAATCAAAAGTTACTCATACAAAAAAAATTAGCAACAGTGAAACAATGAACAAAATATTTCACCTCAAACTATACTAACCTGGTTTTGCTCAATTTGTATGGACCTCAGCCATGATTAATCCTAAAGTTGACTGGTACTGCTCTTGGTTAGCAGCTATTTCTGCTCTGTTTGATAACCACAGTTTGATTTATTGTAATAGATTATTACCAGTATAATATTTGAATTAAAATAAATGCAATTAAACAGTTTTAATATTTTTCAATAATTTACACTCCAAAAATGATTTTGATAAATTTAAAAAAGAGATCATACAAACCTTTTCTGCATTCGAGAACGTATAAGTGATCTCAACTTCTTCTAAATCTCCTTATGCTTAGCTATCTTATTCATTTCGTCGACAAAGTTATTCCTTGAATTAAATTAAGGACAACATTTTAATTGAAACTTGAGAAGACACAGAAAGTAATTGTACGATCTTAAAAGAGATAAATCCTCCTGTTAACACTCATTTAAAGTTTTTCTGTTTGATTAATTTTGAACTAGATTATAACATAAATATTATTAATTTATTTTTATTTTTGATGCATAAATGTAATTTATGATACCTTATAAAAACTAAAAAATAGAAAACTTGAAATAAACAAATATTGATCCATCACTTTTGTCAAGATAAAATTTGCTTAGAAAGATTTTAAAAAAGAGGCAAGTAAATTTTTAGATCCTTATCAACAACGTTACAACTAATTTAAATTATTGCTTGAAAAATTATATTATAGAAAATTTAAATAGATTGACAAACCTTTGGTATTAGAAATAGTTTTCCTGAAGGCAACCATATATGTAATCTTGCTGATTTGATAATATCTGAAACAGAATTTTATTTCATCATTAACTTTAAAGAAGAGCAATTTTGTTGGAAAAAATCAAGACTAAAATGCTTTGATAAAAAATATTTGTATAAACAATTTAACAGCTGATCATGCCAACTTAACTATTTTATAAATACTAAATTGTTTTTCGAAGAGGTACTTTAGAACTAAATTTTTCATCTACGTTTTATGTTACAGGTTCCAACTAACTCTCTTTTTAACTTTTCCGTGTATAGTTTAAAAAGAAATACTTTCGTGGGGAAAATTCGCCGTCAAAATCTTCAGATACCAATTTTTAATAAATGTTTACATACAATCATCAAAATATGATCTAAATGATCTAAGTAAGATTAAACACTTTCCCTGTATCAAACATTTTTTCTTATAAAATTAGATCTCATTTTGATATGATATATTTTGTAGAAAAGTTTTAAAGCATTTGTGGGGTCAGTTTGCTAATACGCACGACAAAAACCCCTATAATAAATGCAAGCCGCAGTTTTATTGCAGCAATTTTGATTTATCTCAATCTATAAACGTTTGCTGATGACTGCAACATACCAAGAAAAGCCTTGAATAATTCTACTATTACTGCTTCTGCTATTAGTTTAGTAGCTAATTACTAATTTACAACTCCTTTGAAAGATAATAATGACAGAATTTTCTACATGAAATCAGTATAATTTTTATTGTTAAAAACTTATGGAGCAACCCTAATTGAAACATCAGATTGTTTAATTTCATTTTATTTAAAATGATCCAATCAGCTTTTCTAAGTGAAAATAGGTTTTCTTTTTACCTATTAATTCAATCTACAGTAAAAACGAGTTTAGTGAAAATACAAACAAGATTTTTTTTTCTAAAAAAGCATATATGGCTTTGTGATTGTTGTTTTATGATTTTACACAATTTCGTATAGGGCTTGTTGTGGATTGAACATGTAGTACAGCATCTCAATCTAGAATGTAAAAGTAAGGTTGTTGAATGCTTTATAGATTTATTCAGTACAATAAGTAAATGGCCTCTGTTTTAAAGACAAGTTTCTGTAGGTATCAACCTTGGTTGTAAATAAATTGTCAGATTAGGTTATATATAAAATTAACAGTTTGAAGGTTAGAAAAACCTTTTTAAAAATATTTGCAAAAATTTTGGAAGTTAGTTGAGTTATGTAAATCAGTTGATGTTAATAATACTTTTAAATGCTGGTCCCACAAAGTCTGCAATTTTACCAATGATAACATATAATAGTGTTTAAGATCGATTTTTGCAAATTTTTTTGCAGTTCTTGTAATTAAAAATTAGCAAATCTTTTGTGTATTTTTAGTACTGTTTTCTATAGTAGACTTAAACATTTTTCATAAATTTCACTTGTAAAATGACTTAAGAAATTTTAAAACAATTTATGCTTTTCAAACAAAATTTCTTTAGTTGCTGATATAAAATAGCTTCAAAGTAAAAACTCTGTTAGAATAAGACTTTTAATATAACTGTAAAAAATTCATTCATAACCTTTCCGTAACTTTAGAAAACATTAAAAAAAGTACAGCAGGTGATTCTTAATACAACTTTGAAATAGATTAGGAAAATAAAACTTCAGTTAGGATTGTTGTTTGTAAATTTCAAATATGTTGTGGATTAATATAACTCATAAATTATTATTTGAAGAATTCGTTCAAAATTCACAAAAATGAAATTGCAGATGGTAGTAACATGAATTTTCCCAAAAACACTTTGTTCTTTCCACTAAGTACACTGTAGATGAAGAAATGTTTAGTTGAAGTCCGTTATGAATGAAAAAACGCCACAACTAATTTTCAAAAGCTCTTGTGAGATTTTTTAAATAAGATATGGAATAGGTGCGAATATAACAAGCCTAATAATAAATTTTATGGAAGTTTTTTTTCCAAACTTGTAGAAATATTAAAAGCAAATATGATTGTGTTTTAGCTGTCATTTGGTTTTTAGAAAATTTTTAAAATTTTTAGTTGATCTTTAGAACTATGCACCGTATTTATTGGGCAACCATCTAAAATATTACGAGTGAAATGTTGTTATGTTCATTGTTAATGGACTAGCCTGGTCATAAGCTCAGCAACAAACTTTTTAAAAGTTCTTCAGTATTGTGACAGGTTTTGACTAACTCTAGCTAATATATTTTTTGTGAAAACAATTCTTGTGTGCTCGCCCATTAGCATAAGATCTTTCCAAGTAGAATATTTACAACCTTATCTTGAATTCTGATTAGAATAGTTTATAGTCTTGAGATATTTAGGATATATTCATTAGCCAAAATTTGTTTTCCTTAACATACATACCAATGCCAAATGTTTAAAAGTTTCTGTATTAAAAAAACTTTTATTTATGAATATTATTGTATGCATCATCATCATTTCAATGGAGTCTTTTATTAAAACTGATTTGATTGCGCTATAAAGTATGTTTTCACATTGAGATTAATTTTTTGTAGTCATGCTAAAGTCAGTTAAAGTTTTTCAACAGCCTTAAAGTTATATTCAAACATATAATATTGAGTTCATTAAATAGTCTGAAATCTTGCAGGTGGTCGTTTTTCATTTCGTCATTATTATTTAACTTCTGGTTGACGTCACACAGAGATATTTGACTTTTGATATCATTATAAGTAGCTGTAATTGAGGGTGGTCATAGGAATTTATCTAAAAATTAATTTGTGGAACTAAGTTAGGTTTTGCCTAATTAAATATAAGATAATTATTATTTAGTTTTAATTAGTTATTGCATAAAACACTGTTTTGATAAAGATAGGTAGCTATTAGCTATCAAGTTAAACTTTTAAATTTTCATTTACCTATTTTTTCAACTTTAAAATTTTTGTAGTAAAATAAAAGTTGCTAGTGATTAATTGTCAACTTGATTTTTTTTACAATTTCTAAATATCTTAAGCAAACCTAGATCAATATAAGGGCTACATTTGAAAAGTTATTCAATTTGTTTGTAGAAATAAATGAAATTTTAAACTCTTTAATATAAATCAAGGTGGCTTTGCCATTTTAATGCTAGCAACTTAACAGCCATAATATTTTGTTTTCAAGCTTCACCTAAATATCAATTAGAGTTAAAAAATCAAAATATCAGTTTTATGCTGTAATTAGAAATATTACAATAAAAGAAAACTTTGGTAAGAATTTCAAATGAAATTTGATCCTTAGTTTTTTATAACTTTTATTAATTCAATCAAGTGGTTTTAATCTGTAGTTTTGCTGCCAGTAAGTTTGACTTTATATTCAGAAAGTTTCATAGACCTATTAATTAATGCTGCAAATTTAGAAGTTAAACGTCTAAAATAAAACTGTCCTCCCTAATTCAGAAACATCGTCTCGGTGATGACGATACCTTAGTGAGATACGTTGAATTTATAAAGAAAGATGTTACTCTATGCAGCTCTTTGAGGCGCAATGATTCTTCAGACTTAAATTAAGCCTAATAATGGTTGGAGCTAACTACTACCTGCCTCCACATGACGAATAAAATCATTTTATTTCACTATCAGCAACACAAGACTAGAAACCGTGCAGCAATATATTTATTATTTTGAAAATATTTTAACAAAACTACTTCAATCACTAATTTTACCAAAACTTGTAAGTATTGTGAAATTACAAAAAGCATTTGGACTAAAAGTATTAGATACTTACTATTCTTTTTTGTTAGTCTGAAGAAATTTTATTTATAGTGACAGCAAACTGAGTTAAAACTACATTTATTTTAAGAAGTAAAATAACATGAAAGAGTTTTTGAAACAATTTCTTAATTTTCAAAAAGCTTTCATAAGCATCACTAAGCCCTGAAAATGAGATATGTTTCTAATCTACAAGTTTTATATTTCGTAATCAAGTATAGATTTGCTATTTTTAGTTCTAGCGGAAAGTAACAAACGCTAGAAAAGTTCACAAAAGCTGATGTGAGCTTTTACTACTTCCAAGAAATTATTTTTAGCTTTGTGCCAAGTTATAATCATAGCCATAAGGTTTTCTGTAATTTATGTAAAATATCTATTTATATAAATAGAAAAAGTAGAGAGAACATTTATAAAGATTTTACAAAACTGCTAACAATAAAACTTTCTTTTTTTCAGTTCCTAAATTGAAAATGTAATACTGAAATGATTAAAGTTTGAACAAAATGATTAAATTGGTAAAAAAACAGCTTTCAATGATTTTTATTTCGTTTGATTTGCTTTACATTTGCAAAAACTCATATATAAGAACAACTCGAAGATGAGGGCAGATGTGCTAAGGACTTTTCTTATATGGATGATTCTATTTTCTACTTAAACCTTTGTTTGCTAGTTTTGTAGTGAATATGTTTTAATTATTTGATGTAATTTCATAATTTTGATTTTTAAGTTAATTTAATCAAAGTACTACTACTTTTCAGCTAAGTTTAAATCTTAATTTCTTTTATAAGTTGTAAGTTAGAATAATCTCAGAACATTTTTAATTTAGTAAATGTACTATGTGATGATACCTTTTATCTAATAAAATAATTAAATATAACCTTCATCTAACTATAGCCTTATTTTTAGCAGCTCCTGATTTTGTAGAATAATCATCAAGATAATGAACAATCTTGAAATGAATAAATATTCTGATTGTGTGAAAGTTGTAGACGCTGGAGGAAAAACTTCTTTCATATTGCAAGGTAATCTATTTGATTACATTTTTACAAGACCAGCAGGAAATAAGCTCTTACAAATTCAATCTGTTTTTAAAAAAGGATTTGATTGTGATCCTGATTTACTTGTGAAAGATAATATTTTGTCACCAGGATTGGTTTACTGGACATACAAAGAAAGTGGATTAGTCAAACTCTACAAATTGAAAAATTTTAAAGCCAACGATAACTCACGTGATCTTACTATACTTAGAATATTTTATCAAATTGGAACAAAATTTTCTTTGGAAAAGAACAAATCTGTAGAAAGCCATTTTGTTGCCTTAGAATTATTAAAGCATTGTTTGTTTATTGCTGAAAAATTAAAACCAACTAAAACCATAATGAAATACAAAGCATCTGCGTTTTTATTTTTTCTAGTACAGATCTTAGATGTATTCGGAAATAAGTACAAAACTGATACCCACAAAAAAAACCAACAACTTATTGATTTGATCACCAGATTGTCTTTGCTATCTGGTAGAACTAACAACGTTAAAATATCAACAAAAACAAGTAATCACAAGTTTCAAGAATATTTATCATTTTTGGATGTCTTTTATTCTTCACTTGAGGACTCGTGTAACATTGTATTTCGTGAAGATTCTGCTTGTTTTAAGTATTATCCAGAGTTATTGAGACTAAATGCATTCGTAAGCTTATGCGATTTGATGTTTTTCATTCAATCTTCCAGAGCAGGACAGCTGTATGTTTTTGGGCAAACGAATGCCTCATCTAGCCTACAAACGCGTTTACAAAAGTTTAGACAACACCTAGAAATTGCTAAAGAATTTTTAAGCAATTCACTTGTAGCTGTTTTGTTTAGTTTTAACTGGTTGATATCGTTAGCTTGTCATAAAGTTTTCAAAGAAAAGAAAAAAATCGAACCGCCTCGTATCTGATCTGTACCTGTGTCAAGAAGTTTATAAAATTTCCAACTTTTCTGACCGGCTGGTCAAAATTAAATCAGAAGTTTCAGAGAAAAAGAAATATTTTCTGGGTAATTTAAACGACATAGAATACAACAAAACTAAAATAAAGGATTTACTTTATATAAAACTAATTTTTGGAGCTGTTTCACAATGTCAAAAGATGAAATATATTTTTAGTACAGCCACAGAAATATTCATAGGTATGTATTCTTTGTTAGAAAATAGTTATTTCTCTGTTTATTTAAGGTCTCTTCTCCTTTTTCCTTAAAAAATATTTTCAAATTATTCTCATGTAAAATGACAACTTTAAAAGTTGAAGGCTGAACATCAAAGATGTATGAGCAATAAGCAAATACATAAACCTCTCCAGATAATGTTTGTCTGATTGTAAATTACACTTTAAAATTGATAAAATAACGTTTTCTTATAAGGTAATGTTTGATTACTTTGATATCTGTTTGTGCGTTTGTTAATTATTTTTAGTACCAGAAAAATTTATGTTTTATAATCTAAGTTGAAATTTCGCCTCATATTTTGATGTTTAATTTTTTTTGTTCAAATCCAAATAAAATTATAAAAACTTTGTGCTTTAATCAGTTGTTCTATCAATCAGCTATAGTCGAACCTTTCATTTTCTCTGTCAAGTTTTATTTGTTTTAGTCTAGCTTTTATAGGTTAGTTGAAAGACAAAATATCCTCTTAACGTTTTGAAAGCAATTTATAAATTATAACATAAAAAAGGTTAGAAGTTCCTTAACGAGTATTATTTAACGATTGTGCAAACTCGCTTATACTAAAAGTAACATATATAATCGGATTTTTTTATACTCTTAAATTTTATTGATTCTTAATGCATGATTAATTTTTTTGATAAACTATTTTAACTTGTAAAAATATTCAAAAATTTTATTAAATTTTGTTAAATTCTGAAATTCCCACATTTTAGATGTATTATTATATCTGCAAGGTTCTCGAAAAACCAATTACAAACTTAAAATTAAACTTTTTACAAACTTTGTTTATTATTCTGTATTCAAATAAATAGCCAAAGAACACCAATCTGAAAACCTTTAAAATGTTTTCAGTAAATGACATCTTATCATTAAACAGTTGGTAGAGATTTTTAATAACAACTTATTAAAATATTTCTCTTCTATATGCTGTTTTTATATATAATATCAGAAAGCAAATTGAATAGAGAAGGTGGATAACATCCAAGCAACATCTTAGTTTGATAAAGTTTCAACTGATGATTGAGTCTGTTCATCAAAAGAGATTACAAAACCGTCCGTCATCCAAAAACAATCTCATCAATTGTGAAAAACTAAAAACATAGTTTTTAAAATCAACGATTAGCTAGGAAAGGAATATACTAATTTCAAACAGAACCTTTCAGTTTGTTGAAGATATTAACACAAAATTTGAAATTACAGTAAATTATTTAGATGTTAACAGTATTTTTCGCTTAACTAGCTGAACCAAACAGTTTTAAGAAGTATTCAAAACTAATTTTAGTGGCTGGTATCACCACTAAATAAATAGATTTAAAAGGAGAAAGCCAAATAATTTAGTAGTGGAACATCTTATCATATAATTGGAATTAATGTTTTTTTTTTTAATTTATCCTTAAGTTATATTTCTTGAAAATTATTGGTTTGACAATCAATATGAAATGTATCTTAAATCATGAAACATCAACTGACTATCAACTACAACAGAATGAAAGAACAGATCGCAATTGTGACGTTAGAGTCTTAGCTATTTAAATATGAACGTTGCCTAGTTTACAGAGTGTCACCAAGCTGTAAAATCTGTAATTAGAAATGCAGTAGTAGATTGGATTCTAGCTGTTTGTAGTTTAAGCTGCATGAAAGGAATAAACTAATAGTTTTAAGCTTCTAATAGCAGAGACCTGTACGTTTCCTCATTTTTCATAAAGTCAACAGTCTGCAAACAAACAAAAAGATTTTTTCATTACCGATATTCTAAATCCATTACTTCCAAATTTAATTTGATTTAAAATAATTTTACTGAGAAAATTTTCCTAATATCAAAAGACATCATTAGAAGTTACAGGATTCTATAAGAAGTAATCAAGTCCTAAGCAATTTGAAACAGGCTTGTGTTGACCAAAGAAAGATTTATGGATTAAAATGGTGAATTTATTCAAAATTAAGAGGGTTTGAGTACGAGTTATTAATAAGCAAGCTGCTGAATATAAATCAATCTAACTCAAAGCACCCTCCAAAAAGAACTGCTATTCTGATAAATATTTTTGAAATTAAAAACTTTAAAAATATCTTTACTTTACTGAGCACTTACTACTAATTGTTTTATTAGTCAATTATTGCTATCTATTTTGGCGTTGTTGGAGCTATAATTAAAAAGATAATCAACTATCTACATATGGCTTGAAAAAACCTGTAAACGTTTACCTTAAGCAACAGGGGTTTAATTGGATAGATGAGAATAAAATTGGCTGTTTAATAGGCTATATACAGCTACTTAAAGGTCAGAACTGCTGTAGAGAACTATGCAGTGTATTTATTGAATGATCAGTCAAAACATATGAGTTGTATGATGATGCTAGCTAAGCTGGTCTAAGTATTTTAACCAAACATCTTTTATTCAAACCAGTATATTGACAACGCCCTTATTAGATGCAATCTCACAACCATGTTAATTAAATAAGTGATATCACGTCGTGTTATCAGACAGATTCATAAAATTTCAACTTATTACTTTTATCTAAAGGTGCCTTTACGTCGGTGAAGGTAGTGAACTTTTTACTTTCAGCATGACTAAATGCCGAACTCTTAACCCTTTGATATAAACTTACAAAGTTAAAAATAAAAATTGACTTTTACTTTTATTTAAACTTTCTTTTGACAAATTATTTTGAAAAAGTAGGTATCCAACTGAAATATATTTGTGAAAATTCGTCTCAACCTTTTAACCAAACTTTACATTCTTCAGTTTTGATCAATTGTTTCAACATTGCGCACTTTTTTGAAACTTTATGAAAGCTTTAATTTACAATTAAGTTTTGTGGCTTAGCTATTTAGTGTACTTATTATCAGTATATATTTACTGACTTCATATATACCTGAATGCAAAGACCTGGTGAAAAGCTAGTTCTTGTAAATAATGTCTGCTGCTTGTATGTTCCAAAGCTTTAGAAAACTTAAATTAGAAAAAAAAAACTATTCTACAAGTTCGAATTAACTTTAACTATTTATTGTTATGGTTATTGTTATTTATTTATTGTTTATTATTATTGAACTATTGTTCAAAATGAATTTTATTATTCTACAAACAATCATGAATGAACACAAACACTTTAAATACTAAAAAAATTTGTAGGTTTTTATATATATAAACACATAAATAAAATACTAAACAAGAGAGAGTTAATTTTTGGTATCGGATAATATTAGCACATTTCTTATTAAAAATGTCAAAGTTTGTGTTGCACTGATAATTAGAGATTTAAAAGTTGAAATTCTCAGATTCACAAGAAGACATATGTTTATGACGCTGTTTAAAATTCGATTTAAAACTGAAACTATTAAAGGATACTTCCATCAAACCCATCACATAGTTGGTAGAATAATATAGCGGTACAAATTTGGCTGCACAACAAAACTACAGCAAAATTTTGCAAATTAGATGATAATAAAAAAGAAAAGAAAAAGGAAAACAGTTTCAAACGTGCTTATGGAAAATTCAAGCTCTTTACTTGAAGTAGTTGCCCTACAAAATCTTGAGAATCAAAACTATTAAATCATTACAGTAAATGATAGTCATTTGTGTTATGTTAATATATTCAATCGGCTCAAAATGCTAGAAACTCCTTGAAAACCTGGAAGCACATTTATCTGTAAAACATCAAAGGTTACTCATACAAAAAAGAAAATTAGCAACAGTGAAACATTGAACCAAATATTTCTCTTAAGACTGTACATACCGAGGTTCCTTTAATTTGTATGGACCTCAGCCATGATTAATCCTAAAGTTGGCTGGTACTGTTCTTGCTTAGCAGCTATTTCTGCTCTGTTGGATAACCACAGTTTAAGTTATTGCAATAAATTATTACCAGTATAATATATAAATTAAAATAGATACAATTAAACAGTTTTAATAGTTTAAATTAGATACACTAAAAATTGATTTTGATATATTTACAAGAGAGATAATACAAACCTTTTTAGCATTCTAGAAAGTATAAATGATCTCAACTTGTTCAAAACCTCTCTATGCTTAGCCATCTCATCTATTTCGTCGACAAAGTTATTCCTTGAATTAAATTTAAGACAAAATATTAATTAAAACTTGAATAAACATAGAAAGTAAATGTATTTCTTTTTAATTAGTTTTGAACTAAATTATAATATATTTAAGTTTGACTTTTTTGATGCATAAAACTAAGTTATGATATTTCATGTAAAAACAATAGAGAATAAAAAAAAACAATTATTGATCTTTATCTTTGGGTAAGATCTTTCATTGTTAAGAAAGATAAAAAATAATAGTCAAGTAAATCTTTAGATCCTAACCAGCAACATTAAAACAAATCTTAACAATTACTTAAGGTATTATAATATTAAAGAAAATTTAACTAAATTTACAAACGTTTGGTTTTGAGAATAGTTTTCCACATAGCGACCATAAATGTAATCTTGATGATTTGCTAACATTTGATTGTTGCTTGGAATTGTAGCTGAGTAAGTAGAGTTGTAAGCAGCCGATTGCTGTTGCTGATAAGTAACAAATTGATTTTGTTGATTGAATGCAGCATGTTGATTTTGATGAAAGAATTGATGGTTTTGATGTTGATTGTAATAGGAATGCGGGAAAAAAGCTTGTTGAAATCCTTGTGCAGCGTTTGGTTGATGATAATGATCTGTTGGGTTGAGTTGTAGTTCTGATACAACTTGCTGATGACCGGTAAAATTTTGAAGATCCTTTTCTTGGCTCATGTGAGGAAAATTATGCCTGTAGAACTTTCCTTGTTCACATAGTTCAGAAGTGAAATAAGTAGGGTGAACTTGATGCAAATAGCTGACAGAACCTTGTTGAGTTACTTGTTCAGCCTGTGTTTGGGTCACTGAGTGTTCATACATCTGTGCTTCAAGTATAGATTGTCCATCGGAACAAAACTCTTCGTTCACTGGCATTTCAATGAAGCTATTGTTTTGCTGAAGATTGTTTTGATTTAGTAGTTGCTGAGTTACAGCAGTTTTTTCAGGTTGCATGTTTTCTTGAAAGGTTTGCCACTGATGTTGCTCAGTAGACCTACTAATATCTTCCATAAAACGCGATTGCTGCTTTTGAAATCCATCTTCATAAATAGGTTCCATCTTTATTGTAGATTGTTGTTGGTACGGCATACTTTGCATTTGGTTATTATGTCGAGCAAGAGATGGTTTCAGAATTGAATCAACCACACATGATGTTCTACAAAATAAAATAATGCAATAATAAAACAATGATAATAATAATAACATCTTTTTAAAGTAAGTACAATTTATGATAAAGGTGTTACCAAAAGCAGAACTGCCCTTAGTCGATAACATAGCCGAGGGTATTGTTACGTTTCGGCTGCAGTTAATAGTGTGCAAGTTCTCAAATGTGAAAAGCTTAGTTGATGATTTATTTTGATTTTCTAAATATAATAAATTTATAACAACACTATTTCATTAGAACACCTTAAGATAATCTTGAAGAAAAATTAATTAAAACAATTATTTCTCAAATCAACCTCATTGGAAAACATAAACAACTATTTAGCAAGTACTATAAAAAATGAATGGCGGCTTAACATAAATAGTTTCAGTACTTTCAAACAAATTTTGTTATTATTTATCTCTATTCATTTTATATCATTGCAACAAAAATATAAAACGGATTAGAATTTCATATCTAATTTCAGCTATACTAGTTCTGTTATAAAAGACATTCAAATTTAGTTTATAACAAAAACTAGCTTACAGTTGGTGGTTTCCAATTGAACTTTCATCAAATGAATCTATAAAATAAGAACAGTTGTTCTTACAACTAGATTTCACATTTAATGACCAAAAAATATAGACTTTTACATTAAGGAATAATTATTAGAATTAAAACTATCAGATATTTAGACTAACAAAACTTACCCATTAAAAATTTACGGGCTATCTTGAATCAAATAAAAAACTTTTAATAAAAATGTTTTGCTTAATATCTGAAACATAAATGTTTTATTTATTATAAACTTTGATTAACATAAATTTCACTAAAAAATCAAAACAGAAATTCTTTGATAAAAAAAACTGATCTAAACAATTTATAACTGAATAAGTAAAATTAACTATTTGATAAATGGTAAGCCGTCTTGAGATGTAGCAGTTTGAAAGTAAACTTTCCATATACCGTTTATGTTACAGATTCCAGCTAATTCACGTTTAGTTTCTCACGCAGCTTTTCATAGTTTAAAAAGAAATACTTTCGTGAGGAAAAAGCCGCTGTCAATATCTTCAGATACCAATTTGATGGCACCACGTTTGATGTTTATTCAGCGATAAATGTCAAATTAAAATCTAAATGATCTCAGAAAGATAAAAAATTCTCTGACTATCAATTTATTACTTTCCTGCAAGATTGGATCTCTTTTCGATACGTAAAGTTTTGTGGGAAAATTTTAAACCATATGTGTGGTCAAGTTGCTAATACAAACAAAAAATTCACCAAGAATGTTGCAGATATTTTTGCACCAATTTTGAATTATCTCAATATTTCAAAGCTTGGTGATGGAACAACAAATCAAGAAAAACCTTGAAAAATACTTTTTTTACTGCCTCTGTGATTAGTCTAACTTACAATTAACTTGTTTACAACTCCTTTTAAAGTACAATGACACCTTTTTTACATCAGTATATTCTTTACAATTACAATCTCATGAAGTAACCCTAACTAATAGAATAATTTTGTAACGACATTTTAGTTAAAATGAACGATTCAGCTTTTTTAGTTATAAGTAAGTTTCCTATTTACCTATTTAATCACTATGCAAGAAAAAAGTTCTTTTTGTGAAAATGCAGACAACATTTATAGTGCAAATAAACATAGATAACTTTGTAATAGTTTCTTTATGCTTTTACACAAAATAATATAGCGCTTGTTTTGGGTTAAGTTTGCAGTAGAGCAACTCAATTTAAAATGTAAAAGTTTGTTGGATGCTTTACAGATTTGCACACTACAAGAAGTAAATATTCTCTCTATTATAATCAATCCTTTGTTGGTATCGACCTTGGTTGTAAATAAAATGTCAGCATAGGGTATTTTTATAAGATATAGTTTGAAAGATAAAAACAACTTTAAAAGAATTATTGCAAAAAAATCCAGAAAGTTAGTTCAGTACATGATAAAATCATTTGATGTTGATGACACTTTGAAATGTTGGTGCCACAAAGTCTACAAATTTACCAATGATAACATATAGATTGGGTTTAAGATAAATTTTAGCAAATATTTTTACGGTTCTTGTACTTTATAGTAAGTAAGAACCTTGTTTATATATCGTACTGAAAAGTAGAAATATATTCTCAAGTAGACTTAACATTTTTTACAAATTTCATTTTCAAAATGGCTCACAAAATTTTTTTAAATATCTTCTAACAGGACAAGTCACTATTGTTTATAATATTTTTATTTCTCATAAAAGATATATCTAAAAGTTATACAAATTTAAGTTTTTGAGAAAAATATAAAACATTTCTTCAGTAGCTGGTATAAAATTGCAGTTAGACATATACTTTTTTACTTGTATTTCTCATATATAACTTTTCTGTATATTTAGGAGAATATAATAAATAAAAAGTACAAAAGGTGAATTTCAAATTAAACCTTAAAAATCGATTTGAAAAAGAAAAAATAAGCTATCACTAGAAATATTTTTAGTAGTTTTCAAAGCTTTTCTACTCTTTTTAAGAATAATGATTATTTGAAGAATTTGCTCAATTTTCACAAAAAGGGAATTGCAGATGATAATGGTTGTTTCTTTTCACCGGATATTGAAGAGTTCTTCTATAACATGCCCATTAGAAGTTTGAATTGCTCTTTAGAACTATGCACCGTATTTATTGGTTGAGCATGAGAAAAATTATGAATGAAACGTTGTTATGATCAGTTTTAATGGACCAGCTAAGTCATAAACCTAGCAACAACTTTTTCTAATTGTTTAGTATTATGACAGGACTTGACTAACTCCAGCTAACTTATAGTTATTTATTACAATAAATACGGTGGTGGGTACCTGAAGGCAGCACCTCTCGCTAACACACATTCTCACAAATAACATCTATTTAGTGCAAAATATAGAAAGCAAAAGATGTAACACATGGCATTTCTGTAGCCCTCAAAGCATATAGCAGTGAACAATTATATAGAATGTTAATAATATAAAAAAGGAGAAAATCACAGTTTAGAAATGACAATGTTGGCAATGTTATAACGGTTCAACTTCCTTTTGAGCAAGGCTAGTGATTCTGACTTGACAATGTCTGATGGCAACTGGTTCCATGTACTAATTGTGCGGTATGAGAAACCATTCGTTCTGATTTATGTACCAGGTGATATAGGCTTTCTAAGATGTAATGTGTGTTGTCTGAGCCAACATAACTTAACGAAAGGATTAATTTAAGAGAATTCATCAAATTGAAGGTCAACTAAATTGTCTGTAATTTTAAAAATAAGAATTAAGTCGCTTTTAATCCGTCAAATTTCCAGAAATCTAAATTGAAGAAGCTGAGAAGATGTTAATATTAATCTCGTAAATGTCGCCTGAACAGATTAAATTTGCTTGATATCACTAACATGATATGATATAACATGATATCCATGCACTAACATTGTATTCAAGAATTGGACGTACGTACAATTTGAAAAGATTGATAAAAAAGCATGGGTCCTAAGAATTTATGGTCCTTATAAAAAAGAAGACAAGGTTGATTAATTTTGCAAAAATTTTGGAGACATAATTGCGCCATTTAAAGTCAAACAATAGAGTAATGCCAAGGTTTAGAACCGAAGATACTCGTTGAATAATAAATCTATTGATAGAAGAGTATTGGTTCAAAAATATTACAGCTGGCTTACGAGAAAAAGTTATAAGTTCAGACTTTATGGGCTGGATTCTGAGCTGCCAATTTGTAGACCAGTTTTCTACAGTATGCAGTGTAGTTTGAAGTCTTGATGGATCACAAGATAGTAGCTTCATATCATCTGCAAACAAACACTCTGACATCATCTACTGCTACTAATCTTCTGATGAGGTCTTCAATGAGAATTAAAAAGAGAAGGGGACCCAGAACAGAAACCTAAGGAACACCTCTTGTGATTTGACATACAAGTAGATAAAGATCTTTCTACACGAGTTTGTTGGGTTCTACCTGATAAGTAATCTTCAATCCACTGTAAGATAAAGCTGTTGATTTTTAAGTTTTTCAATACAGTAACGAGCTTAGTGAGTGGAACAGAATCAAACACCTTAGCAAAATCGAGATATCTGATGTCACACAGAGTATTACTTTCGTAATGGGCTGTAAGCTAATTAAGAAAAGTGAGATGTTGAGTCAGGAAAAATCTCTGTTTCACAAAGTCATGCTGGACATAAGATATTAGATAAAGCTCCAACAAATGACTGGTCATATGATTGTGAATGATATGCTCTTGAGTTCTGCAGATAACTGAAATCAGCGAAACTGGTCTGTAGTTAAGTGCAGTGTTTCTGGAAACTTCTTTTTGAATTGAATTAATAATAGCTTTCTTCTAAATTTGTGGGTCTATTCCTCGCCTCGGGGTCATGTTAAGGAAAGGCGATAAAGGTAGTGATAAATATGAAGTAGTCTTTCTTAAAAACAAAGCTGGGATCTGATCTGCGGTGTTGGAAACTGATGATTTTAAAGAAGACATATCTTTAGATACCATATCCATTGTTATGTCAAGATCTACCACCTCAAGGACATTTGTAAGAAGATCTATGAAACGCTTGTCTCTTTTGACTAAGTTCTCAAAATAAACAATTGATTTCTTTTTCTTTCATTCTATTTATCTTTGATTTAACCTTTCTCTCTTGAGATTGTAGAAAAAAAGTTACATTTTTCAGATGTTCGAAAGTTTGTTTCTCTTGGTTGTGAATAACTCAAACTTTGTGATGTAACAGTAAGTAGCAGCTGATTAATTCATAAAAGTTTAATCGATGATAATAGAATTTATGGTTTGAATTTCATGAGAACAAAATTGAGCTGATTATTTCTCGGTGTGAATTAAACGGTAAAAACGTTTGCAAAAACTGCTAAAACAATATAAGCAATTATACTATTGCTTTTTTAGATAACCGGGCCTCATAAAATTTTACATCGATTGATGTATAATACACATGCAACCGAGTTAGTTAAAGGTCGAAACTGCTGTAAAGAAGTTTGCAGTATATTTATTGAATGACCAGTCAGAACTTATGAATTGTATGCTGATGCTAGCTGAGCTGGTCTAAAGTATTTTAACAGAACATCTTTTAGGTAAACTAGTATATTGACAACGCCCTCAATAGATGCAATCTCACAACCATGTTAATTTAATAAGTAGCGTCACGACCTGCTGTCAGACAGTTACTCTACAGTACTTTTATCTAAAGGTGCCACTAAGTCTATAAAGGTTTGAAGTTTTTGCTTTCAACATGATTAAATGCCGAATGCTTCATCCTTTGATACAAATGTACAAAGTTGAAGATAAAAATTGACTTTTACTTTTATCTGAACTTTCTTTTGACAACTTGTTTTGAAAAAGGAGTTATCCAACTGATAGATATTTCTGAAAATTAGGTTTTACTTTCTTCAGTTTTGATCAACTGTTCCACTCGGTGCACTTTTTTAAAACTTAATGAAAGCTTTAATTTCCAAATAGGCTTTGTGACTTAGCTATTCAGTAAAATTATTATCAGTATATATTTACTGCCTTCATATATACCTGAATGCAAAGACTTGGTCAAAAGCTAGTTTTTGTAAATATTGTTTGCTTTTTGTATGTTCCAAAGCTTTAGAAAACTTAAATTAAAAAAAACCTATTTTGTAAGTTCAAATTAACTTTAATTTACTAATTACTACAACTATTGTTCAAAATGAATTTTATTGTTCTACAAACAAACATGAATGAACACAAACACTCCAAATACTAAAAATATTGTAAGTTTTTATATATATAAACACATAAATAAAATACTAAACAAGAGAGAGTTAATTTTTGGTATCGGATAATATTAGCACATTTCTTATTAAAAATGTCAAAGTTTGTGTTGCACTGATAATTAGAGATTTAAAAGTTAAAATTCTCAGATTCACAAGAAGACATATGTTTATGACGCTGTTTAAAATTCGATTTAAAACTGAAACTATTAAAGGATACTATCATCAAACCCATCACATAGTTGGTAGAATAATATAGCGGTACAAATTTAGCCGCACAACAAAACTACAGCAAAATTTTGCAAATTAGATGATAATAAAAAAGAAAAGAAAAAGGAAAACAGTTTCAAACGTGCTTATGGAAAATTCAAGCTCTTTACTTGAAGTAGTTGCCCTACAAAATCTTGAGAATCAAAACTATTAAATCATTACAGTAAATGATAGTCATTTGTGTTATGTTAATATATTCAATCGGCTCAAAATGCTAGAAACTCCTTGAAAACCTGGAAGCACATTTATCTGTAAAACATCAAAAGTTACTCATACAAAAAAGAAAATTAGCAACAGTGAAACATTAAACCAAATATTTCTCTTAAGACTATACATACCGAGATTCCTTAATTTGTATGGACCTCAGCCATGATTAATCCTAAAGTTGACTGGTTTCGTTCTTGGTTAGCATCTATTTCTGCTCTGTTTGATAACCACAGTTTAAATTATTGCAATAAATCATTACCAGTATAATATTTGAGTTAAAATAGATACAATTAAACAGTTTTAATAGTTTAAATTAGATACACTCAAAATTGATTTTGATATATTTACAAGAGAGGTACTACAAACCTTTTTAGCATTCGAGAAAGTATAAATGATCTCAACTTGTTCAAAACCTCTCTATGCTTAGCTATCTTATACTTTTCGTCCACAAAGTTATTCCTTGAATTAAATTTAAGATAAATATCAATTGAAACTTGAATAAACATAGAAAGTAAATGTATTTTTGTTGATTTAGTTTCGAACTAATTTATTATGTATTTAAGTTTTACTTTATTGATGCATAAAATTAAGTTATGATATTTCATGTAAAAACAATAGAGAATAAAAAAAAACAATTATTGATCTTTATCTTTGGGTAAGATCTTTCATGTTGAGAAAGATAAAAATTATAGTCAAGTAAATCTTTAGATCCTAACCAGCAACATTAAAACCATTCTGAACAATTACTTAAAGTATTATAATATTAAAGAAAATTTAATTAAATTTACACACGTTTGGTTTTGAGAATAGTTTTCCACATTGCGACCATAAATGTAATCTTGCTGATTTGCTAATATTTGATTGTTGCTTGGAATTGTAGCTGAGTAAGTAGAGTTGTGAGCAGCCGATTGCTGTTGCTGATAAGTAACAAATTGATTTTGTTGATTGAATGCAGCATGTTGATTTTGATGATAGAAGTGATGGTTTTGATGTTGATTGTAATAGGAATGCGGGAAAAAAGCTTGTTGAAATCCTTGTGGAGCGTTTGGTTGATGATAATGATCTGTTGGGTTGAGTTGTAGTTCTGATACAACTTGCTGATGACCGGTAAAATTTTGAAGATCCTTTTCTTGGCTCATGTGAGGAAATTTATGCCTGTAGAACTTTCCTTGTTCAGATTGTTCAGAAGTAAAATAAGTAGGTTGAACTTGCTGCAAACAGCTGACAGAACCATGTTGAGTTGCTTGTTCAGCCTGTGTTTGGGTCACTGATTGTCCATACATCTGTGCTTCGAGTACAGATTGTCCATCGGAACAAAACTCTTGGTTCACTGGCATTTCAATGAAGCTATTGTTTTGCTGAAGATTGTTATGATTTAGTAGTGGCTGAGTCACAACATTTTTTTCAAGTTGCATGTTTTCTTGAAAGGTTTGCCACTGATGTTGCTCTGTAGACCTACTAATATCTTCCATAACACGCGATTGCTGCTGTTGAAATCCATTTTCACAAATAGGTTCCATCTTTATTGTAGATTGTTGTTGATACGGCATACTTTGCATTTGGTTATTATGTCGAGCAAGAGATGGTTTCAGAATTGAATCAACCATACAAGATGTTCTACAAAATAAAATAATTCAATAATAAAATAATGATAATGAAATTAACATTTTTGAAGGAAAATATAATTTATGATAAAAGTGTTACAAAAAGCAGAACCGCCATTAGTCGATAACATAGCCTAGGGTATTGTTACGTTTCGGCTGCAGTTAATAGTGTGGAAGTTCTCAAATGTGAAAAGCTTAGTGATGAGTTATTTTGACTTTTTAAATATAATCAATTTATAACAACACTATTTCATCAGAAAACTTTAAGATAATCTTGAAGAAAAATTAATTAAAACAATTATTTCTGAAATCAACCTTTTTGGAAAATAAACAACTATTTAGCAAGTACTATAAAAAATGAATGGCGGCTTAACATAAGTAATTGCAGTACCTTCTTAAAACAAATTTTGTTATTATTTATCTCTCAACATCTTAGATCATTGCAACAAAAATTTAAAACGGATTAGAATTTCATATCTAATTTCAGCTATACTAGTTCTATTATAAAAGACATTCAAATTTAGATTATAACAAAAACTAGCTTACAGTTGGTGGTTTCCAGTTGAACTTTCATCAAATGTATCTTTAAAATAAAAATAGTTGTTTTTACAACTAGATTTCACATTTAATGACCAAATAAGATAGACTTTTACAATGAAGAATAATTATTAGAATTAAAACTATCAGATATTTAGACTAACAAAACTTACCCATTAAAAATATTCTGCGTTAACTTGAATCAAATAATAACCTTTTAATCAAACAGTTTTGCTTAATATCTGAAACAGAAATGTTTTGTTTATTATCAACTTTGATAAACATAAATGTCACTAAAAATCAAAACAGAAATTCTTTGAAAAAAAACTGATATAAACAATTTAAAACTGAATAAGTAAAATTAACTATTTGATAAATGCTAAACCGTCTTGAGATGTAGCAGTTTGAAGGTAAACTTCCCATATACTTTCTATGTTACAGATTCCAGCTAATTCACGTTTAGTTTCTCACGCAGCCTTTCATAGTTTAAAAAGAAATACTTTCGTAAGTAAAAAGCTGCTGTCAATATCTTCAGATATCAATTTGATGGCACCACGTTCGATGTTTATTCAGCGATAAATGTCAAATTAAAATCTAAATGATCTCAGAAAGATAAGAATTCTCTGACCATCAAATCATTAATTTCTCGCAAGATTCGATCTCTTTTCGATACGTAAAGTTTTGTGGGAAGATTTTAAACCATATGTGTGGTCAAATTGCTAATCAAATTGCTAATACAAACAAAAATTCACCAAGAATGTTGCAGATATTATTGCAGCAATTTTGAGTTATCTCAATCTTTCAAATCTTGGTGATGGAACAACAAGTCAAGAAAAGCCTTGAAAAATACTTCTTTTACAGCCTTAGTTATTAGTCTAACTTACAATTAACTTGTTTACAACTCCTTTTAAAGATAATAATGACACCTTTATTCCATCAGTATATTCTTTACAATTACAAACTCATGAAGTAACCCTAACTAAAAGAATAATTTTTTAAAAGCATTTTAGTTAAAATGAACGATTCAGCTTTTTTAGTTAAAAGTAGGTTTCTTTTTACCTTTGTAGTCACTCTGCAATAAAAATATTATTTTTTGAAAATACAAACAACAATTATATTGCAAAAAAACATAGATAACTTTGTGATAGCCTTGTGGTTTTACACAAAATCATATAAGGATTGTTTTAGGTTAAGTTTGCAGTACAGCAACTCAATTTAAAATATAAGAGAAAGCTTGTTGAATGCTTTACAAATTAGCACACTACAAGAAGTAAATGTTTTTTCGATTATAATCAAGTCTTGTTGTTTACCTTGGTTGTAAATAAAATGTCAGCAGAGGGTATTTTTATAAGAAAAAGTTTAAAAGATAAAAACAACCTTTAAAAAATTATTGCAAAAAATCCAGAAAGTTTGTTGAGTACATGATAAAATCAGTTGATGTTGATGACACTTTTAAGTGTTGGTGCCACAAAGTCTACAAATTTACCAATGATAATATATAGATTGTGTTTAAGATAAATTTTAGCAAATATTTTTACGGTTTTTGTACTTCATAGTAAGCAAGAACTTTGTTTATTTATAGTACTGAAAAGTTGTAACAATTTCTGTAGTAAATTTTAACATTTTTGTTATGAATTCAACCTCCAAAATGACATAACAAATTTATTAAATGTCTTCCAACAGGACAAGTCACTATGTTTATTATATTTTTATTTTCCTTAAAAATGATATCTAAAAGTTATTAAAATTTAAGTTTTTGGGAAAAAAATAAGACATTTCTTTAGTAGCTGATATAAAATACCTTCACATTAAAAAATTTCAGGTAGACATAATCTTTTTTCTGCTTTTTATAGATAACCTTTCTGTAATTGTAAAAGTATATAATCAATAAGAAGTACAGCAGGTGAATTTCAAATTAAAACTCAAAAATTGATTTGTAAAGAACATTTAAGCTATCACTAGAAATATTTTTAGTATTTTTCAAAACTTTTCTGCTTTTTTAAAGAATAATGATTATTTGAAGAATTTGTTCAACATTCACAAAAAGAAAATTGCTGATGATAATATTATGAAATTCCCAAAAACACTTTCGGCTTTGCATTCAGTACACTGGCATGAAAGAATATTTGGGTTCAGTTTGTTATGAATTAAAAAGCATCATAACTAATTTCCAGAAAATTTTTTGAAAGATGCTATGGTGAGAATGTTTAAACAAGTTTGGAGTAGTGCGTATCTAACGCGCCTGTAATAGTACATTTCAAGGAAGCTTGTAATAAAGCCTTGTATAGTGGAGTTTTTTAAAGCAAATGTGATTGTGTCTTTTCACTGGATATTGAAGAGCTAGTCTATAACATGCCCATTAGAAGTTTGAATTTTTCTTTAGAACTATTCACCGTATTTATTGGATGATCATGAGAAATATTATGAATGAAACGTTGTTATGATCAGTGTCAATGGACCAGTTAAGTTACAAACTTAGCAAATTTTGTAAAGGTGTTCAGCTTAGTGACAGGACTTGACTAACTCTAGATAACATATAAGACTGAAAACATTTCTTGTGTGCTCACCCGTTAGCATAAGAGCTTTCCAATTAGAATATTTTCAATCTAACCTTGAATTCTGACTGGAATTATTTACAGTTGTTAGATATTTAAAATATATCCACAGAACAAAATTTTATTTTCTTATTGAACTACAACAATTATTCAAACTTTTTTGTTAAACTTTTTTTCAGGAATATTTCTGTCTGTATTATCAATTTTATAAAGTTTTATCTACAACTAATTTCGTTTGATGGTGCCCTAGAGAATGTTTGCAAACTAGAACTAACCTTTTTGTACTTCACAAAACCGATTTATCATGTGATATTCTTTTAATTATGACACGCAAATTATTTTGATAAAAGTTGGTAATATAGAGATTGCAAATAAATTTATAAAGTTTCTGTGCATAAAATTACAATTATTTTTCTAAAAATATTTGAATGTTTTGCTTAAAATTTGGTTTACTGAATTGTATACATTAGCAGCAACTGTTAAAAATTTTATGCATTATCATTCTTTATATCTGTCTAAAATGCTTATAAGTACAACTCTACATAGTCAAATATAGAATTATGAAAAGGTAACTTGTGGAAGCCTTAATATAGATGGAGTGGTATTATTTAATCTCAAAAAGAACTGACGAAATCATGGTTTGAAAGTTTTCAAAAGTTTACAATTAATAAATCTCACCAGTTCAACAAAGTAAAAGACATAGCACTTGTCAATCGTAAGCTTTTAATAAGATTTTTTATAATGTAAAAAACAGCTAATCCGTTGTAAGAGTCTAAGGTTATATTCAACCATAAAATACTAAAGCAGCAGCAAACTGAGTTAAAACTACATTTATTTTGTGATGTAAAATAACATGAAAGAGTCATTGAAAGGGTTTCTTAATCTTTAAAAGCCTTCATAAGAATCACTAAGTATTGAAAAGGAGATACGTTTTTAATCTACAAGTCTTGTATTTCGTTATCAAATATAACTTGGTTTTCTTTTGCTTCTTGCAGAAAGTAACAAGACTAAATTCACAAAAGCTGTTGTAAGCTTTTACAACTTCCAAGAATTATTTCTAGCTTTGTGCCAAGTTATCAGGATAGCCATAAGGCTTTATGTAAGATCAGTAAAATATTGATTTATATAAATAAAAAAAGTAGAGAAATCACTAACGAAGATTTTACAGAATTGTTAATAATAAAACTTTCTTTTTTAATTTCCTAAAATGAAAATATAATATTGAAATGACTACAGTTTGAACAAACTGATTAAATAGTAACAAACTGTTTTCAATGATTCTTTTTTCAGTTGATTTGCTTTACATTTGCAAGCACTCAAATATATGAAACACCCAAAGATGAGGGCAGATGTGTTAGAAACTTTTCTTATATCGAAAGATCTATTTCTTACTTAAACGTTTGTTTGCTAGTTTTGTACCAAATATGTTTTATTTATTTGATGTGATTTCATAATTTTTATTTAGACTTTAAGTTAATAAAGATACTACTACTTCTTTGCTGAACTTAAATCTTAATTCCTGCTGTAAGTTTTAAGTTAGAATATTATCAGAACAGTTTGAAAATAGTAAATGTAATATTTGATAATATCTTCCATCTAATGAAACATTCAATTATAGACTTATTTTTAGCAGCTCCTGATTTTGTAGATTAATCAGCAAGATAATGAACAATTTTGAAATGAATAAATATTCTGATTGTGTGAAAGTTTTAGATGTTGGAGGAAAGACATCTTTCATATTGCAAGGTAGTCTATTTGATTATATTTTTACACGACCGGCAGGAAAAAAGCTCTTAAAATTTCAATCTGTTTTTAATCATGGATTTGATTTTTTTTCTGATTTACTTGTGAAAGATGATATTTTGTCACCAGGATTTGTTTACTGGATTTACAAAGAAAGTGGATTAGTTAAACTCTACAAATTGAAAGATTTTAAAGCCAACGATAACTCACGTAATCTTAATATACTTAAAATATTCTTTCAAATTGGAACAAAATTTTCTTTGAAAAAGAAAAAATCGTTGGAAAGCCATTTTGTTGCTTTAGAATTATTAAAACATTGTCTGTTTATTGCAGAAAAATTAAAACCAACTAAAACCATAATGAAATACAAAGCATACACGTTTTTATTTTTTCTGGTACAGATCATGGGTGTATTTGGCAATGTTTACGAAACTAAACTCTCCAAACCAACTAAAAATCTTAATGCTTTGATCAAGAGATTTTCGTTGCTATCTGGTAGAACTAAAAAGGTTAAATTATCAACAAACACAAACATTTACAAGTTTCAAGAATATTTATCGTTTTTGGATGTCTTTTGCTCCTCACTAGTTCAGTCGTGTATCATTCTGTTTCATATAGATTCTGCTGGTTTAAAGTATTACCAAGATTTAATGAGTGTAGTTGCATTTGTAAGCTTATGTGATTTGATGTTTTTTATTCAATCATTAATTGCAGGGAAGTTGTACGTTTTTGGGCAAACGTTTGCCTCATATAGCTTGCAAACAAGTTTACAAGAAGTTAAACAAGATGAAGATGCCGTCAGTGTGTTGTTAAATAATTCACTTGTCGCAGTTTTGTTTAGTTTTAACTGGTTGATATCGTTAGCGTGTCATATGAAGTTTTCAAAGGTAAAAAAGATGTATAGTCGCCTACAAACTGATTTGTATGTATGTCGGGAAGTTTATGCAAGTTTCAAATTTTCTGATCAGCTAAACAAAATTAAATCTGACGTTTCAAAGAATCTGAATTATTTTTTAAATATTAAAAAAAATAATGAATACAACCAAGCTAAAATGTTTGCTAATAAGTATGAAAGCATGTTGGAAGACTTACTTGATATAAAAATAATTTCTGAATCTCTTTCAGACTGTCAAAAGATGCAATCTGTTTTGAATACAGCCACAGAAATATTCGTAAATTTGTATTATTTGTTTAAAATTAGTTATGATTGCAAGTTACGTGAGATATCATTACGAAACTAAATTCAAAAGTATCAAAGATAACAAAAAAGAATCAAAAGGATACATAAAAAACTTTTCTCCTTTGCTTAAAGGTATCTTTTCTTTTTTTACTTTCACTTTCAAATAGTTTTCTTCTAGATTAATAACTCTTAAAAAGCTAAAGGTTGAACTTTGAAGCCAAGATTTTGTGCGTTTGTTGATATTTTCCCGACCAGAAGAAATAATGTTTTTAGAATCTAAGTTTAAATTCCGCCTTTTCTATTTTTGTTTTTGTTCGAATTGGAATAAATTATAAAAAGTTTGTATTGTAATCAATTTTACTATCAAACAGCTATAATAGAATCTTTTATATTTTAATTGTTTCGGCTTTGTTAGGTTAGCCTTAATACAGAATAATTAGTTAATGTTTTTAAAGAAATGTTTAATTTATATCATATAGAAAAAGGATAAAACCATCTTAACTTTAAGTAAGCAAATTTATTTATACTACAAGTAACATCTATTATAAGAATTAAATGATTTACACAATGCATGTGATTTAGTGAACTTGTCTATTTATTACTATCGTGTCAGAAGTGAACTAGAATATAAAATCATTATCAGATCATTAGGGTTTTATGAAAGCTTTTGATCTTGTATTTGAATCATAGAACTCTGATATATTATTCCTATTTTTTTATTTTCTCAATAATTCATTTTATTTTGTGATTTTCATTTAGATACTCACCTTTAGCAACAGTAGCTAAGCTTAAATGTAAATTGAACAAAAACGGTTTGCAACGTTTGTACTGGTTGATAGCGTTAAGCAAATACAAAGTTTTTACTGTTGGGAAAAGACCCAAACTCTTTCAGAATCATCTGTACTTGTGTGTGATAGGATAAGACTTAGATGCAATTATCCTTAGATATCCATGTATTTTTTATAGATGTTATCAATTATGCTAACTTTAAAATCAGAACGTTCCTGATTATTATGATTACTTAGCATAAAGTTTCACAACAACAATAGAAGCTTTATAATATTTTTCATTAGTTTTTAAAAATAAAATATTTGGAAATCTTTATAACAGTGATGAGAAATTTAAAAACTTCAACTAAAGTTTTTCTCTAACCAAAGTCTTTCAATCAATAACTTTTTACTTTGTTATTTATGCATTTGATGATCTAGGTTTTGATGATCTTGGTTCTTGTGACTATGTTTACAAAGTAGAAATTGAATTATTTTTAAACCTTTTTTTCCTTCTAATGTCGAAAAAATTGAAATTTTTAGCTGTTTGAAAGTTTGTTTCTTTTGGCTTCTCTTGGGAGTAAATCAAACTTTGTGATGTAACGGTAATTTTACTTGAATAATTGGTAAAAATTTAATCTATGATAAAAAGAATATCTGCTTTGAATTTCATGTGAACAAAACTGAACTGATAATTTTTCCGGTGTCAATTAAACAGTAAAAAGGTTTTCAAAAACCAGCTGAAACAATATAAGCAATTATACTTATAGGTCGGAACTGCTGTAGAGAACTATGCAGTTTATTTATTGAATAACCAGCCGAAACTTATGAATTGTATGATGATGCTATGTGAGCTGGTCTAAAGTATTTTAATACAACATCTATTTTAATAAAACAGGTATAATAGTATATTGACGGCGCTTAAATAAATAAAATATCACAACAAAGCTACTTTAATAAGTGGCGTCATGACCTGTAAAAATATTTGAATTTAATCATTCTTTCTAAATGTGCCTCTAAGTCTGTAAAGGTTTCGAACTTTTTATTTTAAACATAATTGTTTGCTAAATACTTAACCATCTGATATAAATTCACAAAGAACAAGATAAAAGTAGACTTTTATTTTTATCTTAACTGTCCTTTGACAACTTATTCTTATAAAATAAGTATCCAACTGAAGTATATTTGTGAAAATTTGTCTCTACCTTTAACCAAACTTTACATTCGTCAGTTTTGATCAATTGTTTTAACATTGCGCACTTTTTCAAAATTTAATGAAATACTTAATTTCCAAATAAGTGTTGTGGCTTAACTATTCAGTATACTTATTATCAGTATATATTTACTGCCTTCATATATACGTTAATACAAAGACTTGATGAAAAGCTAGTTCTTGTAAATATTTTCTGCTTCTTGTATTTTCCAAATGCTTTAAAACTTAATGTTAAAAAATAGCTGCCAAATGGCTCATAAATCTTACCATACAGTTTGGTCTACTAACTTGATTGTAATCTGAGATAAACATCAAATAAAAGTTTCTTCTGATAAAAGTTCTTAACTTACAGCAATTCTCATATTTTATTAATCTATCATATAGTTTTACTTTAGTATATTTTTCAAAAAAACTATTCAACAAGTTCAAATTAATTTTATTTTACTTTTTAAAACAGCTATTATACGACATGAATTTATTCATTTAAAAGTAAACACAAAGACTTCAAACACTGAATAAAAATTATCAGCAATTATAAATGTAAACAGATAAAAGCTTATCATGTAGAGAGTTATTTTGGGTATCAGATAATATTAGCAGATTTCTCACTAAAAAAGTCAAAGTTTGTGTTGAACTGATATTTAGTGATTTTTAACTAAAACTTCTCAAATCCAGCAGGCCAGATTCATGAATTTGTTTACTCTTCTCCAACCCATGATATAGCCGATACAAAACTTTTTAGGGTAAATTACAGACACAAAATAAAATTTCTACAAATTTCTGAGAAATAAATGGTAAAACAGATATGAAAAAGCAATTTAAATTGTGTAGATAAATAATTGAAGTTCAACACATTTAAGCTACAAAGGCTTGAGAATCCAAATAAATAATTCATTTTAGTAGATGATAGTGATTTGAGTTTTGTTAAGATATTCAATCGGCTCAAATTACTAGAAATTCCTTTAAAGTGGACTGGAAGCAAATTAATCTGTAAAAGTATTAAAGGTTACTCATACCACAAGAAATATAACAGCAGTGAAACATTTTATAAAACCATTTCACCTCAAACTATATATACCTGGGTTCCTTTAATTTGTATGAAAATGAGCCATTATTAATCCTAAAGTTGACTGGTATTCTTCTTCTTTAGCAGATCTTTCTGCTCTGTTTGATAACCACAGTTTAACGTATTGCAATAAACTATTACCATATAATATTTGAATTAAAATAGATAAAATTTAACAGTTTCATAAGTTTTAAATTAGTTACTCTACAAAAATGATTTTGATAGATTTAAAAGAGAGATAATACAAACCTTTTCTGCATTCGAGAAAGTATAAATGATCTCAACTTCTTTAAAACCTCTTTATGCTTAGCTATCTCATTCATTTCGTCGACAAAGTTATTTCTTGAATTAAATTTAAGATAAACTTTAATTAAAACTTAAAAACGCAGAAAGTAATTGTACAATCTCAGGAAAAAAGATCAATCCTCATCAAATACTTATTTGAACTATTTCTGTTTAATTAGTTTTGAACTAAATTATAATGTATTTAATTTTTACTTTTTTGATGAATAAAAGTAATTTACGATATTTTATGTAAAAGAATATATACAATCTAAAATGAACAAAATTTGATACATCTTTGTATTTAAGATACAATTTGCCTAGAAAGATGCAAAAACTCATTAGATGGTAATCACCAACGTTAGAACCAATCTGAATTATTGCATAAGATTTTATAATATCATACAAAATTTAAAGTTTTACATACCTTTGGTTTTGAAAGCAGTTTTCCTCATTGTGACCATAAATGGAATCTTGCTTATTTGGTGACATTTGATTGTTGGTGGGAATTGTAGCTGGGTAAGTAGAGCTGTGAGCAGCCGATTGCTGTTGCTGACAAGTAACAAATCGATTTTGTTGATTGAAGGCAGCATGCTGATTTTGATGATAGAAGTGACCGTTTTGATGTTGATCGTGGAAAGATTGCGGGAAAAAAACTTTGTTGGAAATTATGGGGAACGTTTGGTTGATGATAATGATCTGTTGGGTTGAATTGTAGTCCGGAAACAGCTTGCTGATGATTTGTAAAATTTTGTAGAGCTTTTTAGATGTTCATGTGAGGAAAATTAGGCCTGTCGAACTTTCCTTGTTCAGATTGTTCAGAAGTAAATTAAGTACGTTGAGCTTGATGCAAACAGCTGATCGAACCATGTGGAGTTACTTGTTCAGCTTGTGTTTGGATCACTGATTGTTCATACATCTGTGCTTCAAATATAGATTGTCCGTCGGAACAAAACTCTTGGTTCACTGGCATTTCAATGAAGCCACGGCTTTGCTGGAGATTGTTTTGATTTAGTAGTTGCTGAGCTACAACAGGGTTTTCAGGTTGCATGTTTTCTTGAAAGGTTTGGCTCTGATATTGCTCAGTAGACCTACTAATATCTTCCATAAAACGTGATTGCTGCTGTTGAAATCCATCTTCATAAATATGTTCCATCGTTATTGTAGATTGTTGTTGGTAAGGAATACTTGGCGTTTAAGAATTATGTCGAACAGAAGATGGTTTCAGAATTGGATCAACCACACATGATGTTCTACAAAATTTAAAAATGAATAATAAACTAAGGATAAAAAAAGAGCTAAAATTAAAAAAAAAATTAATTTATAAAAGAAATGTTACATATAATACAAACATATAAGTCTTAGCAAACATTTTTTAATAACAGATTTTTGCAACCACAGAAGTCAAATATAATGCATATTTTTGGTTGTGTGTATACTATATGTAAAGAAGATAAATGAGTGATTGTGCGCACAAGCAAGCGCTTGTTTGAAAATACTCTTCAACTGACCAAACCAGTAGACCGAAACTTCGGCCTACAACTAAAGCATTACCACTTTACTCGATCAAATAGCCCTAGGGCATTGTACGTTTCAGCTGCTTTTTACAGTGTAGTAATTTCAAATGTAAACGAGTTCAGTTTTTTTTCTATTTAAATATATTAAATTTATAACCACACTTTTTCATCAAAATACATTGTAAAATTTTTGTAACAAAATTAATTACAACAATCCTTTTAAAATTTAACTTTATTACAAAACTTAAACAACTATTTAGCAAGTACTTTAAAAAATGAATGGAGGCTAAATCTAAATAATTGCAGTATATTTTTGAAACAAATTTTGTTATTATTTATCTCTCAACATCTTAGATCATTGCAACAAAAACATAAAACGGATTAGAATTTCAAACATAGTTTAAGCTTTATTAGTTATATTATAAAATATATTTATATTTAGTTTAAAACAAAAACTAGCTTACAGTTGGTGGTTTCCAGTGGAACTTTCATCAAATGAATCTTTAAATATAAATAGTTGTATTTAAAACTAAAATTCACAATTAATGACTGAAGAAGATACATTTTACAGTAAAGAAATTATTCGAATTAAAAGTATCAGATATTTAGACGAGCAAAACTTACCCATTAAAATATTCTGCTTTAACTTGGAACAAATAAAAACTTTTAAATCTAAATTTTCAAGCTGAAAATCCGAAACAAAACTTTATTTGATTATCAACTTTGATAAAAATAAATGTCGCTAAATAAATCCAAACTAAAATCCTTTGATCAAACAAATTTATATAAACATTTAAAAAAAAATGAACCTGCAAAGTTAAGTGTTTTATAAATGCTAAGCCGTCATGAGATGAAGTAGTTTGGAACTAAACTTCTCATATAGGTCTTATTTAATTATTCCATCCACCTAAATTTTTACTTTTCTCGCGCAACCTTTTATAGTTTAAAAAGAAATACTTTTGTGGGAAAAAGTTTTTATCAAAATCTTTAGATACCAATTTGATGCCAGCATGTTTGATAAATGTTTATCTATAGCAATCAAATTATGATCTAAATGATCTAAGAAAGATTAAAAATTCTTTTTGCATTAAATTTTTTTTTTCTTACAAGATTAGGTCTCATTTTGATACTGTGGGAAATTTTTAAAGCATGTAAGTCAGGTTACTAATACGAACAAAAAATCGCCAGCACTTGTTGCAGATATTATTGCAAAAATTTTGATTTATCTCAATTTTTCAACGTTTATTGAACGAAAAACAAATCAAGAAAAGCCTTGAATAATACTGCTACTGCCTCTGCGATTAGTTTAGTAGCTAGATACTTTTTTTATAATTCCTTTCAATGACAGCTTTTTTACATCAGTATATTTTTTTGTAGTTACAAACTCAAGAAGTAACCCTAACTAAAATTATACTTTTTTACAGCATTTTAGTTAAAATGAACGATTCAGCTTTTCTAGTTAAAAGTAGGTTTCTTATTTACCAATTTAATCACTCTGTAGGATAATGTTCTTAGTGAAAATACACACAACATTTATATAGCAAAAAATCATAGATAACTTTGTGATAGTTTCTTTATGCTTTTACACAAAATAATATAACGCTTGTTTTGGGTTAAGTTTGCAGTAGAGCAACTCAATTTAAAACGTAGAAGGAAGGTTGTTGAATGCTTTTCATATTTATTCACTACAATAAGTTAAATGACCTCTTTGTTGGTGTCAACCTTGGTTGTAAATAAAATGTCAGGATAGTTTATTGATATAAGAAATAGTTTGAAAGATAAAAACAACTTTTAAAAAAATATTGCAAAAAATCTAGAAAGTTAGTTTAGTACATAATAAAATCATTTGATGTTGATGACACTTTGAGATGTTGGTGCCACAAAGTCTACAATTTAACCAATGATAACATATAGATTGTGTTTAAGATAAATTTCTTCAAAATTTTCTGCAGGTTTTCTACTTCATATTGGGCAAGCCTTTTGTTTATTTATAGTACTGAAAAGTAGTAATATATTCTGTAGTAGATTTTAATATTTTTTATAAATTTCACCTCTAAAATAATTTAAAAAATTATAGAAATATCTTCTAGTGGAAGCAGTCACTCTGTTTATGATATTTATTTACCTTAAAAGGTATAATTAAAAATTCAAACAATTTAGACTTTCAAGAAAAAATGAAAACTATTCTTTAATAGTTGATATAAATTACAATCAAATTAAAAAATCTTTGTTAGAATAAATATATTTTTTGTATTTCTAATAAATTAATAACCTTTCTATGACTTTGAAATTACATCTTAGAAAGCCTATATCACCTGGTACATAAATCAGAACGAATGGTTTCTCATACCGCACAATTAGTACTTGGAACCAGTTGCCATCAGACATTGTCAAGTCAGAATCACTAGCCTTGTTCAAAAGGAAGTTGAACCGTTATAACATTGCCAACATTGTCATTTCTAAATTGTGATTTTCCCCTTTTTTTTATTATTAACATTCTATGTAATTGTTCACTGCTATATGCTTTGAGGGCTACAGAAATGCCATGTGTTACATCTTTTGCTTTCTATATTTCGGACTAAATAGATGTTATTTGTGAGAATGTGTGTTAGCGAGAGGTGCTGCCTTCAGGTACCCACCACCGTATTTATTGTAATAAATAACTATAAGTTAGCTGGAGTTAGTCAAGTCCTGTCATAATACTAAACAATTAGAAAAAGTTGTTGCTAGGTTTATGACTTAGCTGGTCCATTAAAACTGATCATAACAACGTTTCATTCATAATTTTTCTCATGCTCAACCAATAAATACGGTGCATAGTTCTAAAGAGCAATTCAAACTTCTAATGGGCATGTTATAGAAGAACTCTTCAATATCCGGTGAAAAGAAACAATAATTATCATCTGCAATTTCCTTTTTGTGAAAATTGAGCAAATTCTTCAAATAATCATTATTCTTAAAAAGAGCAGAAAATTTTTGAAAACTACTAAAAATATTTCTAGTGATAGCTAATTTTTTTCTTTTTCAAATCGAATTTTAAGGTTTAATTTGAAATTCACCTTTTGTACTTTTTATTTATTATGTTCTCCTAAATATACAGAAAAGTTATATATGAGAAATACAAGTAAAAAAGTATATGTCTAACTGCAATTTTATAATTTGAAGGTTTATTATACCAGCTACTGAAGAAATGTTCTATATTTTTCTCAGAAACTTAAATTCTTATAACTTTTAGATATATCTTTTATGGGAAATAAATATATTATAAACAATAGTGACTTGTCCTGTTAGAAGATATTTAAAAAAATTTTGTGAGCCGTTTTGAAAATGAAATTTGTAAAAAATGTTAAATCTACTTGAGAATATATTTCTACTTTTCAGTACGATAAATAAACAAAGTTCTTACTTACTATAAAGTACAAGAACCGTAAAAATATTTGCTAAAATTTATCTTAAACCCAATCTATATGTTATCATTGGTAAATTTGTAGACTTTGTGGCACCAACATTTCAAAGTGTCATCAACATCAAATGATTTTATCATGTAGTGAACTAACTTTCTAGATTTTTTGCAATATATTTTTAAAGGTTGTTTTTATCTTTTACAACCAAGGTCGATACCAACAAAGGATTGATTATAATAGAGAGAATATTTACTTCTTGTAGTGTGCAAATCTGTAAAGCATCCAACAAACTTTTACATTTTAAATTGAGTTGCTCTACTGCAAACTTAACCCAAAACAAGCGCTATATTATTTCGTGTAAAAGCATAAAGAAACTATCAAAAAGTTATCTATGTTTATTTGCACTATAAATGTTGTCTGCATTTTCACAAAAAAAAACATTTTTTTTGCAGAGTGAATAAATAGGTAAATAGGAAACCTACTTTTAACTTGGAAAGCTGAATCGTTCATTTTAACTAAAATGCTGTTACAAAATTATTCTTTTAGTTAGGGTTACTTCATGAGATTGTAATTGTAAAGAATATACTGATGTAAAAAAGGTGTCATTGTACTTTGAAAGGAGTTGTAAACAAGTTAATTGTAAGTTAGACTAATAACAGAGGCAGTAAAAAAAGTATTTTTCAATGCTTTTCTTGATTTGTTGTTCCATCACCAAACTTTGAAAGATTGAGATAACTCAAAATTGCTGCAATAATATCTGCAACATTCTTGGTGAATTTTTTGTTTGTATTAGCAATTTGACCACACATATGCTTTAAAATTTTCCCACAAAACTTTACGTATCGAAAAGAGATCGAATCTTGCGAGAAATTAACGATTTGATGGTCAGAGAATTCTTATCTTTCTGATATCATTTAGATTTTAATTTGACATTTATCGCTGAATAAACATCAAACGTGGTGCCATCAAATTGGTATCTGAAGATATTGACAGCGGCTTTTTCCTCACGAAAGTATTTCGTTTTAAGCTATGAAAAGCTGCGTGAGAAACTAAACGTGAATTAGCTGGAATCTGTAACATAAACGGTATATGGGAAGTTTACTTTCAAACTGCTTCATCTCAAGACGGTTTAGCATTTATCAAATAGTTAATTTTACTTATTCAGTTTTAAATTGTTTATATCAGTTTTTTTTATCAAAGAATTTCTGTTTTGAATTTTAGTGACATTTATGTTTATCAAAGTTGATAATAAACAAGAACCTTCTGCTTCAGATATTAAGCAAAACATTTTAATTAAAAGTTTTTTGTTTGATTGAAGTTGACAGAGAATATTTTTAATGGGTAAGTTTTGTTAGTCTAAATATCTTATAGTTTTAATTCTAATAATTATTCCTTAATGTAAAAGTCTATATTTTTTGGTCATGAAATGTGAAATCTAGTTGTAAAAACAACTATTTTTATTTTAAAGATTCATTTGATGAAAGTTCAATTGGAAACCACCAACTGTAAGCTAGTTTTTGTTATAAACTAAATTTGAATGTCTTTTATAACAGAACTAGTATAGCTTAAATTGTATTTGAAATTCTAATCCGTTTTATATTTTGTTGTAATGATCTAAGATGTTGAGAGATAAATAATAACAAAATTTGTTTTAAGAAGGTACTGCAATTATTTATATTAAGCCGCCATACATTTTTTATAGTACTTGTTAAATTGTTGTTTATGTTTTCTAATAAGATTGATTTGAGAAATAATTGTTTTAATTAATTTTTCTGCAAAATTATCTGAAAGTATTTTGATGAAATAGTGTTGTTATAAATTTATTATATTTAGAAAATCAAAATAAATCATCAACTAAGCTTTTCACATTTGAAAACTTGCACACTATTAACTGCAGCCGAAACGTAACAATGCCCTAAGCTATGTTATCGACTAATGGCGGTTCTGCTATTTGTAACACTTTTATCATAAATTATATTTTCCTTAAAAAAATGTTAATTTCATTGTCATTATTTCATTATTGAATTATTTTATTTTGTAGAACATCTTGTGTGGTTGATTCAATTCTGAAACCATCTCTTGCTCGACATAATAATCAAATGCCAAGTATGCCGTATCAACAACAATGTACAACAAAGATGGAACCTGTCTGTGAAAATGGATTTCAAAAGCAGCAATGGGGTTTTATAGAAGATATTAGTAGGTCTACTGAGCAACATCAGTGGCAAACCTTTCAAGAAAACATGCAACCTGAAAACCCTGTTGTAACTCAGCCACTACTAAATCATAACAATCTTCAGCAAAATAATAGCTTCATTGAAATGCCAGTGAACCAAGAGTTTTGTTCCGATGGACAATCGGTACTCGAAGCACAGATGTATGGACAATCAGTGACCCAAACACAGACTGAACAAGTAACTCAACAAGGTTCTGTCAGCTGTTTGCAGCAAGTTCAACCTACTTATTTTACTTCTGAACAATCTGAACAAGGAAAGTTCTACAGGCATAATTTTCCTCACATGAGCCAAGAAAAGGATCTTCAAAATTTTACCGGTCATCAGCAAGTTGTATCAGAACTACAACTCAACCCAACAGATCATTATCATCAACCAAACACTCCACAAGGATTTCAACAAGCCTTTTTCCCGCATTCCTATTACAATCAACATCAAAACCCTCACTTTTATCATCAAAATCAACATGCTGCATTCAATCAACAAAATCAATTTGTTACTTATCAGCAACAGCAATCGGCTGCTCACAACTCTACTTACTCAGCTACAATTCCAAGCAACAATCAAATATTAGCAAATCAGCAAGATTACATTTATGGTTGCAATGTGGAAAACTATTCTCAAAACCAAACGTTTGTAAATTTAATTGAAATTTCTTTAATATTATAATACTTTAAGTAATTGTTCAGAATGGTTTTAATGTTGCTGGTTAGGATCTAAAGATTTACTTGACTATTATTTTTTATCTTTCTGACCTATGAAAGATCTTACCCAAAGATAAAGATCAATAATTGTTTTTTTTTATTCTCTATTGTTTTTACATGAAATATCATAACTTACTTTTATACATCAAAAAAGTAAAACTTAAATATATTATAATTTAGTTCAAAACTAATTAAACAGAAATATATTTATTTTCTATGTTTATTCAAGTTTCAATTAAAACATTTATCCCAAATTTTATTCAAGGAATAACTTTGTGGACGAAATGAATAATAAGGCTAAGCATAGAGATGTTTTGAAGAAGTTGAGATCATTTATACTTTCTCGAATGCAAAAAAGGTTTGTAGTACCTCTCTTGTAAATATATCAAAATCATTTTGAGTGTATCTAATTGAAACTATTAAAACTGTTTAATTGTATCCATTTTTATTGAAATATTATCATGGTAATAATTTATTGCAATAACTAAAACTGTGATTATCAAACAGAGCAGAAATAGCTGCTAACCAAGAACGAAACCAGTCAACTTTAGGATTAATTATGGCTGAGGTCCATATAAAAAAAGGGAACCTCGGTATGTCTAGTTTTAAGAGAAATATTTGGTTCAATGTTTCACTGTTGCTAATTTTCTTTTTTTATGAGTAACTTTTGATTTTTTTACAGATAAATGTGCTTCCAGGTTTTCAAGGAGTTTCTAGCATTTTGAGCCGATTGAATATCTTAACATGAGGCAAATGACTATCATTTACTGTAATGATTTAATAATTTTGATTCTCAAACATTTGTAGGGCAACTGGTTTAATTATCTATCGATTGAATTAAAATTGTCTTTCTTTATCTTTTATAATCATTTGATACTCATAATTTTGCTGAAGATTTATTTTACGGCCAATTTTGAAACTTTTTTATCAAGTATGTGATGGGTTTGATAAAAGTATCCTTTTATAAATTCAGTTTTGAATAAAATGAGAAGCAACTTCATAAATTTGGTCTTCTGCTGGAAGATTAAAAATCTTTAAATATCAGTCCAACACAAACTTTGACATTTTTTATTGAGAAATTTGCTAATAATATCTGATATCGAATAATAACTCTCTCTTGTTTAGTATCTTATTTATGTGTTTCTATATATCAAACTTAAAGTTTTTTTAGTATTTGAAGTGTATGTGTTCATTCATGTTTACTTGTAAAATAATAAATTCATTTTGTAAAATAGTTGTTGTAATTAGCAAATTAAAGTTAATTTGAACTTGCAGAATATTTTTTTTCAAATTTAAGTTTTCTAAATTATTTACAAGAACTAGCTTTTGATTAAGTCTTTGTATTCACGTATAAATGAAAGTAGTTAATGTATACTGATAATAATTCTTAAGAATAGTTATACCGCAAACTTTAATTGCAAAAGAAAGCTTTCATTAAGTTTGAAATTATGCACAGAGTTGAAACAATTGATCAAAACTGAAGAAAGTAAAACCGAATTTTCAGAAATATCTTTCAGTTGGATACCTCCTTTTTCAAAATAAGTTGTCAGAAGAAAGTTCAGATAAAAGTAAAAGTCAATTTTTATCTTCAACTTTGTATATTTATATCAAAGGATGAAGCATTCGGCATTTAATCATGTTGAAAGTAAAAACTTCAAACCTTTACAGACTTAGTGGCACCTTTAGATGAAAGTAATAAATTCACATGTTTTTAAACTGTCTGACAGCAGGTCGTGACGCTACTTATTAAATTAACATGGTTGTGAGATTGCATCTATTAAGGGCGTTGTCAATATACTGGTTTACCTCAAAGATGTTCTGTTAAAATACTTTAGACCAGCTCAGCTAGCATCATCATACAATTCATATGTTCTGGCTGGTAGTTCAATAAATACACTGCATAGTTCTCTACAGCATTTCGTCCTTTATATAGTCTGGTTACATGCTTGGTATGCATCAATCGATGTGAAATTTCACTAAAAGCTGGTTATCTAAAAAAGATATCACAAAAGTATAATTGCTTATATTGTTTCAGCAGGTTTTTGAAAACTTTTTTAATGTTTAATTGACAACGAGAAATAATATTGCTCTCATAAAATTGAAACATGAAGTTCTTTAGTCATATATTAAACTTTTATGAACTGTTCAACTGGTAATTACCGTTACATCACAAAGTTTGAGTTATTCACAACCAAGAAAAACAGACTTTCCAACATCTGAAAAATGTATGGTTTTTCTAAAATAAATTGGAAGAAAAGGTTTGAAAATAATTTCATTTTCTACTTTGTAAACTTAGTCAAAAGAACCAGCCGTTTCATAGATCACCAAACTCATAACTAACAAGATAAACATTTTATCATTGAAAGACTTTAGTAAGAGAAAATTTTAATCAAATTTTTTAAATTACTAACCTCTGTTATTAAGATTTCCAACATTTTGTTATAAAAAATTGAGAATGTAATATCTCCAGCTTCTATTGTTGTTGTTAAACTTTAGTTAAGCAATCATAACAATCAGGAACGTTCTGATTGTGTTTTTATAGTTAGCAATAATTAGTGAAAATAATTCAATTTATTTCTAATCTTAAAGATGCGCTGGATCAATACGAGCCGAACCTGCTTCCTGATTACGTCATCAATCAATTGATGCCTGTTGTAGCTCAAGTGAGATGAGGATCACATCAGGATCAGATGTTAATTTTTGTGTTTTTTTAGTGTTACAGAATAAATCAAGTTAGCGTCGGAAGATTTTCCTATTTCTGCCTAGTCTCATTACATGGAATAAATGAAAAAGAAGAAATAGCTTCAAAAATCCATTACCTTCTTTCAGCCAAAGTTTGTGTCTTCCAAATCTTCATTACTCCCTGGTCTTAATCACTTTGTCGCTTGTTAGATAAAACTTGTTCAAGATTACATGAAAAGTTAATCACTTCATGCAATCGCCAAAGATTCAGGTTTCATCTTCATCAGCAGATCTACAACCAGTTCAAAGAAAAAGTGGTTTGCTGATGACGTCACTGATCTTAAATCATTGCTGATGAAGTGATCTAGTACAAATGTAAAGGTGGTTGAAAGAATTGCCAAGCAATTATCTTTAGGATTAGAAAACGATCCTGTTCAAGAAAAACCTCTTCTCTAAGACCTGAAGAACTAACAAGATAAACATTTTATCATTGAACGACTTTAGTTAGAGAAAATTTTTAATTAAAGTTTCTAAATTTCTCGCCACTGTTATTAAGATTTCCAACATTTTGTTGTAAAAAATTTAGAAAAAATATTATCACGCTTCTATTGTTGTTGTTAAACTTTATGCTAAGCAATATTCCACATGAATCTTTTTTATTTCTAATTAAATAAAAATATAAGTTTTATTGTTGGTCAAATTACATTTTCAAATTGTTGGTAGATAAAATAATTTGATAAGATCCATATATTTATTATATAAAATAAGATAGTTTCATTTATATATCATTTAGACACTTCAGTTTAATTTGATCTATAAGTTTTAACCTGATTTGTTTTACAGTGTGAAGGTATTTCAATCCATGTCGGACAAGCCGGTGTCCGAATCGGGAACGCGTGTTGGGAGCTTTACTGTCAAACACGGCGTTCAGCCTAATGGCTAGATGCCAAGTGATAAAAGCATCGGAGGTGGAGATGACTTGTTTAATACTTTCTTCAGTGAAACTGGTGCCGGAAAGCATGTACCAAAATCAAAACCAAACGAATCATTCAGGTAAACAAATGATGAATTGACGTTGGTTCAAATTGGACTAATCTTTGTCTATCTAGTTTGTAGATTGGTGTCCAACTGGATTCAAAGTTGGAATCAACTACCAACCACCAACTGTGGTTCCTGGTGGTGATCTGGCTAAAGTTCAGCTAGCTGTTTGTATGTTGAGCAACACAACAGCTATTGCTGAAGCTTGGGCCCGTCTCGATCATAAGTTTAATCTGATGTACGCCAAGCGAGCTTTTGTTCACTGGTATGTCGGTGAAGGAATGGAAGAAGGAGAATTCTCAGAAGCTCGTGAAGATTTGGCTGCTCTTGAGAAAGATTATGAGGAAGTTGGCCTCGATTCTGTGGAGGATGAAGATGAAGGCGAAGAATATTAACTTTTTATCACTATTTAATCGCTGGACACCCCGTTAGATTGTTAGAATCATGATGAATATTTTCTTGCAATAAATATTTACTTGATACAGAGCTTGTCGATTTATTTGTAATTTTCATCAAGATTAGACATCAGAAAACTTTTGGCTTTAAACTAACTGAAATGCTGAAAATGAAAATAGTATTTGATCAAAAGTATGATTAAAAGTTTATACTGGATACATCTCAGTTATCCTATAAAAGCGAATGATATAAAAGTGAAGATATAACAATCTGGATTGTTCTGTTTGTGCTTTTAAGGTGATCATCATTGATAGCATCTGTCAAAAATACAGGGATACCGAAAAACAATCGCATCTAAGTCTTATCCTATCAGGCACACGTACAGATCATTTTGAAAAGATATGAGCCTTTTTCCCAACTGTAACAACTTTGTATTTGCTTTCACCACTATCAACGCTATCAACCAGGACAAACGTTACAAACCGTTTTTGTTCAATTTACATTTAAGCTTAACTACTGTTACTCAATATGAGCACCTAGTTGAAAATCAAAAAATTCAAAGGAAATAATTCAGCAAATTATTGACGAGATGAAAACAAACAGATTTTTAAGACTCGAACACAAGATCAGAATTTTTCATTAAATCCAAATGATCTATTAAAGATTTTTTGTTGTAACTAACTTCTCACAACATAGGAAAAAATAATAAACTTCACTAAATCACAAGCAATGTGTAAATGAATTATTTCTGAAAATAGGTGATACTTGTATTATAAATAAGTTTGCAAAATAACTGTTAAAGTATCTTTATCTTTTTTTTTTAACTTTTTATAATATTTAAAAATGCTTTAAGAACATTAAAAGACTATTCTGTATTTAAACTAGCCTATAAAATCTAGACAAAAACAAATAAAACTTGAAATATTCGACTATAGCTGCTAGATAGAAAGATTGAAGCAAAAAGTTTTCAAAAACTTGTTTTAATTCGAACAAAATAATTAAACATCAAATATAAGAGGCGAAATTTAACCATAGATAAAAAAAAATTTCTGGTAGTAAGAATAATTAACAAACTCACAAACTTATCTCACAGACATCAAACATTTCTTTATCAGAAGTAAAATTTTATTTTATTATTTTTAAAGCTATTTATTTAAGCTTACATCCAAACAGCAATATCGTCTTTTGTTCTTGCTCATATACCTTTGAAGTTTAGCCTATAAATTTTTAAGAGTTATCATTCTACAATAAAATTTAAACGAAATTTATAAGTTTAATTAAAAAAGACATTCATCAAATGAACTAAACTGTCCTAATGTAAGGTTTTGGTGCTTTACTGATACTTTTGCAATTCTTATTTCTGACTTCTTTTTCGCATTAATCTTTATTTAACTTGCAGACATCACCATTTTTAATGCAAGAAAACAACATTTTGGTTATTTCTGTGGCTGTATTCAAAATAGATTTCATCTTTTGAAAGCCTGAAACATCTTCACACAATAGTTTTATATCAAGTAGGTGGTCCAACAAGCTCTCATAAACAATAGTGGACATTTCATCTTGATTGGAATATTTTGTTTTCTCTGAAACGTCAGATGCAATCTTGTTTGGCTGATCAGAAAAATTGAAACTTGTATAAGCTTCTTCAGACAGGTAAGGATCAGGTTGGAGGTAGATAGATTCGTTTCTGGTCTTTGAAACCTTTACATTGTTAGCTAACGACACCAACGTGATAAAACTATACAAAACAGGTACAATTAAATTGTTAAAATAAATTTCATCAAATTCTGGTTGTTCTTTATCCAGAAGCAAACTTATTTGTAGGTATACTGAGGCAAATGTTTGCTCAAAAACATACATTTCTCCATCTATCGAAGACTGAATGTATAACCTCAAATCGCAGAAGCTTACAAAAGCAATCACTCTCATTATTTCTCGGTGATACTCAAGATAAGCAGAATCTTTAGGCAACAGATTGTTAGATGATTGCACAAGAGCGCAACAAAAGCCATTTAAAAACGATAAATATCCTTGAAAATTTTGAAAATTAGTATTTGTTAATAATTCAGCTTTCTTAGTTCTACCAGATAGCAAAGACATTCTGGTGATCAAATCAATAAGTCTTGCGGTTTGTTTGTAAATATTAGTTTCGTACCTTTTGCCGAATACATCCAAAATCTGCACTAGAAAAAATAAAAACGTAGATACTTTGTATTTCATTATGGTTTTAGTTTGATCCAATTTTTCAGCAATAAACATACAATGCTTTAATAATTCTAAGGCAACAAAATGGCTTTCTACAGATTTGTTCTTTTTCAAAGAAATTTTCGTTCCAATTTGATAGAATATTTTAAGTATAGTAAGATCACATGAGTTATTGTTGGCTTTAAAATCTTTCAATTTGTAGAGTTTCACTAATCCACTTTCTTTGCAAATCCAGTAAACGAATCCTGCTGACAAAATATTATCTTTCACAAGTAAATCATAAAAACAATCAAATCCATCAACAGAAATTTCTTTATCTTGGTACTTAGAGTGAAGTTCTATGATCTCATTTCCTGTCGGGTCTGTAAACATGTAATCAAATAGACTACCTTGCAAAATGAAAGACGTCTTTCCTCCAACGTCTAAGACATTCACACAATCAGAATATCTATTCATTTCAAAATTGTTCATTATCTTGCTGATTAACCTACAAGAACAGGATCTGCTAAAAAGAAGTCTATAGTTAAATGAAGGTTATACTTAAATATTATATTAGATAAAAAGTATCATCAAATAGTACATTTACTAATTTCAAAATGTCCTGAGAATATCCTAACTTACAACTTTCAACAGAAATTAAGATTTAAGTTCTAAGAAGTACCTTCATTAACTCAAATTCTGAATCAAATCTCTGAAATTACATCAAATAATAAGAATATACTAACCACAAAACTAGCAAACAAACATTTAAGTAAGAAATAGAACTATCCTTACACGAAGTCCTTAGCACATCTGCCCTCATCTTTGGGTTGTTCTTATATTTGAGCTCACAAATGTAAAGCAAATCAATCGAAATAACAATCATTGAAAACAGTTTTGTTATTCAATTGACCTCTTTGTTCAAGCTGTAATCATTTCAGTATTATATTTTCAATTTAGCAACTAAAAAAAAAAAAGTTTTATTTTTAACAATTTTGTAAAATCTTTTTTGGTGATTTCTCTGCTTTTTTTGTTTATGTAATTTCATATTTTACATAATTTACAGTAAACTTTATGGGTATACTTAAAATTTGGCACAAAGCTAAAAATAATTCTGTGCAAGTTATAAAAGCTCACAACAGCTTTTTTTGAATTTGCCTTGTTACTTACTGTAAGAAGCAAAAAATAAATTTATGCTTGGTAACGAAAAACAAAACTTTTATAAAATAAGCATCTAAGGGAAAGATTTTTATGAGAATTCTCCTCTACGTTTAAACAAAATTGACTTTCCTTAGTTTTTATCAGTAATTTAAACTCTGTGCACAATTTCAAAAGTTAATGAAAGCTTTATTTTGTAATTAAGTTTTGTGGTTTAGCTATTCAGTAGACTTATTATCAGTATATATTTACTGCCTTAATATATACGTGAATGCAACTTGAGACTTGATGAAAAGCTAGTTCTTGTAAATAATTTCTGCTTCTTGTATGTTCCAAATGCTTTCTACAAATTTTGAGTATTAGATGATTATAAAAGATAAAGAAAAACAGTGTATATTCTGTCTATGGAAAATTCTGGCTCTTTACTTGTAGTAGTTGCCCTACAAAATCTTGAGACTCCAAACTATTAAATCATTACAGTAAATGATAGTCATTTGAGTGTTTTTAGATACTCAATTGACTCAAATTACTAGAAACTCCGTGAAAGTGGCCTGGAAGCAAAATTATCTGTGAAAGAATTAAAAGTTACTCATACAATAAAGAAATTAGCAACAGTGAAACATTGAAGAAAATATTTCACCTAAAATGATAAATCTGTCGTTAGAATCATTTTTTGTATATTTCAAAAGTTTTCTGGAATTTTAAAACTCATGATTTCTTATTTGAAGAATTTGTTCAACATCCACAAAAAAAATTGCAAATGATAAAATTATGAAATTCCCAAAAACAATCTGTGCTTTACCTTTAGTACTACAACATGAAGGAATATTTGGGTTCAGGTTGTCATGAATAGAAAGCATCATAACTAATTCTCCAAAAAAATTTTCAAAAGAGGGTCTTGTTAAATTAGTTAAACAAGCTTTGGAATAGTGCGTATAAATGCGCCTGTAATAATAAATAATAAGTAAGCTCGTCAGGAAGCTTTCAAACCTTGTTTAGTAGAAACATTAAAAGTGAATATGATTGTATCTTAGCTGTCATATGGTTAAAACAAAAATTTTCACCGGATATTAAAGAGTTCGTCTATAACATGCCCATTAGAAGTTTGAATTGCTCTTTAGAACTATGCACCGTATTTATTGCTTGAGCGTCAGAAATATTATGAACGAAACGTTGTTATGATCAGTGTTAATGGACCAGTTAAATTATAAGCTTAGTAACAAAACTTTTAAAAGCGTTTCAGTATTGTGATATAGCTTTACTAACTCTAGATAACATATAAGACTGAAAACATTTCTTGTGTGCTCACCCAATAGCATAAGAGCTTTCCAATTAGAATATTTACAACCTCAACTTAAATTACGATTAGAATTATTTACATTTGTAAGATCTTTGAAATATATCCAGAAAACAAAATTTGATTTTCTTGATGAACTATTACTGATATTCAAAAGTTTTGGTTGAACTTTTTCAGGAATATTATTCTGTATGTTATCAATTTTATATAGTTTATATTTAAAACTGATTTGTTTGATAGTGTCATAGAGAATATTTTTAAAATGAAATTAAATTTTTTGTACTCATACTTTACAAAATCGATCCAAATATTTACAAATAATAGTCCACATAACCAGTTCAACAAAGTAAAAATTTAGTGATTGTCAATCGTAACCATGGATAAGCTTAGTCATTCCTAAATAAGATGTTTTATAATGTAAAAAGTCAGTTCGGCTGTTATAAGAGCCTTAAGGTTATATTCAAACATAAAATATCGTAATTCTTAAATAGCCTAAAGTCTTGCTGCTACTGTAATTTCAATTCGTCTTTAATACATAACCTTTGGTCGATGTCACACAGAGATATTTGACTTTTGATATCATTATGAGTAGTTTCAATTCTGAGTGGTCAAAATAACTTATATAAAAATGGATTTGTGGAGCTAAAAGGTTTTCCTTGAATAAAATTAAGAAAAACCAAAAAAAAACGTTCGATTGGGTCTTACAAAAAATGTTGTTTTAATAATAATAGGTTTTGATAATAATGACACTATTAATTTTCACGCTAAACTTTTACATTTTCATTTACCAATTCCTTTTTCAAGAAAGCAAAAGTTATTTCTGTTTTAAAGAAAGCTTAACTTTTTCACAAATTCCAAATTACTTATGCAAAATGAAAGCTACATTTGAAAACTCATTCAATTTTTTTACAAAAATAAATGAACTTTTACATTCTTTAGTATAAAGGTTGAATTGGAATGATTTATTTGCTATTTTAACTCTAGTAGTTTAAGAACATAATTTTTGTTTTCGAGTTTTTACTTAAAGATTAATTGAGGATAAAAACATATACATAAATTTTATGAAATAGTTAGAAATACTACGAGACAAAAGAATAATTTTGGTAAAACTTCGAAATTAATCTTAAGTTTTAACTTTTACTAATTAAACCAAGTTGTTTTAATAGGTAAGTTCTCTGCCAGGTTTTCCATTTTATCTTCGGAAAAATTTCACAAAACTAATGAAGAAATATTAGCTATCATTGTTATTTATTTTTGTTATTAATATGAAGAAATTTTACTTACAGTAACAGCAAACTGAGTTAAAATTACATTTGATTTAAGAAGTAAAATAACATGAACGAGTCCTCTTAATCTTTGAAAGAGTCATTCTCAATCTTCAAAGCCTTCATACATATCACTAAGCTTTGAAAATGAGATACGTTTCTAATCTACAAGTTTTGTATTTCAAGATCAAGTATAACTTTTTTATTTTGCTTCTTGCAGAAAGTAACAAGCCAAAACCACAAAAGCTGAAAAAATCTTTTACAATTTCAGAATATTAGTTTTAGGTTTGTGCCAAGTTATCAGGATAGCAATAAGTTTTTATGTAATATCAGTAAAATATAGATTTATACAAAACAAAAAAGTAGTGAAGTCATTTACAAAGATTTTACAAAATTGTTAACTGTAAAACTTTCTTTTTTCAGTTGGTAAATTGAAAATATATTACTGAAATGAAAGTTTGAACAAACTGATTAAATAGTTTAAAAAAATGTTTTCAATGATTGTTATTTCGATTGATTTGCTTTACATTTGCAAGAACTCAAATATAATACCAAGCCGAACATGTTTACTTCATTTTCACTTCAAGTGTTGAAGATTTCTTTAGTATATTGAAAATTCTATTTCTTACTTAAATGTTTGTTTGCTAGTTTTGTACTGAATATGTTCTAATTATTTGATGTGATTTCATAATTTTGATTTAGAGTTTGAGTTAATCAAGGTACTACTACTTATTTGCTAAATTTTAATCTTAATTTCTCTTATAAATTGTAAGTTACGATATTCTCAGAACATTTTGAAATTAGTAAATATACTATGTAATGATACCTTTTATCTAATAAAATTTATAACTATAGCCTTATTTTTAGCAGATCCGGATTTTGTAGAATAATCATCAAGATAATGAACAATCTTGAAATGAATAAATATTCTGAATTTGTGAAAGTTGTAGAATCTACAGGAAAGACGTGTTTCATATTGCAAGGAAGTCTATTTGATTACATTTTTACAAGACCGACAGGAAATAAGCTCTTACAAATTCAATCTGTTTTTAAAAAAGAATTTGATTGTGATCCTGATTTACTTGTGAAAGATAATATTTTGTCACCAGGACTAGTTTACTGGATTCACAAAGAAAGTGGATTAGTGAAACTTTACAAATTGAAAAATTTTAAAGCCAACGATAACTCACGTGATCTTACTATACTTAGAATATTTTATCGAATTGGAACGAAATTTTCTTTGAAAAAGAACAAATCTGTAGAAAGCCATTTTGTTGCCTCAGAATTATTAAAACATTGTTTGTTGATTGCTGAAAAGCTGGAGTTAACTAAAACCATAATGAAATACAAAGCATTTACGTTTTTATTTTTTCTAGTGCAGACTTTGGATGTATTCGGAAATAAGTACAAAAGTAATATCCACAAAAAAAACCAAGAACTTATTGATTTGATCACCAGATTGTCTTTGCTATCTGGCAGAACTAAGAAAGCTGAAATATCAACAAATACAAATGATCACAAGTTTCAAGAATATTTATCATTTTTGGATGTCTTTTGCTACTCACTTGTGGATTCAAGCGATAATCTAATTTATAACGACCCAATTGGTTTAGAGTATTACCGGGAAATAATGAGAGTGATTGCTTTTGTAAGCATATGCGATTTAATGTTCTTCATTCAATCTTTGATAGAAGGACGGTTGTATGTTTTTGGGCAAACATTTGCCTCATATATCCTACAAACAAATTTACAAAAAGTTAAAGAAGATCCAAATTGTGCTAAAGTTTTTTTAAGCAATTCACTAAAAACCATTTTGTGTAGTTTTAACTTATAGATATTGTTAGTTTGCAATATGAAATTTTCAAAAAAAGGCGAGCAATCTATACGCCTCCAACCTGATCTCTACCTGTGTCAAGAAGTTTATACAAGTTTCAGTTTTTCTAGCCAGCTGAGCAAAATTAAATTTGATTTTTCAGATAAACTGAAATATTTTTTGAGTGGTGTGAAGAATACAGAAGACAAAAAAGTAAGAAATAAAGATTGTAACCGAGCTAGATTGGAGAATGAAGCTATAATGGATGATATACTTTGTATAAAACAAGTTTTTGGAGATATTTCAGATTGTCAAAAGATGAAATCTATTTTGACTACAGTCACAGAAATAGTCTCTTCTCTTTTATCCTGAAAAAATTATTTTCATGTAGATTGATAACTCCTAAAAAGTTAAAAGCTAAATGTCAAAGACATAAACCACTTTAGATAATGTTTGTCTGATTTTAAAATACATTTTTAAATTGATAAAATAAAATTTTACGTTTAATAAAGTAATGTTTGATTACTTAGATATTTGTTTGTGCGTTTCTCAATTATTCTTACTACCAGAATTATTTATTGTTTGTGATCTAAGTTTAAGTTTCGCCTCTTATATTTTGATGCTAGTTTTTTCTGCTTGAATTAAAATAAAATGAGGAAAACTTTATGCTTTAGTTATTTGTTCTTTCAAGAAACTATAATTTAGTCTTTCAAGTTTTATTTGTATTAACCTAGCTTTTATAGGTTAACTTAAAGATTGAATATTCATTTAATTTTTGTAAAGCATTGTATGAGTCATAACAAGTTAAAAAATGATAAAAATACGTTAACGCTGATTATGCAAACTGATTTATACTACAAGTAGCTTGTATAATATTAATTAAGTAATTTATACAATTCATATGATTCAGTAAAGTTTATTATTTGTTATTATGTTAAGAGAAGTTAAAACAAAAAATCATTTTTAGATCATTTGGATTCTATGTAAAATTCTTATCTTGTGTCCGGGTCATAAAAATCTGTTTGTTTTGATCTCGTCGATAATTTGCTTATTTATTTCCTTTGAATTCTTTGATTTTCATTTAGGTGCTCATATTGAGTAACAATAGTTAAGCTTAAATGTAAATTAGACAAAAACGGTTTGTAACGTTTGTACTGGTTGATAGCTGTAGCCTACTATAAGGTCGATGGCAAAACTGAGCTGATTATTTTTCGGTGTGAATTAAATAGCAAAAAAGTTTTCAAAATCTGCTATGACAATATAAGCAATTATACTTTTGTGATAGCTTGTTTAGGTAACCAAGTTTTAGTGAAATTTCACATCGATTGATGTATAACACGCATGGAACCAAGCTACTTAAAGGTCGGAAATGCTGTAGAGAACAATGCTGTGTATTTATTGAATGATCAGTCAAAACTTATGAATAATATGATGGTGGTAGCTGAGCTGGTCTTAAGTATTTTAACTGAACATCTGTTATTTAAATTAGTATATTGACAGCACTCTTAATAGATATGCTATCACAACCAAGCTAGTTTAGTAAGTGGCATCTATTTAGCGGTAGTCAGACAGTTAAGAAATATCTAAATTTATTCCTTTTATCTAAAAGGGCCACTAAGTCTGTGAAGGGTTTGAACTTTTTACTTTAAACATCATTATTTACCGAATGCTTAATCGTCTGATATAAATTACAAAATTCAAGATAAAAATATACTTTTACTTTAAACAAACTTTGTTTTGACAATTTATTTTTATAAAAATTACTCCGAGAAATTTTTTGTTTCTTTTTAAGTTTATTCTAATTATAAACAATTTTCAATTTTATGGGAATTGGTTTATGTTGGTACAAGATTAAAGGAAAAACATCTATCTTGAATGCAAGTTAAAATTAAAAATTGATAAAGATTTCGACGATAGCGTTGTAATGATGACAACCAATAATAAAAATGGCTTTTTGATTACGCATAAGATTACCCTGCGAATGCTTCCAGAGATTTCTATTCTTAAAGTTGTTGGAGGTAACATTTCTATAATTGATCATAAGTATAATTTACGTAAATGAAAAAGGTTGGAACAACCAAAGTCTTTGTTAGCTCTTGATGCAGATGGAAGCATTCGATTTTTCAAAGATTCTGGAAGGCATAAACCAGGATTTTATAAAATAATTGATTCAAGTGACGAAATAATTGAAGCAGATTCGTGTATTTTCACGCCAACTAATAGAATTGATTTGTCTAATCTGAATTGTTTGTAACCAAACTTGAATATTAACAAATTCTGCTTGGTATGCTTCAGCGCTAGAATAAATGTTGTTTTGATTGATAAAGTCAGTTGTGTTGTAATAACATGCTTGATTTTATGTGGTAACGGTAGGTCTTGAATTCTCAAAGAAATCCGCTTTCTCCAAACTCTTTACGCTCCATCTGTTTCGTTTAACCGGATTATGAAATTGGATGACGAGTCATTTAATTTCAATGAGCAAAGAAGAAAACTATTTTCAAAACCAAAGATTTGTGAAATTACTTAAACTTCCTATAGTTATTATATAATTTTAAGCAATGATTCACATTTGTTTTAACGTTGTTGATTAGCATTTAAAGACTTATTTGATTATGATTTATCTTTCTAAGTAATTTATATGAGGACTAAAATGAAAGATCAAAATTTGTTGATTTTAAATTCTCCATTTTTTTACACAAAATATTATAAAATATTTTTATTCATCAAAAAAGTAAACATTAAATATATTATAATTTACTTGAAGACTAATTAAACAGATAAAATTTGAATGAATGTTTTATAAGGGTTGATCTTTTCTTAACATTGTACATTTACTTTCTGTGTTTTATCTTAATTTAATTAATATTTTGGCTTACTTTTGATTGAAGGAATAACTTTATTGAAAAAATGAATGAGATAGCTAAGCAAATAGAGGTTTTGAAGAAGTTGAAATCATTTATACTTTCTTGAATGCAGAAAAGGTTTGCATGATCTCTCTTTTAAATATATCAAAATCATTTTTGGAGTGTAGATAATTGAGAACTATTGAAACTGTTTAATTGCATTTATTTTAACTCAAATATTATATGGTAATAATTTATTACAATGAATTAAACTGTGGTTATCAAACAGAGCAAAAACAGCTGCTAACCAAGAACGATCCAGTCATCTTTAATATTAATCATGGCTGCCTCCCATACAAATTAAGCGAACCCAGGTTTGTACAGTTTGAGGTGAAATATTTTGTAAAATGTTTCACTGTTGCTAACTTTCTTTTTTGCAGAAGCAGCTTTAAATTTTTTCACAGATGAATGTGCTTCCAGGCCAAGTTCAAAGGGGTTCTAGTATTCTAAGTCGTTTGAATATCGAAACAAAACTGATTTGTTTATCATCTACTGTAATGATTAAATAGTTTTAATTCTCAAACTTATATACGGCAACTAACTCAAGTAAAAAACTTGAATTTTCTCTCGACAGTAATTAAACTGTTTTTTTATCTTTTGTCACCATGCATTGGTCACAAATTGGTAGAAATTTTGTTTTGTTGCCAAACTTGTATTCTAAAAGTTTTGTGTCTGCTATGTGATGAGTTTGATCAAAATATTCTGTAATAGTTTTGCTCTGAATCAAATTGTAAGCAAAGATATAACTCTGATCTTCTGCTTAATTTGGGAACTTTAAGTTTAAAATGTCTCAATATCAGTCCACCAATAACTTTGACTTTTTTTAGTGAGAAATCTGCTAATATTATCTGATACCCAAAATAACTATCTGCTTGAAAAGCTTTTATCTGTTTACAGTTATATTTGCTGATAATTGTTATTTAGTATTTGAAGTCTCTGTGTTTACTTTTAAATGAATAAATTCATGTCGTACAATAGCTGTAATAAAAAGCAAAATAAAATTAATTTGAACTTGTTGAATAGTTTTTTTGGAAAATATAGTAAAGCAAAACTTATATACTAGATTAATAACATTTGAGTTGCTGTAAGTTGTAAATAAGTTTAATCAGAGAAACCTTTTTATAGCTGTATAGTAAGATTAATATTTAGAAGAACTAGCTTTTGATTAAGTCTTTGTATTCACGTATGTATAAAGGCAGTAAATATATACTGATATTAAGTATGATAAATAGTTAAACAACAAAACTTAATTCCAAAGTAAAGCTTTCATTAAAGTTTGAAAATGTGCGTAGAGTTGAAATCATTGAGCAAAACTGAAGAATGTAAAATTTGGCTACCGGTATCATATTATATGATTAAGCATTCGGCAAATAACTATGTTTAAAATGAAAACTTCAAAACCTTCACAGACTTAGAGTCACTTTTACATAAAATGAATAAATTCAGATATTTTAAATTTTATGACTACAGCTAACGAACACAACTTATTAAAGTAACTTCGTTGTGATACAATATCTATTAAGGTTGCTGTCATTATACTAATTTACTTTATAAATGTTCTATTTAAATATTTTAGACCAGGTCAGCAAGCACCTGAATACAATATAGACGTTTTGGCTGGTCATTCAATAAATAAACTGCATAGTTCTCTACAGCAGTTCCGACCTATAAGTATAATTGCTTATATTGTTTCAGCTAGTTTTTGAAAACTTTTTTTACTATTTAATTGACACCGGAAAAATTATCAGTTCAATTTTGTTCACATGAAATTTAAAGCGGATATTCTTTTTATCATAGATTAAATTTTTACCAATTATTCAGGTAAAATTACCGTTACATCACAAAGTTTGATTTACCAACCAAGAGAAACAGACTTTTGAACATCTAAAACAAATAGGAAGTAAAGGTTTGAAAATAAATCTATTTTATACTTTGTAAACTTAATCGAAAGATCCAAGTGTTTCAAAGATCATCAAACGTGTAAATAACCAGGTAAAAAGTCATTGATTGAAAGATCTGGTTAAAAAAAATCCTTATTGTTGTGAAGCGTTGTTGTGAAATTCTATGCTTCGAAGTTTTATCTTAACAGACTCAAGTAGAGATCATACTAAAAGGACTTGGGCCTGTTTTCCAACTTTAAAAAATTTGTAATTGATTATCGCTATCAACCAGGACAAACGTTACAAAATATTTTGGTTCAATTTACAACATTTCTACACGAGTGTAGGGTTCTACTTGATAAGTAATCTTCAATCCACTGTAAAATAAAGCTGTTGATTTTTGAGTTTTTCTATACAGTAACGAGCTTAGTATGTGGGACAGAATCAAACGCTTTGGCAAAATTGAACTATAATGTGTAAGAGGTAGTATTATTTTCATAATGGGCGGTAAGCTCATTAAAAATAGTTAGATGTTGAAACAGGGAAGATTTCCGTTTCACAGAGCCATGCTGGACATCAGATATTAGATGCTGCTCCATCAAATGATTGGTCATTTGATTGTGAATGATATGCTGTCGAGTTCTGCAGATAACGGAAGTCAGTAAAACTGGTCTGTAGTTAAGTGCAATGTTTCTTGGACCCTTTTTATGAATTGGAGTAATAATAGCTTTCTTATAAATTTGTGGAACTATTCCTCGCCTCAGGGTCATGTTAAGGAAAGGCGATAAAGGTAGTGATAAAGAGGAAGTAGCTTTTTCTTAAAAACAAAGCTGAGATCTGATCTGGGGTGTTACAAACTGATGATTTAAAAAAAAAACCTTGGATACCATGTCGACCGTTATGTCAAGATCTACCATCTCAGAGACATTTGTAAGAATGTTGGAGTACGAGAGAGAAGGAGTATTGCCATCATTGGTAATAAAAACGCTATTAAATTGATAGTTTAGAAACTCAGCTTTATTTTCTGGTTCTTTTACAAGCTAATCACTGTTATAAAGTAACGGAGGTATTTGAGATCCCGCCTTAAGCTTGCGATTTATGAAACCAAAAAACGTGTTTTTGCTAGGTGAAGATAAAACGGCACTTTCTCTTCCTAAATAGAAATTAAAAATAGATTTCTTTCAAACTATACAAAGATCTTTGTACAGAGATTTCATGGAAGGGTCTGATTTAGTTTGTTTTTATAGGAGGTTTTTTAAATGTTTTCAAATCCTTAAAGACTGAATAAGTATTATCGCGTTCCAAGTTCAACGATTTTCTAATAAATACTAAATTCGGGTTTTTTCAATAAATTTTACTAAAATTGAAATCCCCCAAAATATATAACTCAGGACACACAACACTCTTCAGAACCTTCTATAAGGCCGTAACATTAACCTCATCATTAGTTTAAAAGGGTGGTAGATAAGTACATATAAAACGAAAAAATTTGGACTTTCAGTAATGAAAATCAAAAGCGATAATCTCAAACCCTGGACAATTAATTGGATCGATCGGAATTTTAGAGATCATGGGTGCAACCGATGTTTTGTAAATTATGCAAACACCGCCGCCTCCCTCATACAGTCTATCACAACACGAAACACAAAAAAGATTACCGTCAACCAGAAAAGAATCAGGTTTAAACGGTTTCAACCAAGTTTCAGTAATAAAAACAAATGTGAAATCTTGGGAATGCAAAAGAGCTTTTAATTGAACAATTTTTGTTAATAATCGACCGTGCGTTGAAGAACATACCTAATGTGATAGAAGAATTGTCTTTTTGACGTTTATGAGATTTGATGATGGGCTTCTGTAAATTGATATCTTGTGTATTCACAATCTTATGCGGAAGAGTTTGAAAAAAAAAAGATGTGGCTCCTGTCGTTATTTTCCACTTCCGTTTTCTCTAAAACCTTGTCAATTCTCAAGGCCCATGGTGGACCTCGAACTTTGTATTTGAAATCAGTTGGTTGTTCCTTCTGATTTCGGTTATACGCCTTTTTTAGAAGACGCTTATTTTCTAAGCGATCATCTTCACACATATCATGTGCTTCTCTAAGGCGTTGGGATTTTTTGTCAACTCTTAGCTTATACAGCTTGGAAAGAAATTTACGTTTGTTCTAACTTTCCTGAAAGGACACTTTCAACGGTCTCTGATGATCTGAGCTTTTTGCTCCAAGTCAAGTCATTTATACCTTTAGAACGTCCACAAAATCAAGACTTTGAGAGCACATTTGATTAAAATACTTACTGTCATCATCTGTATCAGTCTCAGAGACATTAAAGATGATGACATTATTTTCTCTGTCCTCACGGTCTAAAGTGAGTATTTTGTGCGTGTCGGTGACCTTCTTGGCAAGAAGCTGCACCATGCTAGCATTTTTGTCAGAACCGGGATCACCGACCACCGATGCCCATGAGACTTGTTTCTTTGTAGATACTGATCCACTGATTTAGACAAACTAGAAATTTTCTCATTCATTTTGGCAACATCTTTGCCAATTTCCGATTGAAATTTGGCTAATTCAGCGGATATATATTTGCTGATGTCGGATATAGGTTTTGATTAGAATTAAATTAGGGAGCTGTTTTGTCCATGGTTGTACATTTAATGCTGAACCATTTAAATCCAATTTGCTTCATCTGGTTGTTATCAAATATATCGTTTATTTTACTGCTCACATCACTACAGGTGAGATGAAACCAGGAGAGCTATTTAAAGCATTCTATTGCCGGATCTTCACCAAAGCAAATTTGATTGCAGGATTGGCAATTGCTATTGCAAGCTTTTTTTTGATGAAATCGATTTGTCAGGATTTTTCTTTACATTTGAACGTAAAGTGTTTCAAGCATTATTTGGATCTACCATAGTTTTCAAGAAAGATTTTTAGTGTCACCAACCGCAATATATATATTGTATACAAATCACTTCTTAGAAATAGCTCTATCACAACTAATAAGCACTTATTCAAATAGAATCTAACCTATAATCTGGAACTTATTCAGATAGAATAGATATTAGAGAACCTAAATTTATATTTTATGATCATGTGTGAAAATGATCTAATAGTTTCTTTATCCTGTTATTGTTTGCAAAAAGTATTACTTCCTGTCTTGTTAGTTCTAACTTTAGTATACAAAAAACAAATCCCTTGTAAGATAGCACGTTTGATCTTTTATTTCTAATAATTAAAAATCTGTTCTAAGTAAAACTGTTCTCACTAATCTTCTCTAAGTAATTTTTATATAAGTAACTAAAATAAACAGCTTTCTTAGATCTTCTAGGCCATTTAAACGGCAATCAGAGTAAAACTCATTTTATATAAAAAAGAGTAGAAAATACTGAAATCTGAGAACTTTAATCCAAAATACTTGGAACTTATTAACTAAATTTATACCAACTATTTTAAACTTAAACTGCATATTCAAATTACTAAAATAAAAAATTTTTTAGTTTAATCTTATTTTTTATAATTCTTTTTTGAGAACTTATTTGCAAAATTATTTTCTGAAAATCTGATGCCTGTTCTATTTATTTGTTAGGTACAAGATTTCTTTATATAAGTTTTATTATTTTTAAAATTATGTTCTGTGAAAGATCTATTAGACAATTAGTTTTTCTTTCTGACTGTGAACTTAGAAAACCTTTTTTTATAAATAGTTAGAAACAGTTTCATTGAAAATGATTTTAATAGTTTTACATTAGAAGTATTTTTATTAGTATTATTCACAAGAAATTTTTTGATTTTTATTATTTAAAAAGTAATAAGCATAAAAAGTAAAACAAAAACAATTTAGAAATGTTGTCCAAGAAAACCATTTTCTTAAAGAGTTAAATAAATTATACTTATAGGGGAGAATTAATTATTCAAATTAAAACTTTGTCCGGACGAACTTTAGATCAAAACACATTTTCAAATAAAAGATGTTTCATTGCAAGATAGCTTTTCATCGGTTTCCCAAAACAGTCCAAAATATGAAACTGACAAATTGTCGGTGATCTATTTTTTAAGTTGTAATTAACAAATTAGTGAATTGATGAAAATATGTTCGAAAATAAACTATGAGTTGTTTTTTTAATGTTATTCCAATACTTCCAACGGCAAGTTAGCAATTGATTAACTTTAACATAAAATTGAAAATTTTTAGCTTCGAGTAATTTTAGCTATAAATTGCTTATAGTTTGTTCTCACTCTAGTTAGAGATGAAATTATCAAACTGCAAAAATTTAAGAAGTTTTGAAATTGGTTAATACATTTATAATATAGTTAAAATGCAAATAGCAAAAGTACAGCAAAGACTTTGGTTTTAATTTAGTAGAACTTATAAGTATTCTATTTATTTATGTATCAACTTATAAAGCTTTTTTTCATAGTTTTTAATCATCGAAATATATAATTTTCATATCCTTTTCTACAGCTATAAATAATGTGTTTTTCAATGAGTACTTTTAGCTCTACTGTCAAAATCATTTTTGTAAACATCTGAAAGTTTCTTTTCTCAAAAAGCTTTATAGAACTAATGATATTAACAAAAATAAATAAAAATGTGGTTATTTAAAATTAATCTCACTGTAATAAGAAACCAAACCTTATGTAAGATCAAAATCTAGTAGAACTTAAATCTAAATTATTATTTAATCTTTCAGCAGAGAAACACTTCCATCTTAAAGTTTTCTAAAACTCTTCAACTGCAAACTACATAGTCTAACCAAATGATTTTAACTTAAATGTTCTGAAATAAATTAAATTTTTGGGCAAAAATGAATTATTGTTATAATAACCTTTCTAAAACTTTTGTTGAAAATCTGAATTTATTTGTAGAGATTTTCTAACTGTTTAGTTTGAGATTCAGAAATTTGACAAAACATAAAATCAAACTACTGCTAGCAGAACTAAAGATGGATACCAGTTGGTTGAATTAAAAAAAGTTATAAAAACTAAAGCTCAAAATTCATTTCAAATTTCTACCAAAGTTATTTTTTTGTCTTTGTTCTATTTGTAATTACTGCAAAAAGTTAATGTTTAGCTTTATCAACCCCATTTAACATTTAGGTGAAACCTTTAAAACAAATCATTATTGTTTGTAAATTGCTAGAAATAAAAAACAAATAAATAAACCGAAAAACTACCTATTTTTAGACTAATGTATTAATAATTTTGTTTATTTTTGTATAAGTTTGAATAAGTTTTTTAATGTAGCTTTGCATTTGATTAAGGTTGGTTAAAGTAACTTACAATTTGGGGAAAAATTCGAAGTATCTACAAATAGGAAAGAACTTTTGTTTTAAAACTGCAACAATAATTTCGGGCCAATAGGATAATTTCGGGGAAATAGGTAATCAAACTTATAAAAGATTAATTAAGAGATCAAAAATGGTTCCTTATGTTTATCAAAACAATCTTTTGTGTTACACCAATTGGAAATTAAACATTAATTGTTCTTATTTTTAATTTAAAAGAATCTAATTTAAAAAGAAATAATTGATTTCCACAAGTTCCTTTTCATCTAAGTTCTTATGACCATGCAGAAATCAAACTATCCAATGATATCAAGATTTAATTTCTTTTTTGACATCAACCAGAAGTTATGTATTAATAAAGAAATGAAAATAAACGAGAAGCAAGACTTCAGACTATCTAAGATATTTAATATTTTATGTTTAAATATAATCTTAAGCCTCTTTTATCAGTTTGGCTAAATTTTTACATCATAAAACATCTTATTAAAAGTTTACAATTAACAAGTATATATCGCTTTGTTGGACTAATGAGATTTTTTATTTGTAAACTTTCAAATAGCGATTTGTCATTTTCTTATGATTAAAGATTACTGCAACATCCATTGTAAAGATAGCTCAAGTTGTAAATTTTTTAATTCTATATTTCTCTATGTAGAGTTGTGCTTATAAGTCTTTTATACAAATACAAACAATGCTAACTTATAAAATTTTTAAAAGTTGCTACAAAAAGTTTATAATTCAGTAGATCGAATTTTAAGAAAATACTATAAAACATTTTCGAAAAGTATTTGTTTTTGAATGAGCAGAAATTTATAAAATTTATCTGCAACCTCTATGCCATCAACTTTTATCATATTATTATGTTTATTGGAAATTACACAGCATCTTTTGATAAATTGGTTTCGTGAAGTACAAACGATTTAATTCTATTTTGAAAACACTCTCTATGGCGCCATCAAACAAAATCATTTTTAAATAAAACTTTGAAAAATTGATAACTCGTACAAGTATATATCTAAAAATAGGTTTTTAAAAATAGAAACTTTTGATTATTTGTTATAGGTATATCAGTTGAGAAAATCAAATTTTGTTTTGCAGATATATTTTAAATATCTTACAACTGTAAATAATTCTAATCAAAACTCATTTTATGGTTGTAAATATTCTACTTGGAAAGATCTTATGCTAATGGGCGAGCACACAAGAATTATTTTCACAAAAAATATATTAGCTTGAGTTAGTCAAAACCTGTCACAATACTGAAGAGCTTTTAAAAAGTTTGTTGCTGAGCTTATGACCAGGCTAGTCCATTAACAATGAACATAACAACATTTCACTCGTAATATTTTAGATGGTTGCCCAATAAATACGGTGCATAGTTCTAAGGTTCAATTCAAACTTTTAATAGACATATTATAGACAAACTCATCAATATCCGGTAAAGAATCATCTAAAAACCATTTGACAGCTAAGATGCAATCATATTTGCTTGAAAAAATTCTACTATACAAGGTTTGGAACTAGTTTCCTTATAAGCTTCATTAAAATTTATTATTACAGGCTTGTTATATATGCACTACTTCATATCTTCTTTAACTAATCTTTGAAGACCGTCTATTGAAAAAATTTCTAGAAAATTAATTATAGCGCTTTTTAATTATGACTGCACTGAAACACTTCTTAATGGACAGAGTACTCTGAGTGCAAATCACAGAATGCTTTTCGGGGAATTTCATAATTTGCGATCATCTTTTTTGTGAAAGTTGAACGAATTCTTTGAAAAAGATGATGGTTTCTTAAAAGTCCACAAATATTTTGAAATTTACAAAAAATATTCTATAATAATAATAATAATATATATCATAAATCGATTTCAAAGTTTTAATAACATGCTGCCTGTTGTACATTTTATTCGTTATGTTTTGCAAAGTCATAGAAAGGTTGTTAATTTATTAGAAATACAAAAAATATATTAATTCAAAGAGTTTTTAATTTGAATGTAATTTATATTAACTATTAAAAAAATGTTTTCATTTTTTCTTGAAAGTCTAAATTGTTTTAATGTTTAAGTATACCTTTTAAGGTAAATAAATATCATAAACAGAGTGAATGGTTGAACTAGAAGACATTTCTAAAACTTTTAAAATCATTTTGGAGGTGGAATATATAAAAAAAGTTAAAATCTAAGACAGAATATATTACTACTTTTCAGTACTATAATACATAAAAGGCCTGTTCACTAAGAAGTAGAAAACCTGCAGAAAATTTATCTTAAATACAATCTATATGGTATCATTGGTTAAATTGTAGACTTTGTGGCACCAGCATTCAAAGTTATTATCAACATCAACTGATTTTATCATGTACTGAACTAAATTTCTATATTTTTTGCAATAATCTTTTAAAAGTTGTTTTATCTTTCAAACTATTTCTTATAAAACCTATACTGACATTTTATTTACAACAAAGATTGATACCAACAAAGAGGTCATTTACTTCTTATAGTGAAGAAATATGTAAAGCATAAATTCTTATAATTTTTAGGTATAACTTTTAAGGTAAACAAATATCATAAACAGAGTGACTGGTTTCACTAGAAGAATTTTCTAAAATTTTTAAAATCATTTTGGAGGTGGAATTATAAAAGAAGTTAAAATCTACTACAGAATATATTAATACTTTTCAGTACTATAAATAAACAAAAGGTTTGCCCAATATGAAGTTGAAAACCTGCAGAAAATGTTGCAGAAATTTATCTTAAACACAATCTATATGTTATCATTGGTTAAATTTGTAGACTTTGTGGCACCAACATTTCAAAGTGTCATCAACATCAAATGATTTTATCATGTACTGAACTAACTTTCTAGATTTTGTGCAATATTTTTTTAAAAGTTGTTTTTATCTTTCAAACTATTTCTTATATCAATAAACTATCCTGACATTTTATCTACAACCAAGGTTGATACCAACAAAGAGGTTATTTAACTTATTGTAGTGAATAAATATGAAAAGCATTCAACAACCTTCCTTCTACGTTTTAATTTGAGTTGCTGTACTACAAGCTCAGTTCACAACAAGCCCTATATGAAATTGTGTAAAACCTAAAACAAGTATCACAAAGTTATCTATGATTTTTAGCTATAAAAATGTTGTGTGTATTTTCACTAAGAACATTATCCTACAGAGTGATTAAATTGGTAAATACGAAACCTACTTATAACTAGGAACATTGAATGGTTCATTTTAACTAAAATGCTGTTAAAAAATTATTTTTTTAGTTAGGGTTACTTCATGAGTTTGTAACTACAAAAAATATACTGATGTAAAAAAGCTGTCATCATTATCTTTGAAAGTAGTTGTAAGAAAGTTAATTGTAAGTAAGACTAATAACAGAGGCAGTACAAGAAGTATTTTTCAAGGCTTTTCTTGATTTGTTGTTCCATCACTAAGCGTTGAAAGATTGAGATAAATCAAAATTGCTGTAATTATATCTGCAACATTCTTGGTGAATTTTTTGTTTGTATTAGCAAATTGACCACACATATGCTTTAAAATTTTCCCACAAAACTGAACATATCGAAATGAGATCTAATCTTGCAAGAAAGAAAACATTAACGCAAAGAGAATTTTCAATCTTTCTTAGATCATTTAGATCATAATTTGATAGATATAGATAAACATTTATCAAACATGCTGGCATCAAATTGGTATCTAAAGATTTTGATACCAACTTTTTCCCACAAAAGTATTTCTTTTTAAACTATAAAAGGTTGCGCGAGAAAAGTAAAAATTTAGGTGGATGGAATAATTAAATAAGACCTATATGAGAAGTTTAGTTCCAAACTACTTCATCTCATGACGGCTTAGCATTTATAAAACACTTAACTTTGCATGTTCATTTTTTTTTTAAATGTTTATATAAATATGTTTGATCAAAGAATTTTAGTTTGGATTCATTTAGCGACATTTATTTTTATCAAAGTTGATAATCAAATACAGTTTTGTTTCAGATATTAAGCTTGAAAATTTAGATTTAAAAGTTTTTATTTGTTCAAAGTTAAAGCAGAATATTTTTAATGGGTAAGTTTTGCTCGTCTAAATATCTGATACATTTAATCCTAATAATTTTTCTTCATGTAAAAAGTATCTTCTTCAGTCATTAATTGTGAATTTTAGTTTTAAATACAACTATTTATATTTAAAGATTCATTTGATGAAAGTTCCACTGGAAACCACCAACTGTAAGCTAGTATTTGTTTTAAACTAAATATAAATTTATTTTATAATATAACTAATATAGCTTAAATTATATTTGAAATTTTAATCCATTTTATATTTTTGTTGCAATAATCTAAGATGTTGAGAGATTAATAATAACAAAATTTGTTTCAAAAATATACTGAAATTATTTAGATTTAGCCTCCATTCATTTTTTAAAGTACTTGTTAAATAGTTGTTTAAGTTTTGTAATAAAGTTAAATTTTAAAAGGATTGTTGTAATTAATTTTGTTACAAAAATTTTACAATGTATTTTGATGAAAAATTTTGGTTATAGATTTATTATATCTAAATAGAAAAAAAACTGAACTCGTTTACATTTGAAATTACTACACTGTAAAAAGCAGCTGAAACGTACAATGCCCTAGGGCTATTTGATCGAGTAAAGTGGTAATGCTTTAGTTGTAGGCCGAAGTTTCGGTCTACTGGTTTGGTCAGTTGAAGAGTATTTTCAAACAAGCGCTTGCTTGTACGCACAATCACTCATTTATCTTCTTTACATATAGTATACACACAACCAAAAATATGCATTATATTTGACTTCTGTGGTTGCAAAAATCTGTTATTAAAAAATGTTTGCTAAGACTTATATGTTTGTATTATATGTAACATTTCTTTTATAAATTAATTTTTTTTTTAATTTTAGCTCTTTTTTTATCCTTAGTTTATTATTCATTTTTAAATTTTGTAGAACATCATGTGTGGTTGATCCAATTCTGAAACCATCTTCTGTTCGACATAATTCTTAAACGCCAAGTATTCCTTACCAACAACAATCTACAATAACGATGGAACATATTTATGAAGATGGATTTCAACAGCAGCAATCACGTTTTATGGAAGATATTAGTAGGTCTACTGAGCAATATCAGAGCCAAACCTTTCAAGAAAACATGCAACCTGAAAACCCTGTTGTAGCTCAGCAACTACTAAATCAAAACAATCTCCAGCAAAACAATAGCTTCATTGAAATGCCAGTGAACCAAGAGTTTTGTTCCGATGGACAATCTGTACTTGAAGCGCAGATGTATGAACAATCAGTGATCCAAACACAGGCTGAACAAGCAACTCAACATGGTTCTGTCAGCTGTTTGCAGCAAGTTCACCCTAGTTATTTTACTTCTGAACAATCTGAACAAGCAAAGTTCTACAGGCCTAATTTTCCTCACATGAGCCAAAAAAAAGATCTTCAAAATTTTACTGGTCATCAGAAAGTTGTATCAGAACTACAACTCAACCCAACAGATCATTATCATCAACCAAACGCTCCACAAGGATTTCAACAAACTTTTTTCCCGCATTCCTATTACAATCAACATCAAAACCGTCACTTCTATCATCAAAATCAACATGCTGCATTCAATCAACAAAATCAATTTGTTACTTATCAGCAACAGCAATCGGCTGCTCACAACTCTAATTACTCAGCTACAATTCCAAGCAACAATCAAATGTCACCAAATCAGCAAGATTCCATTTATGGTCACAATGAGGAAAACTGCTTTCAAAACCAAAGGTATGTGAAATTTTAAATTTTGTATGATATTATAAAATCTTATGTAATAATTCAGATTGGTTCTAACGTTGGTGATTACCATCTAAAGAGTTTTTGCATCTTTCTAGGCAAATTGTATCTTAAATACAAAGATGTATCAAATTTTGTTCATTTTAGATTGTATATATTGTTTTACATAAAATATCGTAAATTACTTTTATTCATCAAAAAAATAAAAATTAAATACATTATAATTTAGTTCAAAACTAATTAAACAGAAATAGTTCAAATAAGTATTTGATGAGGATTGATCTTTTTTCCTGAGATTGTACATTTACTTTCTGCGTTTTTAAGTTTTAATTAAAATTTATCCTAAATTTAATTCTAGAAATAACTTTGTCGACGAAATGAATGAGATAGCTAAGCATAAAGAGGTTTTAAAGAAGTTGAGATCATTTATACTTTCTCGAATGCAGAAAAGGTTTGTATTATCTCTCTTTTAAATCTATCAAAATCATTTTTGTAGAGTAACTAATTTAAAACTTATGAAACTGTTAAATTTTATCTATTTTAATTCAAATATTATATGGTAATAGTTTATTGCAATACGTTAAACTGTGGTTATCAAACAGAGCAGAAAGATCTGCTAAAGAAGAAGAATACCAGTCAACTTTAGGATTAATCATGGCTCATTTTCATACAAATTAAAGGAACCCAGGTATATATAGTTTGAGGTGAAATGGTTTTATAAAATGTTTCACTGCTGTTATATTTCTTGTGGTATGAGTAACCTTTAATACTTTTACAGATAAATTTGCTTTCAGTCCACTTTAAAGGAATTTCTAGTAATTTGAGCCGATTGAATATCTTAACAAAACTCAAATCACTATCATCTACTAAAATGAATTATTTATTTGGATTCTCAAGCCTTTGTAGCTTAAATGTGTTGAACTTCAATTATTTATCTACACAATTTAAATTGCTTTTTCATATGGTGTTTTACCATTTATTTCTCAGAAATTTGTAGAAATTTTATTTTGTGTCTGTAATTTACCCTAAAAAGTTTTGTATCGGCTATATCATTGGTTGGAGAAGAGTAAACAAATTCATGAATCTGGTCTGCTGGATTTGAGAAGTTTAAGTTAAAAATCACTAAATATCAGTTCAACACAAACTTTGACTTTTTTAGTGAGAAATCTGCTAATATTATCTGATACCCAAAATAACTCTCTACATGATAAGCTTTTATCTGTTTACATTTATAATTGCTGATAATTTTTATTCAGTGTTTGAAGTCTTTGTGTTTACTTTTAAATGAATAAATTCATGTCGTATAATAGCTGTAGTAAAAAGTAAAATAAAATTAATTTGAACTTGTTGAATAGTTTTTTTGAAAAATATACTAAAGTAAAACTATATGATAGATTAATAAAATATGAGAATTGCTGTAAGTTAAGAACTTTTATCAGAAGAAACTTTTATTTGATGTTTATCTCAGATTACAATCAAGTTAGTAGACCAAACTGTATGGTAAGATTTATGAGCCATTTGGCAGCTATTTTTTAACATTAAGTTTTAAAGCATTTGGAAAATACAAGAAGCAGAAAATATTTACAAGAACTAGCTTTTCATCAAGTCTTTGTATTAACGTATATATAAAGGCAGTAAATATATACTGATAATAAGTATACTAAATAGTTAAGCCACAAAACTTATTTGGAAATTAAGTATTTCATTAAATTTTGAAAAAGTGCGCAATGTTAAAACAATTGATCAAAACTGAAGAATGTAAAGTTTGGTTTAAGGTAGAGACAAATTTTCACAAATATACTTCAGTTGGATACTTATTTTATAAGAATAAGTTGTCAAAGGACAGTTAAGATAAAAATAAAAGTCTACTTTTATCTTGTTCTTTGTGAATTTATATCAGATGGTTAAGTATTTAGCAAACAATTATGTTTAAAATAAAAAGTTCGAAACCTTTACAGACTTAGAGGCACATTTAGAAAGAATGATTAAATTCAAATATTTTTACAGGTCATGACGCCACTTATTAAAGTAGCTTTGTTGTGATATTTTATTTATTTAAAGCGCCGTCAATATACTATTATACCTGTTTTATTAAAATAGATGTTTTATTAAAATACTTTAGACCAGCTCACATAGCATCATCATACAATTCATAAGTTTCGGCTGGTTATTCAATAAATAAACTGCATAGTTCTCTACAGCAGTTCCGACCTATAAGTATAATTGCTTATATTGTTTCAGCTGGTTTGTGAAAACTTTTTTACTATTTAATTGACACCGAGAAATTATCAGTTCAGTTTTGTTTACATGAAATTCAAAGCAGATATTCTTTTTATCATAGATTAAATTTTTACCAATTATTCAAGTAAAATTACCGTTACATCACAAAATTTGATTTACTCCCAAGAGAAGCCAAAAGAAACAAACTTTCAAACAGCTAAAAATTTCAATTTTTTCGACATTAGAAGGAAAAAAAGGTTTAAAAATAATTCAATTTCTACTTTGTAAACATAGTCACAAGAACCAAGATCATCAAAACCTAGATCATCAAATGCATAAATAACAAAGTAAAAAGTTATTGATTGAAAGACTTTGGTTAGAGAAAAACTTTAATTGAAGTTTTTAAATTTCTCATCACTGTTATAAAGATTTCCAAATATTTTATTTTTAAAAACTAATGAAAAATATTATAAAGCTTCTATTGTTGTTGTGAAACTTTATGCTAAGTAATCATAATAATCAAGAACGTTCTGATTTTAAAGTTAGCATAATTGATAACATCTATAAAAAACACATGGATATCTAAGGATAATTGCATCTAAGTCTTATCCTATCACACACAAGTACAGATGATTCTGAAAGAGTTTGGGTCTTTTCCCAACAGTAAGAACTTTGTATTTGCTTAACGCTATCAACCAGTACAAACGTTGCAAACCGTTTTTGTTCAATTTACATTTAAGCTTAGCTACTATTGCTAAAGGTGAGTATCTAAATGAAAATCACAAAATAAAATGAACTATTGAGAAAATAAAAAAATAGGAATAATATATCAGAGTTCTATGATTCAAATACAAGATCAAAAGCTTTCATAAAATCCTAATGATCTGATAATGATTTTATATTCTAGTTCACTTCTGACACGATAGTAATAAATAGACAAGTTCACTAAATCACATGAATTGTGTAAATCATTTAATTCATATAATAGATGTTACTTGTAGTATAAATAAATTTGCTTACTTAAAGTTAAGATGGTTTTATCCTTTTTCTATATGATATAAATTAAACATTTCTTTAAAAACATTAACTAATTATTCTGTATTAAGGCTAACCTAACTAAGCCGAAACAATTAAAATGTAAAAGATTCTATTATAGCTGTTTGAAAGTAAAATTGATTACAATACAAACTTTTTATAATTTATTCCAATTCGAATAAAAAAAAAATAAAATAGAAAAGGCGGAATTTAAACTTAGATTCTAAAAACATTATTTCTTCTGGTCGGGAAAATATCAACAAACGCACAAAATCTTGGCTTCAAAGTTCAACCTTTAGCTTTTTAAGAGTTATTAATCTAGAAGAAAACTATTTGAAAGTGAAAGTAAAAAAAGAAAAGATACCTTTGAGCAAAGGAGAAAAGTTTTTTATGTATCCTTTTGATTCTTTTTTGTTATCTTTGATACTTTTGAATTTAGTTTCGTAATGATATCTCACGTAACTTGCAATCATAACTAATTTTAAACAAATAATACAAATTTACGAATATTTCTGTGGCTGTATTCAAAACAGATTGCATCTTTTGACAGTCTGAAAGAGATTCAGAAATTATTTTTATATCAAGTAAGTCTTCCAACATGCTTTCATACTTATTAGCAAACATTTTAGCTTGGTTGTATTCATTATTTTTTTTAATATTTAAAAAATAATTCAGATTCTTTGAAACGTCAGATTTAATTTTGTTTAGCTGATCAGAAAATTTGAAACTTGCATAAACTTCCCGACATACATACAAATCAGTTTGTAGGCGACTATACATCTTTTTTACCTTTGAAAACTTCATATGACACGCTAACGATATCAACCAGTTAAAACTAAACAAAACTGCGACAAGTGAATTATTTAACAACACACTGACGGCATCTTCATCTTGTTTAACTTCTTGTAAACTTGTTTGCAAGCTATATGAGGCAAACGTTTGCCCAAAAACGTACAACTTCCCTGCAATTAATGATTGAATAAAAAACATCAAATCACATAAGCTTACAAATGCAACTACACTCATTAAATCTTGGTAATACTTTAAACCAGCAGAATCTATATGAAACAGAATGATACACGACTGAACTAGTGAGGAGCAAAAGACATCCAAAAACGATAAATATTCTTGAAACTTGTAAATGTTTGTGTTTGTTGATAATTTAACCTTTTTAGTTCTACCAGATAGCAACGAAAATCTCTTGATCAAAGCATTAAGATCTTTAGTTGGTTTGGAGAGTTTAGTTTCGTAAACATTGCCAAATACACCCATGATCTGTACCAGAAAAAATAAAAACGTGTATGCTTTGTATTTCATTATGGTTTTAGTTGGTTTTAATTTTTCTGCAATAAACAGACAATGTTTTAATAATTCTAAAGCAACAAAATGGCTTTCCAACGATTTTTTCTTTTTCAAAGAAAATTTTGTTCCAATTTGAAAGAATATTTTAAGTATATTAAGATTACGTGAGTTATCGTTGGCTTTAAAATCTTTCAATTTGTAGAGTTTAACTAATCCAATTTCTTTGTAAATCCAGTAAACAAATCCTGGTGACAAAATATCATCTTTCACAAGTAAATCAGAAAAAAAATCAAATCCATGATTAAAAACAGATTGAAATTTTAAGAGCTTTTTTCCTGCCGGTCGTGTAAAAATATAATCAAATAGACTACCTTGCAATATGAAAGATGTCTTTCCTCCAACGTCTACAACTTTCACACAATCAGAATATTTATTCATTTCAAAATTGTTCATTTTCTTGATAATTTTTCTACGAAATCAGGAGCTGCTAAAAATAAGGATATAATTGAATGTTTCATTAGATGGAAGATATTATCAAATATTACATTTACTATTTTCAAACTGTTCTGATAATATTCTAACTTAAAACTTACAGCAGGAATTAAGATTTAAGTTCAGCAAAGAAGTAGTAGTATCTTCATTAACTTAAAGTCTAAATAAAAATTATGAATTCACATCAAATAAATAAAACATATTTGGTACAAAACTAGCAAATAAACATTTAAGTAAGAAATAGATCTTTCGATATAAGAAAAGTTTCTAACACATCTGCCCTCATCTTTGGGTCTTTCATATATTTGAGTGCTTGCAAATGTAAAGCAAATCAACTGAAAAAAGAATCATTGAAAACAGTTTGTTACTTATTTAATCAGTTTGTTCAAACTGTAGTCATTTCAATATTATATTTTCATTTTAGGAAATTAAAAAAGAAAGTTTTATTATTAACAATTCTGTAAAATCTTCGTTAGTGATTTCTCTACTTTTTTTATTTATATAAATCAATATTTTACTGATCTTACATAAAGCCTTATGGCTATCCTGATAACTTGGCACAAAGCTAGAAATAATTCTTGGAAGTTGTAAAAGCTTACAACAGCTTTTGTGAATTTAGTCTTGTTACTTTCTGCAAGAAGCAAAAGAAAACCAAGTTATATTTGATAACGAAATACAAGACTTGTAGATTAAAAACGTATCTCTTTTCAATACTTAGTGATTCTTATGAAGGCTTTTAAAGATTAAGAAACCCTTTCAATGACTCTTTCATGTTATTTTACATCACAAAATAAATGTAGTTTTACTCAGTTTGCTGCTGCTTTAGTATTTTATGGTTGAATATAACCTTAGACTCTTACAACGGATTAGCTGTTTTTTACATTATAAAACATCTTATTGAAAGCTTACGATTGACAAGTGCTATGTCTTTTACTTTGTTGAACTGGTGAGATTTATTAATTGTAAACTTTTGAAAACTTTCAAACCATGATTTCGTCGGTTCTTTTTGAGATTAAATAATACCACTCCATCTATATTAAGGCTTCCACAAGTTACCTTTTCATAATTCTATATTTGACTATGTAGAGTTGTACTTATAAGCATTTTAGACAGATATAAAGAATGATAATGCATAAAATTTTTAACAGTTGCTGATAATGTATACCAATCAGTAAACCAAATTTTAAGCAAAACATTCAAATAGTTTTAGAAAAATAATTGTAATTTTATGCACAGAAACTTTATAAATTTATTTGCAATCTCTATATTACCAACTTTTATCAAAATAATTTGCGTGTCATAATTAAAAGAATATCACATGATAAATCGGTTTTGTGAAGTACAAAAAAGTTAGTTCTAGTTTGAAAACATTCTCTACGGCACCATCAAACGAAATTAGTTGTAGATAAAACTTTATAAAATTGATAATACAGACAGAAATATTCCTGAAAAAAAGTTTAACAAAAAAGTTTGAATAATTGTTGTAGTTCAATAAGAAAATAAAATTTTGTTCTGTGGATATATTTTAAATATCTAACAACTGTAAATAATTCCAGTCAGAATTCAAGGTTAGATTGAAAATATTCTAATTGGAAAGCTCTTATGCTAACGGGTGAGCACACAAGAAATGTTTTCAGTCTTATATGTTATCTAGAGTTAGTCAAGTCCTGTCACTAAGCTGAACACCTTTACAAAATTTGCTAAGTTTGTAACTTAACTGGTCCATTGACACTGATCATAACAACGTTTCATTCATAATATTTCTCATGATCATCCAATAAATACGGTGAATAGTTCTAAAGAAAAATTCAAACTTCTAATGGGCATGTTATAGACTAGCTCTTCAATATCCAGTGAAAAGACACAATCACATTTGCTTTAAAAAACTCCACTATACAAGGCTTTATTACAAGCTTCCTTGAAATGTACTATTACAGGCGCGTTAGATACGCACTACTCCAAACTTGTTTAAACATTCTCACCATAGCATCTTTCAAAAAATTTTCTGGAAATTAGTTATGATGCTTTTTAATTCATAACAAACTGAACCCAAATATTCTTTCATGCCAGTGTACTGAATGCAAAGCCGAAAGTGTTTTTGGGAATTTCATAATATTATCATCAGCAATTTTCTTTTTGTGAATGTTGAACAAATTCTTCAAATAATCATTATTCTTTAAAAAAGCAGAAAAGTTTTGAAAAATACTAAAAATATTTCTAGTGATAGCTTAAATGTTCTTTACAAATCAATTTTTGAGTTTTAATTTGAAATTCACCTGCTGTACTTCTTATTGATTATATACTTTTACAATTACAGAAAGGTTATGTATAAAAAGCAGAAAAAAAATTATGTCTACCTGAAATTTTTTAATGTGAAGGTATTTTATATCAGCTACTAAAGAAATGTTTTATTTTTTTCCCAAAAACTTAAATTTTAATAACTTTTAGATATCATTTTTAAGGAAAATAAAAATATAATAAACATAGTGACTTGTCCTGTTGGAAGACATTTAATAAATTTGTTATGTCATTTTGGAGGTTGAATTCATAACAAAAATGTTAAAATTTACTACAGAAATTGTTACAACTTTTCAGTACTATAAATAAACAAAGTTCTTGCTTACTATGAAGTACAAAAACCGTAAAAATATTTGCTAAAATTTATCTTAAACACAATCTATATATTATCATTGGTAAATTTGTAGACTTTGTGGCACCAACACTTAAAAGTGTCATCAACATCAACTGATTTTATCATGTACTCAACAAACTTTCTGGATTTTTTGCAATAATTTTTTAAAGGTTGTTTTTATCTTTTAAACTTTTTCTTATAAAAATACCCTCTGCTGACATTTTATTTACAACCAAGGTAAACAACAAGACTTGATTATAATCGAAAAAACATTTACTTCTTGTAGTGTGCTAATCTGTAAAGCATTCAACAAGCTTTCTCTTATATTTTAAATTGAGTTGCTGTACTGCAAACTTAACCTAAAACAATCCTTATATGATTTTGTGTAAAACCACAAGGCTATCACAAAGTTATCTATGTTTTTTTGCAATATAATTGTTGTTTGTATTTTCAAAAAATAATATTTTTATTGCAGAGTGACTACAAAGGTAAAAAGAAACCTACTTTTAACTAAAAAAGCTGAATCGTTCATTTTAACTAAAATGCTTTTAAAAAATTATTCTTTTAGTTAGGGTTACTTCATGAGTTTGTAATTGTAAAGAATATACTGATGGAATAAAGGTGTCATTATTATCTTTAAAAGGAGTTGTAAACAAGTTAATTGTAAGTTAGACTAATAACTAAGGCTGTAAAAGAAGTATTTTTCAAGGCTTTTCTTGACTTGTTGTTCCATCACCAAGATTTGAAAGATTGAGATAACTCAAAATTGCTGCAATAATATCTGCAACATTCTTGGTGAATTTTTGTTTGTATTAGCAATTTGACCACACATATGGTTTAAAGTCTTCCCACAAAACTTTACGTATCGAAAAGAGATCGAATCTTGCGAGAAATTAATGATTTGATGGTCAGAGAATTCTTATCTTTCTGAGATCATTTAGATTTTAAGTTGACATTTATCGCTGAATAAACATCGAACGTGGTACCATCAAATTGATATCTGAAGATATTGACAGCAACTTTTTCCTTACGAAAGTATTTCTTTTTAAACTATGAAAGGCTGCGTGAGAAACTAAACGTGAATTAGCTGGAATCTGTAACATAGAAAGTATATGGGAAGTTTACCTTCAAACTGCTACATCTCAAGACGGTTTAGCATTTATCAAATAGTTAATTTTACTTATTCAGTTTTAAATTGTTTATATCAGTTTTTTTTCAAAGAATTTATGTTTTGATTTTTAGTGACATTTATGTTTATCAAAGTTGATAATAAACGAAACATTTCTGTTTCAGATATTAAGCAAAACTGTTTGATTAAAAGGTTATTATTTGATTCAAGTTAACGCAGAATATTTTTAATGGGTAAGTTTTGTTAGTCTAAATATCTGATAGTTTTAATTCTAATAATTATTCTCAAATGTAAAAGTCTATCTTATTTGGTCATCAAATGTGAAATCTAGCTGTAAAAACAACTGCTTTTATTTTAAAGATACATTTGATGAAAGTTCAACTGGAAACCACCAACTGTAAGCTAGTTTTTGTTATAAACTAAATTTGAATGTCTTTTATAACAGAACTAGTATAGCTTAAATTATATATGAAATTCTAATCCGTTTTATATTTTTGTTGCAATGATCTCAGAGGATTAGAGATAAATAATAACAAAACTTGTTTTAAGAAAGTACTGCAATTACTTATGTTAAGCCGCCATTCGTTTTTTATAGTACTTGCTAAATAGTTGTTTATTTTCCAAAAAGGTTGATTTCAGAAATAATTGTTTTAATTAATTTTTCTTTAAGATTATCTTAAAGTTTTCTGATGAAATAGTGTTGTTATAAATTGATTATATTTAAAAAGTCAAAATAACTCATCAACTAAGCTTTTCACATTTGAGAAATTGCACACTATTAACTGCAGCCGAAACGTAACAATACCCTAGGCTATGTTATCGACTAATGGCGGTTCTGCTTTTTGTAACACTTTTATCATAAATTATATTTTCCTTAAAAAATGTTAATTTCATTATCATTATTTTATTATTGAATTATTTTATTTTGTAGAACATCTTGTATGGTTGATTCAATTCTGAAACCATCTCTTGCTCGACATAACCAAATGCAAAGTATGCCGTATCAACAACAATCTACAATAAAGATGGAACCTATCTGTGAAAATGGATTTCAACAGCAGCAATCGCGTCTTATGGAAGATATTAGTAGGTCTACAGAGCAACATCAGTGGCAAACCTTTCAAGAAAACATGCAACCTGAAAACCCTGTTGTGACTCAGCCACTACTAAATCATAACAATCTTCAGCAAAACAATAGCTTCATTGAAATGCCAGTGAACCAAGAGTTTTGTTCCGATGGACAATCTGTACTCGAAGCACAGATGTATGGACAATCAGTGACCCAAACACAGGCTGAACAAGCAACTCAACATGGTTCTGTCAGCTGT